>ML681993.1:13240627-13302494 GCA_007922195.1 Podocnemis expansa | reverse complement strand
ATAGCATGTCACACTGGACATGCTATTTCGATTCCCTCCTTTCCCCTTATTTCGAAAACACTTTTTTTTTTTATTTTGAAAGAAGGTATTTTGAAACAGCTTGTTTTGAAAAAAGCACTTTGTGTGTGAACATAGCCTTACATAGCTCTTCTAAACAATAGATCTTGAACCACTTTACCAAGAAGGTCAGCAACAATATACCATTTTAAATATAATATAAAATAAACATATCTAGTTTACATAGTTGGTAGTTTGGATCCAGGTTTCAGAAGCAACAATAATAAATTTGTTTAAATGTGTGTAAATACGACACAGTGGAAAAAAATCTTCTGTGTGCAGGTTAATGCTTCTTAACTAGGGTTAATGTATTTTTGTTATTTGTTCATTTCACCCATTTGTTTGAAAGTTACAGATGTATTTTGTTTCCAGCAGGTGCTTGTATATTAAGGATAATGTATTTTAAAATTAAATGGTGCTGTAAGCAAAAATGAAACATTACTTAGTTTTCTCCATTGCTATCAATTAACAATTGACATTGAAATGAGGGGAAGAGGTTGAGGCATGCCAATCACAAAGGAAAAGTGTTGAGAAGAGCCAGATGCAAATGAGGATGGAATAAGGAACAAGGAGAGAAGTAGAAGGAACGATTTAATTGTGACTGGACAACAAAAGTTTAGCTATGGGTGGGCCTGGTTGCCCCCCAGTCCACCTTCTTTAGAAGCAGGCCCACCCAACTGCAGTCACTCCACTTGCTACAGCAACCAGAGCATTTTGGGAGTCAGGCAGCTTTCGGCTATGCATCTGAACATCCTGCTTCTGGCCACATGACTAGAAGCTAGATGTTCAGGAAGCAACAGGCCAAAAGCTGTGCACTATTCCAGTTGCTAGCTAACAAGTAAAGGTACCTAGCAACTGGCGTGTCTGCAGCTTCTGAACTGTTTGACTCTGGTCACATGACCTGAAGCAGTAAGTTGCCCAAGCCTACCCAGGTGTGTCTCAGGTCTGGCCTGAAAATTTTATCTGGCTATGCCCCTGCTACACAGACTGCAGAGTCGGAGGTGTTTGGTTCTACTTGATCCTGCAAGATGTTGAGCACTCTGGCCTGATCCCAAATAGCACTTCATAATGTGATTACTTTAAGCCAGTGGTTCTCTACCTTTTGTGGGTCGCAACACACTTCGTCACAATATGCTGCTCTACAGGACAAACAAAGCCACTCCCCTCAGGCTGAATCTAGCCATCTGCCTGGCTCTCTGTAACACCCTTACGGCTGTGTGGTGACACAGTGGTTGAGAACAACTGCTTTAAGCAGGTGAGTAGCTCCACTGAATTCCCGTGGACCATTCACATGCTTAAAGATGAGCATGAGTTTGACTGCTAGATCAAGTTACAAGGTTCTCAGAACCTTACAGGATTGAGACCCTCTGGAGCATTGTGCTTGCTTCTCTCCAACTGATTAATTCTTCATTGCCTTTAAAAATGCCTCAAAATGTACTTTCCAAAATTGGTAGTTATGCCTAACAATTCCCTTTACTCCTTATTTTCCTTTCCCATATTGTCATCTCCAAATCACTCACCTTCCTACTGGAATTTTTCCATTTTTATTAAGGAACATGGACATTGTGAAACAATTGTATGAATGTCCTGTTGTAAAATGAAGTAAAATTTGTGTTGCAATTTCCAATCTCTGGATGACAGAAAATCTCTGAGTTTTTCAAATCCACATTTATTATACGCTGGGAAAACTCAAACATGCTTTCACCACCTTAGCCCTAAGACCATTCATTTAATACTATAGTTTCATACTGTGCATTGTATTCTGTGCTATGGAAAAGATGACTAAGTTTAACAATTTCCACTTGGTACATCTGTTTATAGGGAGCTGTAATTTGCTGATGAATAAATGTACAAAAACACATTCATCCCTGTATGGTATTATAGTAGTGGAATAAATAAAATAATAGTTGTAAACATGATTGTCAACTTCTACATAATGGCTTTAAAAACAGAAGGGTTTTCTGTATTAAATTAAAGTAATAGGGACTAAAAATTCTGTGCTTTGCAGGAAAAAAATTATTTAGAAAAACAACTAATGCACTTCCTCAATGTATTTCTTAAAGAAAATGATGGCCCTAATTCAGCGCAGTACACAGTTTTCTTTAAATAACAATAAATCACTATTTTAAAAATAAATAGCACTCATCAAATTCTACATTAGCAAACTGGCAAAAACAAGGAAACTCAGTGGTCAAGTTGCATCCTTAATGTGTCTTACAGACACATGTGCCATACAGATCAAAAAACAGATTGTGGGGTTGTTAAAAGTTAATGTTTTTAAAATTATAATAGGCTGCACCTATAGAAAGAAACAAGCCTGGTACTAGTATAGTAATAGTAGGCTCTTTCCAGAAAGATCCATCTGCCCCTCTCTCTCTCTTTCTTTCTCCCTCTTTTTGTTTGTTTGTTTGTTTGTTTTTTTTTTACGGCCTAATTCCAACTCAACTATAAATGAGCTTCTATTTAGAGGGTGCTGTCAGCACTCTCTGAATCCTTCTTAAGAGAACTTTTATTTAATGGTACAATATCCCTCTTAATATTTTAAAAAAGTTAAATCTTATACCCAGTGCTATGCATTATGAATGGTGTGTCAGTCTGAACTTTTAATTTTCTTTGTATATAGGAGATGTGGGATATTTAAGTGTAATCATTTTATTCTTAGAATACTAAAATTATTGGTCCAGTGTGTTTAAACAAAAAGATTCATCCTCTGAGCAGCTATGCAATTTCATTAATATATCCTTATTCATTTATAGGAATTTGCAGTTTCATACTAATTGACTGGTTAAAGGATCAGAATGAAATGTATCAGTTTTCTAAAGTCTCCTAGGTATTCTCTCTCCTCCACTTTTTTTCCTTTAAGAAGTTTGCCAGATCTAAGACAAATTAATCTGCACAAGGCTCAGTTACTAATTTGTATTAGCAGACATGACATTGTGTCTGCAGTCCAATCTGCAGCCTCAGCAGAGAAGGAGGAAGTCTGGAGTAGAATATAAACGTTATATATACATGTGAATACATACTATTCCTTGACTCTGCATTAGTCACAGCTGTTTTAAAAAACCTTTAAGATCTTTGAAAAAATATTTAATGTTTTAATGAAGAGACAACAAAGAATTTTCCCCCCTTTTGCCTGCACTTAGCTATGGATCTTAGGCTTGTATATAATTTTCCTTGAATGGGGAAAAAAGAAATGCCATAACTCTCATTTAAAAACCTGAAGATATTATTTTCTCTTTGATGCACACCTTTGATAAATTCAATCTTATAGCCAATAGAGAAAAAGAGAGGAATACTCACTAGTAATATTGGACAAGTGCACTTTTGCGTGAACAGTGCATCAGCAAAGCACATGGAGCATGGAAGTCAAATTCCTATGAAAGTAATCAACGAGATTGTTCATTTCTTAACTTCAGCAAAGAAGTCTGAGTGCTTTGCTGAATTGGAGTCACATTCATGAGGAACAAAGAAATGTATTAATTAGTCATCTTCCTATATTTGCTCTTCTCTAAGAGGAAAATAAGTTCTGATAAAATAACCTGGCACAAATCTCTGCCTAAAGCAATGTTTGAAAAAGTATCTATAACTTGTTCCCAATTTGGTTAGACTTGTGGTGGAGTAATATGGGTAAATGGGGCAAAAATGAGTGAGGGCTTTCATCCCCCCAGGAACACCTTTGAAAAATTGTAATTTACTGTTTTCTGCATCCTGGCTATAGTAACCCTGGGGAGGAAGGAGTTAACACTCTGGTCAGTGAATCCCAGGAGAGCCAATAGAAACAGAGTACAGGTTTTTGAATTGGCACAGCAGCCCTTCCTGTTTCCTGTTTGGTGGCAGCAGAGTTGCTGGAGGGACAGGCCGGAAGGATCCAGTGACACCCTTGACAAAGATAGGATCGAGTTTGTAATTGACTAGGTGTGAGTAGAGCAGGGAATGTTTAACAAAGACATGGTCAGGGTATTTCTTTGTTTGGTTTGGTTTTGGATTCCTCTGTGCTGAGCACATGTACCCCCTTCCACTATGCTATAACTACCTAAGTTAAATCCCAGAAAGGCAACTCTCTGTGTTTCTGATCTATTCTTTTTAAAGATTTTATGCTTTTAAAGTAAGCTCTGGTTCTGTGTCCTAAAAGACAAAAAGTTTTGTGTGCATATGCCTCAGACTGCACAGCCAACTACTGAATGGGATTCTGACCCATTTTCAGCTGATATCCCAGTTGTGGTTCAATCGCGCTCCTGAGAGAGGAAGAAGAGTGGTTCCGGATACTGCACAGGAAGGAATTCCCAAGTGCACCTTCCTGGATTCTCAGGGGGTTTTCACATTTGGGTGGTGGCAGTAGTACCAATCCAAGGCCAGGAAACCGGTAGCCTTGGAGAGTTTTCAGAAAAGGCTTTAGGGTCGCTGGGTTTTAAGGCCTGTTGCAGTCCCCCACCTACTGCACTTGTAACACTCAGAGTGTCAGAGTGGGGAAACAGTCTTGACACTGGCCAACAGAAAGAACACAGTTTACTCATCAGAACCATTTTCACCAGTTCCAGGGGTAAGTCATCTCTCTATTAGAGAACTTAGCCAGCCCAGAAAAGGGATAACTCTTCCCTAGTGGCAGATTTACTAGGAAATAAACTGCATGGTGGCATGGGGCCCTCAATGATATAGAGACCCCAAAATTCAAATCTGACAAATAACTGAACTTAATAAGTTTTGCAAATCATGAAGTGGCAAAGACTTTCTACAGTCCGTGAATCTATTCTGTGAACTGTGCTTCAGAAGTGGTTTTTGAAGTAGCCTAGCAAAGAATGTGTTTCATAATTTTTTTCACTGTCTTGGAAATAGCATAACAGCAACTAAGTTTAAGTGGGGAAATTATCCTTGCTCATACACTACCCCAGTGGAATTAGTTATCAAAAGGATTTGAGTCCGTACTCCCACTCCTGAGATCTGTGTGAGGGCTCTCTTCTTAATCTCCGGTGTTGCAGGGTCCCTGTAACACTGACAAGGCTAGTCCCCAGATTCCTGGAGGGCTTAACTCCCAATCTTGTTGTGGTCACATAGGCCAGTGTTATCCCCACTCCAGGGTGCTAATTCTGCACTGGGTCCTTCCCTGACTAATCATTGCATGTATTTTAAAACAATACAACTTATAATGAATAGCAATAAAAAAGTCAAACAAAAAATAAAGAGAGGAGAAAGGTTAAAGGCAAATATCCAATGTCGGGGCCCCCCCCCCCCGGCACAGGGGCACGACGCACAGCATCTCTGGGTTATAAGGAATTTTCATAGTCTGTTCCTCACATGTTTCAGACCTCCTGCCCAGGCCCTGGCTGTGCTTCAGGGATGCAAAACAAACAAAGAGTCCTGTGGCACTTAAAAACTAACAGATTTATTCATTGCATGAACTTTTGTGGGAGAAACTCCCACTTTGTCAGACACTTTGAAGATGGGGGAAACTTACAGAATAGGAGGAAGTAAATGCAGGGCAGTGTAAATTATGAGAACAAGTTACACTCTAACAGCAAATCAAAACAGCTGTAAAGATTCAAACACTGCTGAACAGCATACAGAGGAAGATGAGATCAAATCACCTGTTTTAATGAAAGAAAAATCCAATGTCCCTATTAAGTCATAAAGCAGTGCAACTGAATTTGCAAATAAATTCAATTTCAGCAGCTTTTCCTTGAATCCTTGATCTAGTATTCATTTGTCTGAGCACAGCAATTAGCAAATCATTAATGGAGTGATCATGAAGATTGAAATGCTGACCTACTGGTTTTAGAGTGTTGTGATTTCTGATGTCACATTTGTGCCCATTTATTCTTTTGCGCAGAGACTGTCCTATTTGTCCAATATATAAGGCAGAGGGGCATTTCTTGCACATGATGGCATAAATCACATTGGTGGATGAGCAGGTGAATGAGCCTTTGATGGAGTAGCTGGTTTTATTAGGTCCTGTAATAGTGTCTTTTGTGCAGATATGTGGGCAAAGTTGTCAGCGTGGTTTGTTGCAGGAGTATGTGCCTCCTTTAATGGTTCTCTTATTAGGTCTATAGTTGCTGGTAAGTATCTGTTTAAAGTTGGGGGACTGTCTGTAAGCAAGGAGAGGTCTCTGACATCAGAAATCACAACATTCTAAAACCAATGGGTCAGCATTTCAATCTTCCTGATCACTCCATTAATGATTAGCTAATTACTGTGCTCAGACAGAGGAATACTACTAGATCAAGGCTTCAGAGGCTATGTCTACAGTAGCAAATTAGTTCAAATTAAGGGGCCTTAATTCAAATGAACTTGCTCCTGTGTACACTAGGCTTTGCGTAGTTGAAACTAAAAGTTTTTTAGTTAAAAATAAGCAAAGCTTATTTTGAACTAGTTAGTTCAGCTGGTTAGTTGGAACTATGCTTAGTTCGAACTTATTTTGAAATTTAGTTCACACTGGCAAGATGTAGTCATGCTAGTTCAAACTAGATAAGTTTGAACTAGCAATGCTTTTTTAGTTCAAATTGAAAAGTGCAGCTAGTTCAGACTAAAAAGTTAGTTCAAACTAAAAATCTGTGATTAGTTTGAACTAACTTCGAACTACTTTGTTTGAACTAAGCAAGTCCAAACTAAGATTTTAGTTGTAGACATAATGAAAGAGAAGCTGCTGAAATTGAATTTATTTGCAAATTCGGTTGAATTGCTTCAGGGCTTAATAGGGACATTGGATTTTATTCTCATTACAACAGGTGATTTGACCTTATCTTCCTCTGTATGCTGTTCTTCAGGTTTTGAATGTTTACAAATGTTTTGATTTTCTTTTAGAGTGTAACTTGTTCCCATGACTTACACTGCCCTGCATTTATCTCCTCCCATTCTGTAAGTTCCCCCATCTTCAAAGCTTCTGACGAAGTGGAATTTTCTGCCATGAAAGTTCATGCAATAAATAAACTTGTTTGTTTTTAAGCGCCACAGGAATCTTTATTTTGTTTTTCTGAACTATACTAACATGGCTGCTGCTTCGGAACTTAGCAACATTCAGGGATTCAGAGATTGACACTTTCTCTGACAGTGGCTACATGTTCTCAGGCTTTGTGGATCAGAACCCTTCTCCCTAGTGTCAGCCCCCCTATTGAGGGCATGATCTCCCTTCCAGTTTGGCCTACGAGGCCTGCTGATGTCTCACTCCCACCCACCAGCTGCTCACTGAACCCAACTCTAGACATCATCCATATTTTTTACACATTTTTCACCTCAGCATAATGCTAATACAAGCTTTCATTTAGACCAGAAGTTCTCAAGATGTGGGCCGAGAACTCCATTCAGGTGGACCAAGGGAATTTATTGGATTTGGGTTGTTTTATAACACACTCTTCTGCAAAGCACTTTACAACAGTTGCCTAATGATACAAACGACATTTGGAAAGATCATTAAGTGGTCCACCAAGATGCTCTTCAATTTTCAAGTGGTCTGTGGGGAAAAAAATTAGAAAACTACAAAACCAATCAAGATACCTCACTTTTTAATTTACTTCCTATTACTTATAATAAAGGTGGAAGAAATAAAAATAAAAAATGAAAAGTGAGGGGAGATAAGAGATTATGTTCTTTTTCTTGGCTGGGTCCCTAGGGGATTGAGGTTAGAGGGTAGAAAATGAAGCTATGCACAGGCCCCGCTAACTCTAAATCCACCACAGATCTTACCAGATTGAAGGAAATCATTCATACTCTTCAGATTCAACAATCCATCACTACCCTCATAGCTGCTTTTTAAATAGTCTTTCTGCGTGATATCTTTTTGCAGTTGGTCATAGAGGGAGGTGTATATGAGAATGCAGAGTAGGGTCGGCGCAACGCGGTAAGCCCGGTAAGCATTGCAGGGGGGCGCTGATGTTTGGGGGTGCCAAAATGGGGAGCACATCATTGCGCCACACTCTGATGTCACTCGTCTGCACTGGCATCTGCTGCGCTTGCAGGGGGGTGCCAGAAATGCTAGCGCCATTCCTGACGCAGAGGCAGCTGTTGGGTCAGTGAAGTGACTTTTTCCTTCGCAATTTCCTTAGCCCTTGCTGCTTTGTCATGTGTTGGGAGCTAGATTCCTGCCCCACTCTAACCTCTATGTTGCCTTTTTATTCTGAGTTTTGAATGGGGCCAGAATATCACTCAATATAAACAAGATAAATATTGGCTTTTTCTACACTCCAAATTTACTGCTTTAATCTAGCTAGCACACCAAAAATAACAGTGACGGGCCTGTAGCACAGGCTAAAAATACCATTGCCTACCATGTGGGAACAGGCAGGCTGAGGTAGGGAACATTTGGAAAAGCTTGGGGAACATGTTCCTGTTTTACTAGCCTGTGCTTATGCCAATTCAGAGAGCAGATAAGGAAATGTTTCAACATCGAAAGTGTTAAGAAAACAGTGATCGGTGTGTGTTCAGGCAAACCTGACTATAAAAGATTCTGAAGCATAAATAGGGCGTGGATCGCTGAGTGATGGGAAATAAGAGTGCCTGATGTTCTTAATTCCTTAGAACTTAATAAAGTATCCCAAGTAATATTTTCTACAAGTTAGTTTGAATAAACTATAACCATTGTATGAATTTTTACTTTACAGTCAGCACAAAAATCTAATTTGAGAATGAAACCACAGTAAAGTAAAAGGCATTTTTCATATAGTATTTTCCTAGGAAGATTTTGTCATCAAACTATTCAGAAGGCTTGGAGATTAAATTATATGTTCCTATTTCTCTTTTCACAGTAGTATCTCAAGGTTTGTATAATAAGGATGTTTGAAAGCATAAGATGAATATGAATAAAGGGGAATGTTATTGTTTGGAAATATTGACAGATTCACCAAGAAGTAGCTACATTTTTCATATATGCGGGACTTGATTTCAAAAGGACTCAGCACCCATAACTGGGCATGGGTGTTCAGAAAAACTCAGCTCCTTTTAAAGAACCTAAAAGAAGTGGCCTTGTTGTCCATGGTCTTCTGCATTTTGGCAGCTCTTGGTATTCGCAGAGGGATTTGCTGAATGCACAAATGTCTGCCCCACTGCTGGAAGTTTCTGGATGTAATGAACTCACACGTTTGGAGGTTTGGGGCAGAATTCACAACCTTGGGTGCTTAGACAGACAAGGAGATCCCTATTCAGGCACCCAAATAAGTGCTCTGTTTTTAAGAAGTTATTGGCACGCCTAACTCCTTTGATTTTTGTCTGTTTCTTTGGAAGTATCTGTAGTCCAAAATGGCTTCTGAGTTCTATTTATATACACCCATGACTCCTACCTATATACACTTGGGATAAGTTTGTGCCTAGAGAGAAGAGAGAAAGGAACTTTGAGAGGGAGCACAAGCAGCAGAAATAGATGGATTAGTTCAAGCGAACTTCCCTGGAGGAAACTCCCCTTCACACTAGATACTAAAATTCAATGATTCTCTTTCTCTGGGGGCTAAAAGGGACTGCAAATTAGTTGAAAAGAAAGAATGATTTCCTAACAGGAAGTGTTATGTTTCCTTACTTGGACAAGAAAAAGGTATCCTTATATTCTTTACTCCATCTTCCTGTCTAAATAATGACTATTAGCATGCGACTGTATTTCAGATGTTCTTGTTGCTCACTACCATTGTCAGTCCACCCATCATGAGCCAGACGAATAGCAGGGGCGGAGAAAAGATGCACATGGGAATTATTTGATAGCAGAGCCTTTGAAGTGTGGCATATTGTCTTGGAAAAGACACTGGGTACAATTTCTTCTTTTCATAATGCAATCATAGACTATTCAGAATCTGAGCTAATTTGTTCTGTCATCCCACTGCCCCATAACATGGAAATAAATGCATGGTTTCTCCGCTAGCAGCAGTTACATGGTAAATAGTGCTCCTTTGCTTTGGAAAAGATACTTTCTATACCAGCTTGGAAAACAAAAGAACTTTGTGTTTCAAGCCTAATTACACCAAAATCAGCATAAATGACAAAAGCGTGATCTTGAATGGAGCACTTTTTCTCAGCAAAGACAGACTGTGTTCTTCTGGGACCTCCTGCTTTATTAATAAGGGTTTTATCAAATCAAGAGATTGTATTAAAGAGATGTGCAATATCTGTCTCATTCACAGACTGCTTTATCATGATCCAAAAATGAAAACAGAAATGACCTTAAAGAGATTTCTTTAGGCATAATGGTGTACTCTTAGCTGTAGTCTACAGAAAGTAATTTTTGTCTCTTCTGTTTTTTGTCTTTTCATTACAGAATGCAAATTCTTCCTCTTAGAAAAATAATTAACTCTTTAGAAGTATGATGTATGTGGTGCTACCTTAAAATATTATCAAATGCTCTATGACTTTTTTATGGAGTCTGGGGTTTAACTTGAATTTGTTAGATGGGTTAGGGTACTAGTTCGGCAGGGATCAGTTTATTACCTCTGTTCCTGAAGTTTAAATCTCAGCATTTCTCCTAGCAGGACCATCTGCAGTACTCAAGAAAATTCCAGTTGCAGCTTAGGAGCCTATTTTTTTGCAGTAGTACACAACCTAGTTAATAAAACGTAGACAACTGTAGGAAATGGTAACTAAATATAACAAATTCTGTCAGAGGGTATGTCCACATGTCTTTTTTATTTTGAAATAACACTGGTTATTTCAAAATAAAAAAGATTAGGTCCACATGACGTTTTCTTATTTTGAAACGATGGAGCCTGTCATTTCAAATAAGAGCTGTCATTTCAAAAAGGCTTAAACCACATTTGTTTCGAAACAGCGGTTATTTCGAAATGGGTCATTTTGAAATAACATCGTTCAGATATGTTATTTCAGAACAACCGTCGTTTTGAAATAACGGGTCTGATGTTCCTCCCAGTGTGCATGGCTCCCTGGGAGGAAGTCCCCCCCCAGAACGCTGGCCAGGGTGCTGAGTGGAGGTGCAGGGGGGCGGACGCCACCCCAGCTGGCTTCCCCCGACACTTTCTCTTGCTGGGAGCGGGGGGCATCGGGTGCCTCAGCCTGCTTCACCCCACCTGCCCCTGGCAAGGGGAAACAGCAGGAGAAGCTTGCTGGGGAGCCTGCCGCCCCACCCGCCCCCTGCAAGAGGAAGCAGCAGGGAAACCCACTGCTCCCTCTTGCCCAGCACAGGGGGGACAGCAGGCACCCCAGCCAGCTTGGCTGGCTGCTGCTGCTGGGGCACCCCGCTCCCCCAGCCCCTGGCCTCCTGGAAGTAGCCAAGGAAGGCGCAGGCTGGGGCTTCCCTGGCTGCTTGTGAGCAGCGGGGGGGGGGGGTGCCAGTTCATGCCAGCCTCTCTACCCCCTGTGCAGATGTAATGCATGGTCCATACTAAAGGGCTAGGTCAGCTGCATCGCATGAGTACAGGTACCTCTGCTGAACAGTGATACCTCATGACCCTGGCCCTTCTATGCAGCCTCATCGGGTCCTCATAACCCCCACCAACCTTATCATGAACCTCCAGGGAGGTGCTCTCTGCAGTTTCAGAACTTCTGCCCTAAAGATGATGTATGGGGAAATCACATGGTCATTCCACACTTCAGCAGCAAAAGAATTTGCAGAAGATTTGTAAGGAGGGTCAGTGTTGTGCCAGGCACCCAAAAACATACTATTGCATGTCTTATAAAGATAGGGTATGACTACAGCTACCATTTAGTTCGAATTAAGGAGGCTTAATTCAAACTCAGTTACTGCATGTCCACACTAGCTTTTATTAGTTCTAACTAAGGAGTTCCCTTAGTTCAAACTAAGGAAAGCCTAGTTCGAACTTAGCCACTGTAGCCATGTTAAATCGAACTAACAGTTAGTTTGATTTAATGTGGTTTGACCTTCTTCTTTCTAGGGTGCATGGCACCCTGGAAAGCCCTGACCTCCCCCCCACGTGGGGGAGTGGCCAGGGCTATACTTGGGGCAAGCAGCCCCAACAGTGACACCCCACCCACCCCAATCCAGATTCAGTCTCATGGCCAGGTGGAGGTATTGTCCCTGCCACTGGCTGAGTGTGACCACAGCCAGGCATGGAAGGGACCCCCATGCCTGGCTGGAGCCCTGCTTGCCAGGCATGGGGAGGGTACCCCCACACACGGCTCCAGTGGGGAAGGAATCCCCGTGTCTGGCAAGTGGGGCTCTAGCCAGTCATGGGGTTCCCTTCCCCACATCTAGCAAGTGATTCTCCAGCCAGGTTTGGGGGGGGGTCCTGTCCCGGTGCCCAGTGAATGCAGCTCCAGCCATGCTGCGGGGATCCTTTCCCTGCTGGCCCCGCACACAGGGGTCCCTTCCACACATCTAGCAAGTGGGGCTCCAGGCAAGTAAGGGGATCCCTTCCCTGCTGGAGGTGCACACGGAGGTGCTTTTTCACCCATCCAGCAAGTGGGGCTGGAGCCAGCCTGGGGCTATGTTCCCCCTGCACCCAGCTAGCAGGGGAGCCCACTGCAGAGGTGCCTTCTCTGTGCCCAGCAAGTGCTCTGGGAGCCGGGACAGGGGAATCCCTTCTCCCCTTCTCTGCCAGTGCTGTGAGAGCTGGGCAAGGATGCCCAGGCTCCACAGAGCCTGCCAGGGGAAAACATCCTCTGCGAGGCTCTAGCCTTCTGAGCCCCACGTGTGGCACTGCATCTAGAGATGGGTGGGGTATGCTTTTTCCTGCCCCAGACTCAGAGGCTGGAGCCAGGCAGGCAATCGGATGGGGGCTTGGTCCTTTTGGTGCGCCATGTTGCCATGCCTCGCATGGTACCCCTCTTCCAATTCGAACTAGCAAGTCCTGTCCATGTTTATTAGTTCGATTTCATTAGTTTGAATTGAGTTAATCTGAACTAACCTTATAGGTGTAGACATAGCCATAGTTACTTGCAATTCTTCATGCAAGTTCAATAGTTCAACCACCAAGAAGCACCATGATAAAATCCACATATTACATCTTTTAGGTGAGGATCAGGCTCATTGAAGTGCACATTGGCTTGTGGAAGCTCTTCCTTTTCTTTATCATCATTAGGAATTCAGTTGAGTCACAAAAATCAAATCCAAACCTTCCCAGAATTTGAGTATCTTCAGACTGGATAGTGGGTACAAGCTCTACTTTATTATTATTTATTTAATACTAGTGATGTGAATGGCAGTATACAAATGAGAGAACTAGAGGCTAGATTCTGGTCTCATGTGTGATAGTATAAATCTGGAGTCACTCCATAAGTATAAGTAGTGACACCATATCTGATCCTGGTTCCAAGGGTAGATCAGAGTTGTGACTTCTTTACCCTTTCTAGGAATTGTAACACACAAGAATAGGAATAATTAAATAAGAACAGAGGAAAGATCTTCTGCAGTTGGTTGGTAGAACATTGATGTGTTTAGTAATATGTCTTTTAAAAGAAGCACCAAAAGAGCAATGGGCTTGTGGAAACTGTGCTGGTTTCTACACTATCTGCCCATAGAAGAGACCAGTTTATTTGCACAACTTTGTATATTGGGGGGGAGGGGAGTGTGTCTGAGCCTACCAAGAAACAGGTTCTGAAATTAAAATATTGATAGGGTTATCTATCTACTAATTCAGGGATGCAATGGCAAGTATTTTCTAGTATTCTAAACCAGTCTCAAGGACATTTATGCAGCCTTTGCCAACTATTAGTTCTCATGTTATTAATTATCTTGCCAATGTCCATGAAGCTACTGACCCAAGACCTGGTTTTCATTAGGTGATCAATTATATTTCATCTTCAAAAGTTGACAGTCATAATTAATTAATATATGACAGCACAGATTACAGTCAGAAGAAAAAGCTATCTGAGTGCATTGGTTTTGGGTCTAGTTATTGACTTGTCAGAGTGAACCCAGTGGCCATACCCTCCTATTCTTCTCAAGGATTAACTCACTTTCTCTGTGAAAAGATGAAAAAAAGTGATATTGGTAAAAGGTTTTTTGGCACAGAAATAGTCTAAGCTGTTGAAAAAGATTGTTACTTCATCAGGAGTGTTACCTCTGCTGCATGTTAGTTCTTACAGGATATGCTCCAGCACTGTGTCAATAGAATCATAGAACCTGGAAGGGATCATGAGAGGTCATTGAGTCTCATCCGCTGCACTCATGGCAAGATCAAATACTACCTATAACCATCCCTCAAAGGTGTTGTCTAATCTGCTTTTAAGAATGTCCAGTGATGGAGATTGCAACCTCCCTATGCAACTTATTCCAGTGGTTAATCACCCTGAGAACCTAAAGCCAACCTAAACCTCCCTTGCTGTAATTTAAGCCAATTGCTTCTTGTGCTATCATTGGTGGTTAAGGAGAACAATTTTCCTCCCTCCTCCTCATAGCAACCTTTTAGGTACTTGAAAACTGTTATCTTGTTCCCTCTCAGTCTCTTCTTTTCCAGACTAAGGAAATCCTAATCTTTCAATCTTCCCTCATAAGTCAAGTGTTCCAGACCTTTAATCATTAGTGTTGCTCTACTCTGGACTTTCTCCAGTTTGTCCACATCTTTTCTGGAATGAGGCACCCTGAACTGGACCCAATACTTCAGCTGAGTCCTAATCAGCATGGAATAAAGGGGAAGAATTACTTCTCACGGCATCATATAGTCAAAGCTGAGTTTCTAAAAGGTCATGGAATCCCCAAATTCCTCAGGTTATTTTATGTAGCTAGCTGCATGTATATGGACCCATGTTCCTCACTCAGAAACCTTCTTCTCAGGTTGTTCTGTTTCCCTATAGAGGCTTTCGTTAAAGCTTGTTCTTGTCATCACAAGATCCATTAACTTTACTGGAGTTACCCCAGTTTTAGTCCAGTATGTCTCAACACAAAACTTAGTATAGGCCATAACATGAAATTCTCTTTCTAGTTAAAGTGTTACATTGATGATGGGGAAAAAACAGTTAAATCAACATTTATTCCCATATATATATAAATGAACTTGGTAGCAATTATGGAAATGTAGAGATTTTTACATTAAAAACTGCATGTATGCTTTGTGGTCAGTGGTGTGAGGAAAATCACAAGATGAGTTTTTGCAAAAATTCAGCCCAGGGCATATGGAAGCAGTTAGATCAAATGTACTGGAAGCTCTGTACCCACCACCATGTGCAACATTTAACCTGTTTTAACAGAATGTCTGGACATTCTTAGCTAGCTCTCCTGCCCACTACATATTATTTGATGCAGTGTTACATGGATTCTGCTTTCTGCATTCATGTCATCTATCTGTATAGTATCATGCCTGTTCATGAGGCAGGGCCTGTCACACTCACTACACCTAGCCCAGTGTTATCATGATATATATAATGAAAGAGACATCTTATATATCTTTGTAAAACTAACAGTTCACAGATCATTAATATTGTTATATGATGTACATATGCAATGTGGTATGGATATCTGCTAGAATTATATTCTTGAAGTGGGTTTAGCAAGCAACGCATAAACCCATTTTGCCCTAGATGAAAGGATGTATGTTTCTTTTCTGATCAACCTTGTCATCAGGCATAGAACTTGAAGGTACATGTGTATAGAAAGTACACAAAACCATAAAATTAGTGAGTGGAAGAGATATTTTTGGTTCAGATCCCTTCAAGAAGTTAAGCAATGTAATTAGTTGATTGTATGCAAGTACTATGTTATAAAAGCTATTGAGTAATGTCTGTTATGAAAATATTTTCACATATGATTAATATCGTTGTGAAATGTATATATTAAAAATTATAGAAGGAGATGATGATGATGATGATGATATGCTTTAAAGTCCCAAATTACACAAAGGGAAAGAAATAAGTTTTCTCATATACGATGGGAAGGCAGCTATCTGTCTCCTATATAAGTAAAGTGTGGTAAAATGAAAATGATGGAAATGCTATTTATATACAAATGATCAGTGGAATGGGAAGTTCACAGATAGGAAGAAAAGCAGGAGGTCATCTAAATTTTGGGAATCAATGAGTCCTTTTGGAAAGCTATAAAGTGAGATCTTGGTATCTGTCACTTGACAGACACAAGGGAACAGAACTCCTTCACTCTGAGAAAGATAGGACCTTCAATCAGGGTGTTGAAGTCTGTTAAGCCAACGCTTTGTCACCTAAGAAAACAGTGGGTACCAGCACCTTATACTTTTGTGTAATGTCCTGACTGGGATGGATAAATAAATAAGCAAGCAAGCCATGGCTGAAAGATCTATCATTAAAAAAATACTATAACTTGTTAAATTAGGTTGTAGTCATTCAAAAGAATATTCTGCCTTTCATTTGTAGCCTTTTATTGTTATCCCTTATACTTAAACAAACTTAGAACCTGTCAACTTAATTGAATGAACTTGTTATACATTTATTCTAAATCACTCCAGTACTGTGTTTGACTTGAAGAGATTATTAAATCCAGTTAACACAAGAAGCTGCTGTGCTTTGTTCTCTTTATAGAAGCATTCATCAAGTTTTGAGGAGGTAGTTGGACACTTGTGGGCAGCAGTTTAGCGGGAAGCTCAGCCTTGGAAATGTTGTAGTCACTGTGCAAGAAGTGACCAAGGGTGGGGCCGTTGTATTGTAGGCAGACTGTTGGAGTCAAAGGGCTGAACCAGAACTTAGTCAGTCAGGGCACTGCATGTTATTTGCTCACCCTAGTAGTCTAGCTTGTGAGCCAGAGCAATAGAGCATTTAGGGTACCCAAGGCTGCAGGGTAGGTCTGAAATGCACTGCAAAACATGGCAAGTACCTGAGGTGCTGATGAAATCCCTTTGTCTATTAAAATTTATATAAGAGTATATCATGTAGAGGTTGGAGTCATTTAAATCAAGCTTGTGTCCATGAGAAAAACTAACCATAAATGATGCAAGCTAGTAAAACCCAAGTGGCAAGTTTTACCCTTTCTTTTATGGTGTGTGAGAGCTTTATGGTCTGTGGTAGATTGTATGGAATTATATTCTTTTCATCCCAGATCTCTTTCTTCTTTGAAAAAGATTCCCTGCTTTACTAACTAATGTAGTGAGGTGTATCAAACTAAGCCCACCGCAAAGAGAGCTTCTAGATGGTAACACGTTTTGCATATGTATTTTTAAAAAAGTTGATCACAAGAGGCAGATTTTAAAGTTAATTTTATTTAAGCCTAAACCTTTTTATGCTGTCTCCTTCATCTGACCTATCATATGCTTTGCTATAGTTTTCCAGGCATATAATTATTTCATCGTCAAAGTTGGGGGAATACAATTACAGAACAAGTTTATATTTAGCAAATACAAGAAAATGTTGGATAAGCAGAAATTGATGACAGTTGAGGTTCCTTTCCCGCCCCCCCCCCATAGGATTTTATAATTCACTAGTTTATGAGAAGATCATTGTAGCAAACAGAAGACTCTCTTGAGATAATGCTTAATGAACATTTAAGTGACTGGATACTTTCAAACTCTGGTCAAGATTGCTGCAGTTTGTAAGACTGCATTCAACAAGATTGCTTGTTATAGTACACAAATTGGTTTTAGCTTTCATCATAGAATTCTGTACTGTTTAGCATCTTTATACCTCTTGCGTTCGTATTTGCTGAAATAATTCAATTTGTAACAACGACAGGCCTGGCAGATCTCTTTAGCCATGTTTACTGACAATTACAATACAGCATTTTTGTTAAAAATAAAGTGTCTTAGTCATTGTGGTGCCATACATGCAACTGATCACTGTGAGAGAAATCATGTGTTTGAGAGCTTTATCTGGGTCTCTTTCAAGTGTAATTTGTAACATAGTGATTAGCTATGGCCTAGAATGCCAGTAATCTGTGAGTGGGGCAGAAATGTAGACTCAGGTTTTTTTTCTGACATAATTCTTGGTAGAAACCTGCTGTAAATATTTTATGTGGTTAAACAAGGCTGTCCAAGAATATCCATAAGGATGATTAAACTTCTTCAGTGATCTTAACAGATATTTGACTTAACAGATATTTGTGTCTTGTGGAAAAATACCATGACACAATGAAAAAAAAAGTAATGATTCAAAATAAATGACCTTTTGCAGTTGAAAGTGGTGGATTTCTCCCACCCTCCTTTGTGTGGGAGTTGCTGATAATGCACTACTAAAAAATATAGAGAATTTTTCTTCATTCATGTTACAGAATCTACACAATGATCTCAATATTTAGAACTTCAGGACTGTAATTTAGTATCGGCTGGTAGTTGTTGCCATGGTTGAGTACAGCCATATGCTCAGCCTTAGCAACAGGCACCATAAGACAGTATGTGTAACAACTCTCAGCTGAAACTTATTTTGGTGTGATTTACAGTTTATCAAGAAACAAACAAAACTGGCTTATTAGTTGCAATGTATATCTAATTCTGTCAGATATGAAATGACTAAAGATGATTGTTGTGAAATAATATGATGCTAATGTAGCTGTTCCATGGCTTATTCTCATGATAATTGAAATACTTTAAAGCAAAAGCAATCCCATGGGGAGGGATGCAATGCTCCATTTTAAAAAATCTATTATGCCTCATTTTCTCTCTCTTTTTTTGAAAAGAAAAGCTCATTATGCCAGTGCCTCGAAGGGTTGACACAAAGCTGGTATTATAATATTCACTTAGTCCTGAAAGTAGCACATTAAATATAATTGCCATTATTTATATTAATTGCCATCATGTAAATTACTGCATTCCTACAATTCTTTGGTAGTGTCTATGCTCATTGTAATTTATTGTCACTCAGAGGGGGAGTCTTGTGTGCAAGACTAAGTGCAGAAATTAAATTCATTAAAAATTGTATTAATAATAAAATGTAAAATCCACTCTTTTAAAAGAAAAAGCAAAAATAGAAAAAAAATAATTTATTTGCAATCTCTATTGTCTAGTTCATGAAACAGTGCCCACTCTATTAAGGCATGCATAAAACCAGCAGAAGTAATTTTGGGAACCAGTAGGTCCCAAGAGGCAGTAATATAAAGTAAGAAATTCGCTATACACATTTACAGTGGCACGCAATTGTCCTATCTTTTATTTCTGAATATATGTTGTTTGGAGCATCTGGGCATTAGAGGTTCCTTAAATGAGTGGGACCTTCTAGCGCATGCTCAAAAAGAAAATTGTCTTGAAGTGGAGTGAGAACAGGTTTTGTAGAGGAGAAAGAAAATGTCCCTGTGACTGAGCATGAGAAATATACTGACCCTGGTTCTCCACCGGGGCGTTGCTGATGCCTGGCTTACAGGGCTTGAGCCCTGAGTCCCACCACCAGAGCCGAGGGTCTGCAGCAGCGGCACGCTTAAAGTGCGTGAGCCCTGAATCCCGGTGCCCGAGCCCTGGGTCTTTCTCTGGGCCGGGGGCGCTCCTGTTCTCCACTGCTTTACGTGTGGAGTAGAAATTTACAGGTGGTCGGCAATCAAACCAATGATATCCTGAATTCTGAAAATTATCTTGAAAATTAGGAGTTCTCCTTTGGATTTTAGGATGCCGGACAATTTCAGCCCCTTCCACTGTAGTTTCTAGCCATTCCAAATGTAACAGGATGCCAAAGCACATAGCGAGTCAGGAGGACATAAAGGAGAGGTTAGCATGGAACATGGCTAGATGGATTTCCTTCTTCAGTATGGTCCTGAATATAATTATGTTACAATGAATTTGAAATAAATTATTTGCATCATATGCCTGAAAATAATCCAGATTCTGTTAAATTTAGAGTACATCATATATTACATTGGGAAATATGAGAGGAACTTTCCAGTCTCAAAATATCCAAAGTGAAGATGTATGAGCAGAAGGGCAAATTATCCATCTCTTCCAGGAGCAACAGATTGCTCAAGGGGTAGCCAAAGACAGATAATAGGCTGAAGTATCTAATAAACTCCAATTTAAATGCATATAATCCATTTATATCCACAACTCCAGTCAGAAAGAGCCATCAATATATTGAAGTAGATGTTAGAGTCTGCACTGAGATGAAGATTATGTAGCAGTGGCTTAATTTAATAAGAAGTATTAGTAGTACCAGGGCAGCAGCCAGGGTCTAAAGACCTAGGTTTTAAAGGCATTTTGCTTTACTCAGCATTGCATGCATAATAGTTTCGGAGGTGACATCTCATTTTCAGAAATGATTTAAGCCCAAACATTGCTACAAAAAGCAGTATGTAAAGAACAAAGGAAAACTGAGAAACTTCTTCTAGACTGACAGAGATGCCCAAAAAATCCTGAAAGAATATCTTTACAATAGTTTTAATAGTCTACAGTCTATTACTCATATCCTGATAAAATTCTAATGGGTCCAGTTTTCCAAATCCCTGTTCATGAAAGTTGTTCTTAACATTAGCAGAACTGTTTGTAAGCAGGAGGTCTGCTTACATGAGTGATAGGACCTAACATGATCCCTACAGAATCAGTTAAGAATAGTTTATCAGACCCATTTCACTTTGAACTCTGGTTAATTGCTGAAGAGTTGTTAATCTAATGCTGCCATTCTAGTCTCTCCTTATTGATATTTTGGAACAAAAAGCTATCTTATCCTTTCAGAAGATTGATTGTTCTCTTTTGATAGTCATAAAGAAATTATTTTAGTAATACTTCAATAATACTCCAGCCATTCCAAACTGTGACTTTGCCTTTCAACCTCTGTAGCTGTTTACAAAGAAATATCAACTAAGTATGATATATAAAATCCAAAATCATTCCTGAAAAATGATTGTGGTTTACACAGTGGCTTAAACTGCACTAAACATTTTACAGAATAAAAGACATGACTCTCCAGGAGTTTGCCGTCTGTTACATCCTACAGCTTCATCTCACATTTCAAATCAAATTTCACCCTGCAACTTCAGCTTCCTCCATTTAGTCTGCCAATATTACCAGTATTATTTGCCTACTTATGCCACCTTCATGCTTTCTCCAGTGCTGCCATTTAAATATGTGCTCTTTTATATTAAATATAGTGACTACTGTGTACAGCACTACTTTGTACAACTATCTCTACTGCTATCATGTCCTCTCTCCATCCTCTCCCCTAGTAGTCTTCTTTACCAACCTTTTGTGAATTCTATAAACCTTAGACTGTGAACTCTCTACTGCAGGGCCTGTGTTTGAGGGGTTTGCTTTTTCTGTGCACTACCTAGTACACTGGGACTCCCCTGTTCTGTGTCTTTAGAAACTCCAACTACTTAAGTAATAGTGTAGAAAAGTCTAACTATAAACATGGCATAGTGAGTGAGACCTACAAATCAAATGAATATTGCAATCATTTGCCAGATTTTAGGGTGGCCTGTAGACTCTGAATTTCCTTGTGGAAAGAAGAAAATCGGTTGAATGTCTTCTTCCCCTTAGATATTAGAGCTATTGAAAGAACAAAAAGCTAACAAATCAAAGAAGACGACCACTTATTTCAGTAAAAGAAAATTTATTCCCTTCTAGCTACACAATAAAAAGTTACGTAAACCTCATTTTAACAGAATGTGCAAATATCTAGCCTTTGTATAAAGAACAATAGAGCAGCCTCACAGTGCAAATCTACATTCTATATAAAAACGTGGTGAAACAGCATCAGTCTACTTTTCTACGGCCATGAACCTATTCATGTTTAAGTTAATAATTCTACCCATTTGCTGGCAGGAAATGTCAGTAACTGGGTTTTACTAATAGAAATTATTTCCACTGTTATATTTGAAGGGATGCTGATTATTTGGGAGGCATTATTGCATGCATCTTTTCTTAAAAATAAAAGACCATTTCAGACTTCAGTCTTTATCATGTTTTGGCTTTTTGTTTGCTGATTTCTCCCCTGCCCCCAGTTTGTGAGCCTACTCAGAAACATGTCACCAGCTCTGGACTTGGGAAAAGTTGTTCCAAATAGTCTATTTATATTTACTTCTTTCAATAGTTGAATAGTAGCTTTGGTCCATCATTTGAAGTTGTTGAAATAATGCTGTGAGTAAGCATGAATAACAAATACCTTTATAACAAATAAGGAGTCCTGTGGCACTTATAAAGACTGACAAATTAAGGTAAGTAATTACAGTCTTTCTTGCTTTAAAAAAAGCACAATATTGGGCAGGTAGTCTTGAGATGTTGCAGTTAGGCTGTCAGTGCTGCACTTTTTACTAATTGCCTTTAGCAAAATCTTATTATTAAAGAAGTTAATTGAAAATAGGATGAAAGTTCAGAGTCCTGTGTTACATTTCCAAATCCTAACTGAACTCTGGGTATGTCTACACTAGCAAGTTAGTTCAAATAAAGGAGACTTAATTTGAACTAATTTAATACCTGTCTACACTAGGCTTTCATTAGTTTGAATTAAGGAATTCCTTAATTCATATTAATGAAAGCTTAGTTTGAATTAATAAGACCTGCTGGTTAGTTCAAACTAAGCCCTTAGTTTGATCCTTAGTTCAAACTAAGGATGGGGTAGACTAGGACTAACCCTTAGTTCAAACATATTAAATTTGAATTAAGGGCAGTTAGCTTGAATTAACAAAGTGGACTAATTCAACTTACCGTTAATTCAAATTAGTCCACTTTGTTAATTCACACTATAAGTCAAGTTTAGGTCTAGCTAAGCTTTAACTTATTAATTGGAATTAATAAATTTGAGCTAACTTTTCCTAGTATCGACATAGCCTATGAGTTTTAGAATACCAGTTTGACTATCTAGTAATTTACAACTGACTCCAGTAAAATTTCAAATCTGAAATTCCTCCCTCTTCCTTCAAATTTCTGGAAGCATTCATGTTGGAATGCTTCCATTTCTTTCATCTAAATCTAATAGGGTATCTCCACACATCTCTTTTATTTTGAAATAACACTGGTTATTTCAAAATAAAAAAGATTAGTTCCACACGACATTTTCTTATTTCGAAATGACAGGCTCTGTCATTTTGAAATAAGAACCATCATTTCAAAATAGCTTAAACCCCATTCATTTCAAAACGGCTGTTATTTCAAAATGGTTATTTCAAAATAATGCCAGTTGGACATGTTGTTTCAAAACATGTCCAAATGGCGTTATTTCGAAATAACCATTTCGAAATAATAGCCGTGCTGATAGCAGACTTTCCCTTAATTCGAATTAACATTTTCTTAATTCGAATTAACTTATTCCAAAATAAGGAATTTATTTTGAAATAACTCGTTTTGAAATAACTTATTTCGAA
This sequence comes from Podocnemis expansa, assembly GCA_007922195.1. Lineage (NCBI taxonomy): Eukaryota > Metazoa > Chordata > Testudines > Podocnemididae > Podocnemis > Podocnemis expansa. The sequence continues at coordinate 13,279,384 of ML681993.1, read as the reverse complement.
ATAATGATGTATGTGTGGACATAGACATAGATTTGCAGGTATCTGTCCTAATCCTAACCCTAACTCTAAGCCTGCTTGAGCCTCAAATCCAAACTCTGAAACTGAGCCTAAATTTTAATCCAAATCTAATGTTATTTCCTTTACTCACCACTGGTAAGAATCTGTTGATGAAATGACCAGTTTTAAATGCCTAGTCACTTAGCCATGATTCCAGACGTTCCACCTAAGACTACTCATTTTCTCATTACTCTAGTTCAAGATGTTACCAAATTTAGAGCCTAGCCATCCAGTAAGAGTTAAAAAAAATTAATGACTTTAGCTATAACATTCTTCGATTTAATTAAAAACATAGGGGTGATAATGATTCTTTTGCCAAGTAGAAGTGATCTAAAGTTTCTGATCCCGCCCAAACTGCATTGAATCTGTGGTAGTAAATAATGAACTTTACTCCTGAGAGTTTGAGAGTCTATTCTAAGAATTGTCTGCAGAAACTTAAAATCAAGACTTTATACAATTGCTGCTTCCTTCCTTTTAATCCATTCCCACCCTTGTAATTCTGTCCCTTCCTCCTGCCTTCTCACAACTGAAAAGGTCTTCTTCCTTGATGCTAATCTCCCATAGTCTCTTCCACTTTCCTCATCTAACCCATTATTTTTGGCTCTTTTATCATGACTCACTCCTGAAGGAGTACATATCAATTTCCAGTCATAAAAGAAAATGAAACAAATAGAGTAACAAGAAAGAAGGATACACAAGAAATGATCCTATATATTCTGCTCTCCTTGTAAAACAGAAAAGTTGTCTACTGACAGTTGTATTGCCATCATACTCATAGACTTTTAAGGTCAGAAGGAATATATACAACGGGGGTGTCAAACTCATTCAATGTGGGTGCCACATTGGAAGGCAGGACACCTGTTGCAGGCCATGTGGCTGCACGGGTTCCCCAACCCTTTCTCTCTCTGTGTTCAGAGCAAGAAAGTGTCATTTTGCAATCCATTTTCTAATCGTAACCAAAAAATGTTGAACCTGATCCATCCCACAGCCTGTCAGTTTGACACCCCTGATAGTCTCATCCCCTGTACAACACAGGCCATAGAACCAGACTCAGTCTTGTAATAAATCCCTAACTGATAACTGAGTTACTGAAGTTCTCAAATCATGATTTAAAAACTAAAAAAAAAAAGGCTCTGCCAGTCTACTCCAGGGAAAAATTCCTTCCCACCCTCAAAATGGCTATCAGCTAAACCCTGAACCCGTGGGCAAGATTGACCAGCCAGACACCCATGAATGAATACTCTGTAGTAACTGAAAAACCACCCCCATCAAATGTCCCATCACAGGTCATTGGCATAGTTACCGCTAGTTGTTACAGATCACTATTAAGCTATCCCATTATACCTTCTCCTCTGTAAACTTATCAAGCTCAGTTTTGAAAACAGTTAGGTTTTTTGCGTCCATTGCTGCCCTTGGAAGATTATTCCAGAACTTCACTCTTCTGATGGTTTGAAACTTTTGTTGAATTTTAAGCATTAACTTGTTGATTGAAAGTTTATATTCATTTGTTCTTGTGTCCACATTGGCACATAACTTAAATAATTCCTCTCACACCCTGGTATTTATATTTATCCCTTTGATGTATTAATAGAGATTAATCATATCTCCCATCATCTTTCTCTTGGTTAGGCTTACTAAACTGAGCTCTTTGAATCTCCTCTCATAAGGCAGGTTTTCCATTCTGCAGATCATCCTAGTAGACCTTCTCTTTCTGTGTTGCAATATGAATTTATCTTTCTTATAATTTGGGGACCAGAACTGCACATAATATTCCAGATGAGGTCTCACCAGCACCTTGTGTAATGGTACTAACACCTCCCTATCTCTACTGGAAATATCTCAACTGATGAATCCTAGGACTGCATTAGCTTTTTTTGTGGCCACTTCGCATTGATGGCCCATATTCATCCTATGATTAACTAATGCACCCAGGTTCATCTTCTTCTTTGTCACTTCCAACTGATATGTCTCCAGTTGGTAGCAAAATTCTTGCTATCAGTTCATAAATGCATGATCTTACACTTTCTATTACTAAACTTCATCTTTTCTCTATTACTCCAGTTTACAAAGTCATCCAGATCTGCTTGTGTGATTGATAGTATCTCCCAACTTGATGTCATCTGCAAACTTTGTTAGCACATTCCCCCTTTTTGTACCAAGGTCCGTCATAAAAATGTTAAGAAAGATTTGTCCCAAGACCAGTCCCTGAAGACCTCCACTAGTAAGCTGCCTACAGTCTGACAATTCTCTTTTCAGTATGACCTGTTGTAATCTCCCCTTTCAATAAGTTTGGTTCATCTTTCAGTTTTCATTTTAATCCCCATATTTTGCAATTTAACTAATACTTCCCCAGATGGATCTGTATCAACTGTCTCACTGAAATCTAGGTAAATTAGATGCACCAGATGTCCTTTGTCTAAAAGTCTGTTATCTTCTTGAAGAAGTAGCTAAGTTTGGTCTGGCATGGTTTACATTTTGTAAAGTCATGCTGTCTTTTGTCCCAATTACCATCACCTTCAATGTCTTTAACTACTTTTTCTTTCAAATTTTTTTCCCCAAGAACTTACCTGAGATCAAACTAACAGGCTGTAGTTACCCGAATCACTTTTTTTCGCCTTTTCTTAAAAATAGAACTATGTTAGCAGTTCTTCATATTGTACGCCCTCTGAGTTTTCAGATTTGTTAAAATCTGTGGTAATATGCTTGCAATTTTGTGTCAGTTCCTTTAAAGTTTTTGGATGGAAATTATCCAGGGCTCCCCAATTAAATCCCATTAAGCTGTTCAAGTTTGCTCCACCTCAGATGTGGTAATTTCTGTCCTCATCTCCTCATTCCTGTTAGCCCGCTTGCCATTATACCTAAGCTCTTCATTGGTGTCATTAACAACTGAAGCAAAATATTTGTTTAGTTATTGGGTCACACCTAGATTATCCTCACCCTACACCCCATCCTCTTTACTAAGTGATCCCGCTTCTTTCTTTATTCTCTTCCTATTTATATGGCTACAAAAGATTTTAATTCCCTTTGCAAGGTTCAGCTTTACTTTGCTTTTGGTATTTCTCACTTTATCCTTACATGTTCTGACCTCCAAGGTGTAGCTTTCCATGCTGATATCCCTCCCATCTTCCACTCCTTGTACTCCACTCCAAATCTTTCTTTTAATCACCTGTCTGAGGCGCTTGCTTTTCTAGCTTGGTTTACAACTCTTGCCCACAATGTTTTTCCCCCTTCCCTGGGATGCAGGCTTCGGATGGTTCCTACGACCTTGACTTGAAGTAATTCCAAGCTTCCTCTACCTTTAGGTCCATGAGTTCCTCAGACCAGCCAACTTGCCTAATTAATCCCCTGATTTTTTTTAAAGTTAGCTTTTTTGAAATTGAAGATCCTAGTTGCAAACCTATGTTTGTTTATTCTTCCATTTAATTTGAACTGAATTACCTCAGGATCCCTCAAACCAAGGTTATCCCCTACAATCAGTTCTTCTGCAAGATCCTCACTGTTCAACAATACCAAATCTAAAATGGCATCCCCTTTAGTTGGTTCAGCAACTATTTGGTGAGAGAAACTCTCAGCTGTTAAGTTCAGGAAAAGCTGAGCCTTACTATTATTATTAGAATTTGTCCTCCACTCTATAGCTGGAAAGTTAGTCTCCCATAATGACACAGTTCCCAGTAGTATTTATTTCATTAGAGAGGTCTCTATCCATATCCAGATCTGATCCCATTGATCCATAGCACACCCCAAGCACTATCCCAAGGCAAGCGCTAGTAGCTTTCTTTCCTGATGTGTTTTTCTCTCTTATCTAATCTATCACATCTAATTTCTTTGCAGCTTACATCATTACTGATATGCAACCTACTCCACCACCTTTACCTCTACTTCTGCCTTTTCTAAACAGCATATACTTTTCAATACCTGTATACCAGCCATGACTACTATTTCACCACATTTCTGTTACTCCTATATTTGGTCTCACTTCCTGCAGCACTGGTTCTACTTCCTCTATTTTGTTACCAAGACTCCCCTCATTTGTACACAAAATTTTTAATAGTTGCTGTGTCACTTCTTTCACATTTCTTGCCTGATTTGGCACAGCCATTCTACTGCCAGTATCAACTATTTGACTGGTATCTACACTACCCTTCCTCTTAAAGTCCCTTCTCCTACCCACAGCAGTGTCCTTTCTTACTTCATTTTCCTCCCTCTCAGTGTTAAAACCAAACATCTCCCAACTATCTCCCCCAAGTCTGTAGTTTAAAGCTCTCTTAATCAGTTGTGCCAGCCTCCATCCTAGAAGTCTGTTTTCTTCCCTACTCAGGTGAAGTCCATCCCAAGAGAACAGTCCTCTTTGCATGAATGCCTCCTAGTGGCAATACATCCCAAAGTCCTCCTTACATCACCTGCCATGAGCCATCTATTAATCATTGTGATCTTATCACAACATTGTTGGCCTCCTCTGTGGACAGCCATAATTACACTGAAGATCATCTGAGTTTCAATACCTTTAAGAATCTTCCCCAGAATGTCATAGTCTACTTTGATATGTTCCAGTAGGAACCCAGCTTTATCATTTTACCCACATGAAAGACAATCAGAAGATTCTTTCCTTGTCTTGTTAGGATCCTCTTCAGCCTCAGGTCCACAGCCTATATCTTAGTACCCAGTAGACAGCAAACCATTTTGTTCTCCAGACTAGCTCTAGTTACAGGCCTGTCTGCTCTCAGTAGAGGGTCGCCCATCATGTAGACCTGACTTTTACTATTGAAGGTTTGAGTCTCCAGCCTAATCCATGCTCTTTCTGGCTGCAGGTCATCTCATCTACTGTTCTCCCTTGCAATTCTCTGCAACCCTTCCTGCATTCTCCTGGGACTCTTATTTGGTGGTTTCTCCACTAACTCATCTACTCTTTGTGTAGGACTAGCTGCTCTTTTCTTCTTCCTTGCCCTCCCACCTTCAGTTACCACCTGCTGTGTTGGCTCTTCATTTTCTATCCCTGAGAACTTGTTTCTGAACTCTATTTATCCTTCACTACCCTGTCTTTTACCCTTTGCTTGTTCTCACAGTCACATGCTTCCACTGGTCACTTTTCTCACCCAGCATTCTCCTCTCAGTGTTCTTTGGTCCAGCTTCCATCTGCAGATCTGATTCTTTTTTTAGCCCCTTCAGCTTCTTCATTCATTTGATCCCTCAGCTGCTCAAACCCTTTCCTAAACTCAGGCAAAGTTTCTACCTGCATCTCTAAGCCTTGGATCTTCTCTTCCATCAGCTCTATTAGCCAGCACTTCATATAAACAAAGTTTGTTTGAGGAACCCCCTTCAGGATCATATACATTCTGCAGCTTCTACATCCAAACATTTCTATTGTCTCTCTTGCTGCCTTGATTACTTATCACTGCATCCTCTGTGTCTGTCATAGCCTGCCCACTTTCTTCCTGTCAGTGAGACACTAAAAACAAAAAACACCAAAACAAACCCCCAACTAGCATGAGAACAATACCAAAACAGCACATTCTCCCTTGCGAACTTCCCTGCTTACAATTCTATTTGTTGGGTCCTGTGCTCCTGCAGCTATGCCGCTGCCTTTACAGGACCCCTAATTAGGGAAGCTCTGCTCCTTAATCAGACTCAGCTGCTCCAAATACACCATGCAATAACAGCTCCTACAAACTGGAATGAAAAAAAGTGCTGAGTGCTGTCTCTGCTGCCCAACTGGTGCTATCCCATATCATGCTATTATTTATCTGCCTAATTTGCAATGAAAACATGAATCTAGGAACTGGTATTTGTATTTGTTTGTAAAGTGATCGAGACCCAAATAACAGTATAGAAATAAATATTCGTCAGCATTATATCAAAGTAATATTCATTTAAAACCTTTTAATGAGCTTTAATTCTGTTCAGGACATTTCAGAGCTCTGTGTACTTTTAAATTACCTTTGTGCTATATTTGTTGCTGTCTAAATTATTCAATTGTCAATTGAGCCCAGGTTAATGGGGACGAAATGCCATTACTACTTAACAGTTGCTCATTAACCTGTGTGAAATTAAATATTAGACTCAGTTTAGTTTGTCTTGCACAAAGATAAACATTACAAAAACGCCCATCAAAATGGCAGCAGCCTCAGAAGAGAGGGAAAAACTGGAATGGCACTTGAAAAGTGAACTACCATATCTCTCCTAAAGAGCAAACAACCAATTAGCAGAAGCTTTTAAGTTGTTCAAAGCACTCACTTGCTTTTGGAGGGTGGGTAGAAGCACTGCAAAATGACGGTAAGGAGAACTGCCCATGTTATACTTGTTGGGCAACTGGATGTCAGCCGTTCCTTCATGAGCAGTCAGTTTGCATCACTATATTCTCTTTAGAATTCTTTATGTTTCCAGTTCCATTTTCTAGCAACAAATAGTCATTAATGAAACTTCTTACTGGAAAAGGAATCACAGTGCTTTTATTATCTAGATGTCTATGTAGCGAGCAATCTTTGGTTTGATGTGTTATACCACCCTAATGTCACATGAGCCATGAAGTTCATGTAATACAACAATACCCTCGAGTTCTCCCATTTTTATCCTCCATCTCTGACAGACACACACAGAGAACAAATTCTAGAGGTGGATTTTATGATTCTCGTTTTTATTGAGTGAAAGTAGATACCTGGTTGCCTGATCAAGATTAAAAAAGGACAAAGATGAAACTCTAGATGGGTGCTCCTGTTACCAACCTTAAAATAATGATAGAAAATTAGAATTTCTAAAGCAGCAGACATGTTGGTCTAGTCCAGCAAAAAAACAAACAAACAAACAAAAAAACCCCAACCAACCAAACAAACAAACAAACAAAAAACCCACCAAGGAGTCGTGTGGCACTTAAAGACTAGTTATCATGTATTAAAGATAAAACAGCAGTCCTGAAACTTAAGTGGGTACTTTTAGGTAGCTTAGCATCTTTTGCGGACTGGTGTGTTTGCACTCCTCACCTGACAATTTCTATTGAAGACTTGACTCCACCTGCCTTCCATGTTTCTTTTCTTCACCTTTTTTCTTATCTCCTCCCTTTAATGTCCATTCTCCTTACTGATCTCTCTCTCTTTCTGTCCTTCTCTTTCTCTTTAACTAATCTTCTCCCAATAAATTTGATTCATTTTTTTATTTTTTAAATTTATTTTTTTTTAAAAAATATAATTTGAAAAATTAAAAAGAAACAAACCATGTCCACACCTACTTTAAATATTTAGAACAAATATGATTTTTGCAAATGAGCACATTATGCTGTCTGCTTATACATTAATTCATTTCCTTCCATTCCAATCCTTTGTTTATCATGTCCATTTAGACTGGAAGCTCTTTGTAGCTGAGACTGCTTCATATTTGATATTTGTGAAGTAGTTAGCTTAATGGGATACTGATCTCAGCTGAGGTCCCTTGGTCTTATATTAATACAAATAAATAATAGTATTGCTGTATTTAGTTTTTCATTCAGATTTTTCATTGTGATTCTTTCCCCTTTTTTATTCCTCCAAATTCCTGTGTTATGTCTGCATTTTTTTCCAATGTTTCCATTCTGCTGTTTTTGTAGTTTCTCCTAAACAGCTGGCAGATCAAATAAGGTTTGCATGAGAGAAAAACATTCAATGAAGGAAGGAAAGGATTTGGAACTGGACAAAATGAGTTCACCCATCCCTAGTAACCTAATGCTAAGGGTTCATTGATTGACTCTAAATGTAATAGTGCTGCCCCTTCAAAAAATAAATTAAGGAACAGTTGGAGACATCTGAAAAATAGCAAGATAGCCCGAAAAAATCAATCTCCAAAATAAGAGGCAGATGTATCAGAATGAGAACCTATTATATCAGCCTATACATCAACATTTGTCAAGGACAAAGGGCATGGGGTATGTTAAAAACAGACATTTCCATTGAAAAAAAAAGGAACGGGTGGCCACTCTATAATGACTGAAGTCTAGAATCAATTACTGCAGTTGAAGATGCAGCAAAAGCCTTAACTCATCAAATGTGTTAGGTCAGTCACCTGTCCAGTAGGCATTTATCTATCGTAAGGCACTCTGCAGCAAATCATTTAAAAAACCAGGTAGCCCCCTGAAAAATAAGGTAGAGTTAAGATCTAAGAACATTTGAGTGATTAAAAAAAAACAAGCAAACCTAGATATGAATTCACTGTTTAAAAAATTAAACCAGAAAACTGAGGCAAGGAAGGATTTGATTCCTGGTGAGGTCCACTTTTTTCACAGATATTTGTCGCAATTAAAGAACCTGCATCCTGCAGGGTGGATGTGCCTAGCAAAACTGTGGTAATTTGTCAAGGGACCTACAGTAACAGAGGAGAAGAAGGGGCTAAGTAACCACATCTGAGGAAGAAAGGCAGAAAGGAAATTTAGAGATTAAGACTAAAGGCTGGTGGTGCACCTCTCTCTGCAAAAGGATAGAACATCTGTAGAGGAGATATTATGTATGACAGTTCTGCATCATGTGGCTAAATTTATAGAAGACAACATGAGATATATTTATGGGGATAAGGATCTGATTTTATGGACTCATCCCCAATCCCATTCTTTTCTATTTAAAAATATCTATGAAAAGTTGCTTTATATTTGCCTTGGAATAGGTTTCTCTTATGCAGTCCTTGGTCCTCTGCCCCTATTCCTCATCAGCAATTCACCCAGCTAGTCTCTGAATTTTCCTTCTGGATGCTCAGTTTCTTTTGAGACTCCTTGTTTTCCACTCCACAAACTGCAACCTCGTGTTATCCTCCCTCAATCCCAGTATCTCTTATCTAGCTCCCAGTCCTTCTCCCATCTCCATACTGTCTCGCTCAAACTCACCGTTCTATCTCTTAATTCTCCCTCCACTTTTCCCCCTTTATTTGCTCATTGCTTGTTTGTATTCCTGTTCACCTCTCCCAGCTTCCTTTCCTGCTTAAGCAGCCACTTTCCTATCTTCCCTCTCTACTAAGTTGGATTCCTACTCCCCCTCTTTCATCTCCTAGTCAAACTCCTTCCCCTGCCATAGCAGATGCATGCAATTTTGTTTATTTATGAGAGGCTGTCTGCTTTTGTTTCCAGCTTTTGCTTTGGGGGATGCTCCACACATTGAGAGATCCCTGTTGAAAAAAAGAATTACACCTTATTTCCACTCTGAATTTGTTAGGCATCAGCTTTCAGCCATTGGAAAGATATAATGTGACCCAGTGACTGGAAGTAGAAGCTAGACAAAGTCAAACTAGAAATAAGTCCATAAGTAGAGCCCTGCAGATCCACAGATGTGGATAACCAGAGACCTATTATTACAGATTGACCCGCAGATGCAGATTCCATTTTTATCTGCCCTGAGTGTGATCCATCTGTGACAGACTGCTCCCCAGATCCAGTCTGGTGTGCCACTGTGACCCCCCCCATTCCCACTCCTGAACCCCATTTCACCCTGCTTTGCAAAATGACCACTCAATGTCTTCAGGGATTGGGACCCACTCACAATCTCCATACACTCAAGAATGCCCATTTTACTAAGAAATGGATCGTGTCCAGCCTTCTTCATTCATAGTCTCTATAGATTGCACAGCTTCAGATAAAGCAATTACTAATTTATTGCTTAGATTATCATTTTAAATGAGAATATGACCAATATAGCAGAATCACAATATAAATGAGCCAGGAGTGACCACAAGGAAATGAAAAGTAGAACATACATGCTAACCTAATACTTCTACCTAAACTGACCTCATAGTCCAAGTTTATGCTCAAGATGTTTGACTGTCAGATATTTGTATAGTCCAGGAGTAGCCAAACTTATGGAATTCAAAAGCCACACAAGTTGATTATTAAACCTTCAAGAGCCACACTGAGGCATATAGCCATATACTTTTACCTATTAAATTGATTTGCTGATGTTCTTCTGCAAGCCACACTTTTTTATTCAAGAGCCACATGTGGCTCCCGCGCCACAGTTTGGCCATGCCTGGTATTGTCAGTTTCTGCCTGGGACCAAGCAGGACCCAGATCTTGCTTGAAGTTGTTTCAAATTGGAGATTCTTGGGCAAAAACCCCCAAAACCTTTCACATGTCTCTCTCTGTTTCAAAATTCCCCTGACTCCTGCCGTTCTGGGCAGAGGTGATCTTTGTCTGGTCTGAGCCAGGGAACTCAATTAGCAAATGTTTGTTGTCTCCCCCAGGCACTTGCTTGCTTCTGGGAGAGAACTCTGTCTGTCTCCCACCCCCCCTGAGCCATGTTACACATCTGTACACATACATGGGGCTGCAGGAAACATATCATTGTAGGCATCATGTAGAATAGGTTATGGGCATCCATAAAGAAACCTTGTATGATGTAATTGGCATAAAAACATACAATTGCAGTTTATAAGTGAACAGAAAAATCATACAGATCATAGCCCATAGTGCACAGATGTGCATTCTGTGACACCATTACTACAGCTGCTGCTCTGATCTGTGTCAGCAGCACACAGGGGAACAAGGAAGCGCTCCAACCAATCCTAGCTCAGCTTTGATTGTAGCTCAGCTTTGATTGTGGTGTGCGAGCCAATCAGTCTCAATCACAGCAGGCTGGGGCTTGTGAGTCGCTGCTCACTGTCAGTCAGTCAGCATGCTGGCCTTAGATTGGCTCATTCTCCATGACTTCCTTGCTTGTTTGCCGTTTGGAATTTAGAGGCTAGGGATTGCTTCCCTTACCACCTTAGCTAATATCCATTCATGGACATATCCTTCATGAAGTTATCTAATTCTTTTTTGATCCCAGGTATAGTTTTGACTTTCACAACATCCACATGCTGACAGTGTGTTGTGTGATAAAGTATTTCTTTATATTTCTCTTTTAAACTTGTCCTTATTAGTTTCATTGGGTGACCTCTTGTTCTAGTGTTATGAAAGGGAGTATATAATACTTTACTTTCCCTGCACCATTCTTAATTTTATTGACCTCTGTTCCAATCTCCCCCTTAGTCATCTATTCCCAAACTGAAAAATCCCAATCTGTTCTCTTATGGAAGCTGTTCAATACCCAAAATCCTTGCTGTTGCCCTTTTCTGCAACATTTCCAATTCTAACATATCTTATCAAGCCATTAATTTTTAACAGGGAGGGCAATTAACCATTTGAAAATAAACAGTGGAACAATTTATCAAGAGTCATGATGGATTTGATATTACTGTCAATTTTAAAATCAAGTTTGGATTTTCTGTTAGAAGTTTTGTTCTAGGAATTATTTTGGGAAAGTTAATCCCAAAGGTCCTCTCTGGCCTGTGAATATATGAATGAATCTGTTAAGAAAACTCCTCATCTGCTTTCTTGTGCAGGTTTGTGATCTTTTGTCCTGGATCTGCATGAAGTTCTTGGATCAAGGAAACATTTTGTCTGAAGAATAGATCTGTGCAAATATTCACAAATGAGTCCTTGAATCCATATAAAATTCTCTACCATCCACTTCAAAGTCAAACTCTAATTATGTTTGTTGAAATAATTGATCGATCGGAATCTTACAAGTGATTCGAGGTGCAGTTTGGGGCAAATGTAGGTTGATTTTGGGAATCCCATTTAACGTCCAACCCCAAAATAACTATTTGGGAGTATGAACCTGAACAGTTCAGAAATGAAAATAGATTTACGTTAAGTAAACTCACTGCAGCAAAGATACCAAGTGTCACACAGCTCTGATGAAGTCCATCTTTAATTCTTTTTTCTAGGGAGTTGATAAACTAATTTCTTTTTTAATCATTTGGAGGACTATGCTAAGAAAATTTGTATGTTTGTGAATGTATGTGGGTTTGACAGTGAATGATATTTGTGAACAATTGGCTTTCAGACTATGCTGCTACTTAGTTTGACTTATTTCTACAGTAAATACATTTAGAGACAGCATATTGATCCAAATGTCAAAATTAACTTGCTATCAATAACACAATTTCTTTTAACCTGTGGTGAACTTTTCTCCAGTGAATCCCATGACTAGCTTTATTTACATAAATTGAAATACATCATTGGTGGTATCAATTCCTTAGGCAGACCCCTCTCTGAATAGCTGAAAGCATTTGTATAATGTCAGAATCCTTGGCTAGGTACATACTAGAAAATTAGTCCAGATTAAGGAGGCTTTATCTGGACTAATTTGCTCCCTATCTACACCAGGCTTTGCCTAGTTCAAACTAAAAAATTTTTTACTTCAAATGGTAAGTTCAAACCAACTGCTTAGTTTGAACTTATTTTGAACTTTAGTTCAAACTAGCACACTGTAGTCATGCTAGTTTAAACTAAATGAGTTCAAACTAGCATTTAGTTGAAACTAGCCACAGTTTTTAATTCAAACTAACTTTTAGTTCAACATAGCCACGCTTTTTTAGTTCAAACTAAAAAGTTAGTTTGAACTAAAAAAATGCAGTTAGTTTAAACTAACTTTGAATTGCTCAGTTCAGACTAAGCGAATCCGAACTAAGCAGTTAGATGTAGACATAGCCCTTAAGTCTGCAGAATATATTTTGGTTTTTGAAAGATTCTTAAGATTATATGAAGGTTAATTGTTCAGGTTTTTTTCAAGGTAATATTTCCTAAAAATAATGCTTAATTGAGCTTTGGTCATTTTATTCATTAATTCTTCAAGAATTAAAAAAAAAAAAAAAAAAAAAAAATTCAAAGCAATTTCCAACTAAGGCTGTTTTGTCCCCATTCTGCTTTAAACCACCAAGAACTATAAACAATTCACCTAATCTAGTTGGGGCTCATTCCCTTCAAGTCTTCTGCTGCAGTCTCATCAGATCTTTTAAGATAAGTAGGGCCAAACCTAATCAGTTATTCAGTAGAAGAATGAAGCCCAATTGCTGCAGGAAATGCTATTGGCAATTTGGTATATCACATTCTTTCCTCTGAGCAAGCACTGAAACAGTGGTCTCCACTACCATTAGATATCATGTAAAACTGAGTCCAAAATCATAGTATTTTTTTAAGATTAAGGGATTAAGGTTGTTGATATCCAGGATGCCTTAGTCAAATTCTAAGTTCGGAGACTGTTCTGAACTTACCACTTCTTGTGTCATAGAATCATAGAATCATAGGGTTGGAAGGGACCCCACGAGGTCATCTAGTCCAACCCCCTGCCAAAAAAAGCAGGACCACTCCCATTAGATCATCCCAGTCAGTGTTTTGTCCAGCTGGGACTTGAACACCTCCAGAGATGGAGATTCCACCACCTCCCTAGGCAACTTATTCCAATGCTTCACCACTCGCCTAGTAAGGAAGTTTTTCCTAATATCCAGCCTGGACCACCCCAGCTGTAACTTGAAACCGTTGCTTCTCGTTCTGCCCTCTGTTACTACCGAGAACAGTCGAGCTCCCTCCTCCTTGGAGCAACCCTTCAAGTAGTTGAAGGTTGCTATCAAATCCCCCCTCAGTCTTCTCTTCTGCAGGCTAAATAAGCCTAGTTCCTTCAGTCTCTCTTCATAGGGCTTGTGCTCCAGCCCTTTGATCATTTTGGTTGCCCTCCTCTGGACTCTCTCTAATTTGTCCATGTCCTTTTTGTAGTGGGGAGCCCAAAACTGGACACAGTATTCCAGATGTGGCCTCACTAGTGCAGAATAGAGGGGAATGATCACATCCCTTGATCTGCTGGTAACACTTCTTCTGATGCAGCCCAGTATGCCATTGGCCTTTTTGGCAGCAAGAGCACACTGCTGACTCATATCCAGCTTCCCATCCACCATGACTCCCAGGTCCTTTTCTCCAGTGCTGCTATTTAGCTGATCACTCCCCAGCCTGTAGCAGTACATGGGGTTTTTTCGTCCCAAGTGCAGGATTTTACACTTATCCTTGTTGAACCTCATGAGATTCCTCTTGGCCCACTGCTCCAGTTTGTCTAGGTCTCCCTGAATCCTGTCTCTGCCCTCTAGGGTGTCTACCGTTCCCCCCAGTTTGGTATCATCTGCAAACTTACTAAGTGTGCAATCTATCCCATCATCCAGATCATTAATGAAAACATTGAACAGAACTGGCCCCAGGACCGACCCCTGGGGCACACCACTTGTTACTGCCTGCCAACTTGACATGGAGCCATTGATTCCTACGCGCTGAAACCGTTGTTCTAGCCAGTTTTCTATCCACCTTACAGTCCACGCATCTAACCCATACTTCCTTAATTTGCCAATGAGAATGCTGTGGGAAACCGTATCAAAAGCCTTGCTAAAGTCAAGGTATATCACATCAACGGCTCTTCCAGCATCCACAAATCCAGTCATCTCATCATAGAAGGCGATGAGGTTGGTCAGGCATGATTTACCCTTGGTAAATCCATGCTGACTGTTCCTGATTACTCTACGTTCCTCCAAGTGTTTCAGGATGGATTCTTTGAGAAGCTGCTCCATGATTTTTCCCGGGATTGAGGTGAGGCTGACAGGTCTGTAATTCCCTGGATCCTCCTTTTTGCCTTTCTTGAAGATAGGTACTATATTTGCTTTTTTCCAGTCCTCTGGCACCTCCCCCGTTCGCCACGAGTTTTCAAAGATAATGGCCAACGGTACTGCTATCTCATCAGCCAGCTCCCTCAGCACCCTCGGATGCAGTTCATCCGGCCCCATGGACTTGTGCACATCTAGTTTCTTTAAGCAGTCCCTAACCTGACCTTCTGTCACCAAGGGCCTCTCTTCTTCTCCCCAGTCCCCCGTACCTAGTGTAGTGGGCTGGGAGCTGACCTTGCTTGTGAAAACTGAACTAAAAAAAGCATTGAGCACTTCAGCTTTTTCCTCATCCTCTGTCACGAGGATGCCTGCCTCATTCAGTAAGGGACCTACACCATCCCTGATCCTCTTCTTGTTATTGATATACTTGTAGAACCCCTTCCTGTTATCCTTCACATCCCTTGCTAGTCGGAACTCCATTTGTCCTTTGGCCTTTCTGATTTTATCCCTGCAGTCCCGAGCAATGTCTTTATATGCCTCCTTAGTCATCTGTCCTAGCTTCCACTTCCTGTAAGCGTCCTTTTTATGCTTCAGCTCAGTGCAGAGCTCTCTGTTAAGCCACAGTGGGCGCCTTCCACATTTGCTGTGCTTTCTCCTTATCGGAATTGTATCTTCCTGTGCCCTTAGCAGGGTTTCTTTAAAATGCACCCAACTCTCTTGGACACCTTTCCCCTTCAGATCAGCCTCCCAAGGGATCCTGCCCATCAGTTCCCTGAGGGAGACAAAATCTGCTTTTCTGAAGTCCAGGGTCTGTGTTTTGCTTCTTTCCTTCTTTCCTTTAATCATCAACTTGAACTCAATCATTTCATGGTCACTGCTACCCAGGCTGCCATTGACCTCTACTTCCCTGATAAATTCTTCTCTATTTGTGAGCAGCAGATCGAGAGGTGCAAGGCCCCTCGTTGGTTGCTCCAGCATTTGTACCAGGAAGTTGTCCTCAACACTCTCCAGAAACTTCCTGGATTGCCTGTGCACTGCTGTATTGGCCTCCCAGCAGATGTCAGGGTAATTGAAGCCCCCCATGAGAACCAGGGCCTGTGCTCTAGAAACTTCTGTCAGTTGTCCACAGAATGCCTCATCCACCTCCTCCTTCTGATCAAATAGATTTTAAAAAAATCTTACTCTATGTAAGTTTTGCCCTTTGCTCTAGTGGGCTGGCTGAAATTGAGAAGGTTTGACCTCAGTTTGGATCTCAGCTTTTGTTTGGGTCAAAACAGTTTAGCCAGTTTCAGGAATATGCATTATGTGTGTTGGTACAGGAAATTTTGTCTTTTAAACAAAATGTTTGTAATATTTCTTTTGATCAACTGTTTCATATCAATAGTAGAAACTTCCAATGTGGCAGAATGTTCCTTGATTGCAAATCTGTTTTTGGTGGCCTGGTACTAATTGGCTGTGATTTTTCTGTTATGTTTTTAAAATGTTTTCTTTGTGAACCTGTACTGGATTTTGTAATAGACTCTCTTAACACTGTGCCAATGCTCTATTGATTTTTGTTGGTGTGTTTGGAGCTCAGGAAACTTCATATGCAGTGCCGTGTCTTTGTAATTAGTGGCAATATGTAACAGGTGGGATGTTTATAGAAGACAGCAGGTGTCCTTCAGAGCTGTAGGTTTGGGCAGTTTATGGGAAGATTTGAAGTTGTGACTCTTCTGTGGATAAATTTGGCTGAGTATTTACTCAACAATGAAGTGTACATGTCAGGAAAGAAAAGAGGGAAAAGAAAATAAAAAGTTACCCACAATTGTCTGTGGGTAAGTGCACTTATTGGAGAGCCTGATCAACATTCCCTGAGATCTTTAAGTTGCTTCCATAAATATTGTTGGTATGCCGCTAAAATTTACAGGCAATCTATGAGAGTATTAACATGATATATACTTAAAATACTTAGGATTGATTGATTGATTGATTGTTCTCCCATTGCTGAAAATTTGTGAGAACAGGCTGGTACAAAATAGTGCATATAGATATTTTTTTTATATTGGAAACCAGCACCATTTGACAGTGCACCATTTCAATAATCCACTGGTTTTTATAATGCCACATAAATATTTGTTTCTATGGATGTTAATGCTTTCTTTATCAACAAGCCATCTCAGGTGACAGACGTGCATGTGAAAGGATGAGAGAAATATCTCCCTTCGCAAAGAGAAGCATGGACAATCTTCCTCAAAAATGGGTCAGTAGTATCCTAGCTTCAATATACTGTCCATAAGGGCCAACTAATTTGTGGTCTGATGCAACTCCTCCAAAGCATCAGACAGTTCACTGAGCAAAATACGATACAGCACAAGCAGAGGAGAGTAGGTGTTTTGATAAGCTCACTCAGTGTTAGTACTGTCAGCCCAAGTGTGATTAATCAGACTATACTTACATTACGAAGGACTCTGTCTTGGGAAACTGATTCTGTAAAAGATTTGGGGTTTGTGATGGATAATTTGATTATGAGACCCTGCTACGATACTGTAGTCAAATAAGCTAATGTGGTTCTGGGAGACACAAATGGAAATCTTGGATAGGTATAGAGACGCCATCTTACCACACTGGTTTGGTACTGGCATGACTGCTAGAAGAATACTGTGTCCAGTTCAGGTTCCCACAATTCAAGGAAGGTGTTGATAAATTGAAGAGGAAGTTGAAAACAGCCCTGGGAATGATTAAATGATTAGAAAACGTGTCACATTGTGATACTCACAACTCAATCTATTTACCTTAATAAAGAGAAGTTTAATGGGTAACTTGATTAAGTCTATAAATACCTACAATGGTAATAAATACTTTATAATTGGCTCCTCAGTCCAGCAGAGAAAAGATAGGTGCAGCATGATCATTGGAAGCTGAAGTTAAACAAATTCAGAATGGAAATGAAGTGTACATTTTTAATGACAAAAGTAGTTAGCCACTGGAACAATTTATTGAGTGTCATAACCATTTTTAAATCAGATGAGATGTCATTCTAAAGGATATGGTCTCGAAATTTTTTGAGGAAGTTCAAAGGCTCACTTTTTATAGCAAGTCAGACTAGATCAGTGGCGTCCAACAGTTTTTTCATACTCACCGAAATTATGGTGAATGTGTTAACATTTTTGCCAAATGACCAAAAAATTTAAAAAAACCACAATATTTTTTTACATGCTCCAGAAGAAAAAATCATTCACACAGGATTTATCCGTGATGATAAATCCAGGGAAACCACTTTTGACTTGTCTTTTTAATGGCCGTTTCTTTGAGATGGACAAAAGATCAAATAACCTTGCAGTCAGTGAAAATAAGATCTTACCTAAGACAAAGTCCACTGGAAGCAGAAGGGAAAACACCTGCATTAATGAACTTATGTTCACATTGTCAACTGAATAAACACTAAACTGTACCTTAGTTCTATCAGCAATATACCACCTTTATTTTTATGACATGCAGACTGTTAAGGAGTTCAGAGAAAATTTTTTCTCCCACCCCTCCAACTGATATTTAAATGTAATGTATTGCTACTGGGTTAAATAACCCAACTTCTAATCTTGTAAATCTTTAATCTGTAAAGAATTGTATACTGAATTAATGAATTGCAAATTGTAAACCAATCCACATTCCATAAATATCACCAGGAGAGAAGCATTGGACCTTCCTACAAAAAGTTTCAAGGCAAAATTATTCAGTGACTATAGCTAGATTTAGAGTACAGTTATGTTAACTAAAATATAAGTACTTAAGGAGAAATTTAGCATATGCTTAAAATTATCTGGATTGCATTTATGACTGTGATAACAGTGTATGTATTTTCTAGGTTGCAGCCCTTCAGGTTCTCTATTTTATTTTTAGAGTACACAATTCACCTCCAGCAACTATAGTAAAGCTTTAAAAGTTCGAATCACAAACTACAGTTTCATTCTATATTTGTGAATAGTAATTTCTCTTTTTACATAAAACAGTAACTTGTTCACTACTGTGAATCTAAAAATACTTAGTATTGACATATTTAATAAACTGTGATTGTATTACAGAGCTGCAATACCCAATTCAAATGAGGACACTTTGGTGTGAGCCCCATTCTACTGTTAGTGGTGACTTAAATAAAAATTGTAGGCTCTATAGTAGCATTTTTTAATAATGTGATTACTGAGGTACATAAAGTTATATGTGTAAACGATTGCAGGATCAGAATCCAAGGTAGTTGCCACTTTTACTTCTGGAGCTCTATAGTAAAAGCAAATTTCCCCTGAGTGATCTCGGGTTGATGTAATGCCCCTTGGCTGGAACAATACCTATGGTTGTATTTTGACTGTCAGGCCAGTGACCTTGAACACATTTCTTTATTCAGTGGGAAAGCACTACAGAGAATAGGCTTTGGGATGACAATGTCACAACAGTCATGTCACTAAGCAGACAGCCTGCAGTATTTTCAATCAACTGAAGCTTTTTCAGGGTGTTTGTATCATTCATAGACATAAGGACTATGTCTCCACTAGCCAAAGCTAATTAAAGCTTGTTAGTTTGACCTAAGAAGTTTGAGGTTAGTTTGAGCTAACTTCACATTATAAATTCAGATTAACAACATGTTCTAGTCCGAACTAATGCTTAGTTTGAACCAGAACACGTTTTTAGTTCGAACTAACCCTCTTAGTTTGGACTGTTTAAGTTTGCACTAAGCATTAGTTTGAGTCCACATCATGCTTAGTTCAAACTAACCACTGGTACTAACAAGTTTGAACTAAGCGTTCCTTAGTTTGAACTAAGAAACTAATTTTTTTAGTTTGAACTAATAAAAGCCTAATGTGGCCATGGGCTAAATTAGTCCAAATTAAGCCTCTTTAGTCCGGACTAACTTGCCAGTGTAGACATAGCCAAGGAGTCTATCAGGATAAAAAGAATTAAGCTTGAAGATCTCAAATGCATTGGTCACCATGGTCGGATCTGTGTTCTATTGGATGGGATACAGTATTATAGTAAGTGGCTTGTAGTAACTAGCTGGTGGAAATTTTTTTTTTTTTTTGTACTGTAGCTATGTTGGCATCCCATAGCATTAAGAAGTCTCAAAGTTTCCCAAGGCAATAGCTTCAATATTGGGGATGTTTTAGGAAACAGAAG
The DNA here is from genome assembly GCA_007922195.1 of Podocnemis expansa. Taxonomy (NCBI): domain Eukaryota; kingdom Metazoa; phylum Chordata; order Testudines; family Podocnemididae; genus Podocnemis; species Podocnemis expansa. The sequence goes on along the minus strand of ML681993.1, from coordinate 13,259,779 downwards.
TTCTTCCCTGTGGTTATCGACCACATTCCAGTCTTGTCTGACTTTGCATACAGACAATGACTTCACTTAGTCATCCAGAAAGCTCTACTGAGAAGAGATTCCCAGTTCCCCGTGTGGGACACATCACTTGGAAAATCCCCGAATATTTCACTCTAAAGTTGTAACATTTTTACAGAGAGAAAAAGCCATTTAGGGTGTTTTATTTATTTATTTACTTTTAATTTCTCTATCTTTGATTCATCTGCAGTCTGACTAAATTAGACAGCTGTCTACACAAGTGGAGAGAGATCAAGAACAGTCCCAATAAAATGTTTGATAGCTCTTTAAAACATTCCTAAAATAGGTTATTGGGTTGGTTTGTTAGGTTTTTTAAAAATATGTGACCTATGCAGAATACGTAATAAGATGAAGTATATATACATAATGAATTATCAAGCAATCACCATTGTAAGTAAGTCATGACCTTGCCACTGAGGAGTCAGGCATACATGCCACAATCATGATTAAAATCTTCATGCCACAACATACCATCATGTATTGCATATATAGGAACATGGAATGTACATGTGCCTGTGTCTGTGTAGGTACGTACTTATGTGCATACATCAAACAAACATACACAGAAAGTAGAGAGTTCACTCCTTGTGCTGACAGTAATTCTTTTTTTTAAAAGCTAAATATGGTTGTATAAATGAACGATGAATTATTCTGCTATTGTTAATGGATAAGATAAAAAGGCATAATCACTGTTCACACATGGAGCATTCTCTTTTATCATTTTTTTTACCGTTATTGAAATTCAGTTTATCACCTGCGTCTGTGATCCGTGGGCAAAAACTCAGTATTCTACAACAGTTATTTAACTTCTCTGCTTTATCTTTATTATGTGATGTTAGACATATTTAGAAATCTCAGTCACCTAATTCAGTGCTTCATGATTTGTTCAGTCTGAGATTAACTGTTTGTTTAAACATCTGCAAGTCCCCTGTGATTTTGACATGAGTTTTGCCACAGTTTCCTGTGCTCTTGGGACCCAAATTAACAGCTGAATTAATGGGAGTCCTCAATTCTCATAATATTTAATAGCGTCCCATCAAACATAAGACATTATATTGGTTTGTTTAGCAGATCCTAAATCTCTATGCTGTCAGGATACCATATTCCCTTCATTTGCCCTTGGGTCTCCCTGATATGATGCACCTTCTCCATTGCAGTTTACTAATTCCATGGCACTGCATCAGAATGTTCTGATATGTCTCAGCTGGATGTCCTTTGTGTGTGTGTGTGATTTCTTTTTGTTAAAAATGCAGTAAATACATTTACACACATACAAAAACCAGATTCCCTGGCTTAACTAAACCTTTTCTACTATATTTCAGTATGAAAATTTGCATCAGCTCCACTTCTGTGTTAGGGTTTTTTGTCTTATTTTTGTGTGTTCCTCCTTCTTCAGACTGCTGTCAACCATAACTAACTCTATTGTCATCCCAAAGGCTGACTAGACAGGCATAGGACTGAATGAAATAAATTTATTCTAACACTGTTATCCTCTTCCTCTACACACGTGGGAAATGAGAAGTGGCCATTTTGGGTATTTTTCTGATAAGTACAGAGTTGGTGCAACCACAAGACAAACAATAGTGGCAAAATTTGGGGGATAGCAAAAAACTAAATGAGCTATACAGGAGCTACATAAGTAAATATACAGTCATCTTCAGTTTGTTTGGGAATGGAAGGTCAATCACAATGTGCAATCAGTACCATAATATTCTCTTTTCTTACGTAGAATAAATTTAATTACAAATGCAGAACTTTTATTCTTACTAATGCACAATATTCATTTTTCAAAATAAAAGGGGGGGGCTGGTGGGTACGCCAGTGTATGGCTGAAAGTTCATCTAAAGTACCTAATACTCTCGAACTGGCTCTGGATGGGCGAGTAATGCTTGTGATCTTTAACTAAAAGGCACTATATAAGTGCAAAGTACTATAAAAAATTAAGCTTCCTACCCAATAGCTCATAGGGCATGGAAACATAACTGTACACTTTACAGATGTGTAAACAAGTTCCTGTTTTTCAGTGATGCTGAGCTTCTGATGTTTCACTTCAGTAAGGAAAGGTACTCAAATACATGCATAACTTTAAGCTTGTGAGTAGTCCCATTTATTTTATTAGAAGCTGTGATGTGCTTAAGTTAGAGACATGGTTAAATAACATCTAAAAAGGGACATTAAACTAGAGTTCTGAGTGTGACTTGCTTCCAAAATCCCACAGAAAACTAGTGGTAGAATCAAAAGTAGAACCCAGGGCTATGTTTACATTGTGGGCCCTTGGAAATTGACTTAACAAGGTTGACTTCAAGTCGATTTGGTATGTCTGCACTGGACACAGTGTAGACATACCCCAAGCCTAGGCCCAGGCCCCCTCCCTGCCCTGTCCTGCCCTGAGTCCTGATGAGGCTTCTGGTGCCTGATCTGGCCCCAGCTGCTGGTCCCAATCTGGCTCCCAGTCCCCTGCCACAGGTGGTATGGGCTGGGAGCAAGCTCCTGCCACTGGCAGCAAAGGGCTGGAAGTGGGATCTGGTTCCTGCTGCCAGCAGCAAGGGGCTTGGAGACCAATCTAGCTCCCAGGCCCTTGCCGCAGGTGGCAGGGGTTGGGATCCGGCTCCTGTTGCTGGTGGCAAGGGGCTGGGAGCAGGATCCGGCTCCTGCCACTGGCTCTCGCCACAGGCAGCAGGGGTCAGGATCCAGTTCCCACTGCCGGTGGTGGCAAGGGGCTGGGAGCCCGATCTGGCCTGTGAAATTGACCAGGTTGACTGGTCTGTCTCCCCAGTGGCAGCCTTTCTGCCACCCCGGAGACAGCCAAGTAACTGAGCCTTGTCAATTTCACAGCCTACTCTTGAGGTCAGGAGTAGCCTGTGAAATTGACCAGGGAGCACAGCTGCGTGCCAGCGATGGCAAGTCACTTGGGCCTCGATCGGGATCCAAGTCTCCTGCCACCACTGGCAAGTGGCTCAGGCCCAATCTAGCTCCGTGCCTCTTGCTGTAGGTGGCAGGAGCCAGTTCCCAGGCCTTGCAGCTGCAGCAAGTGGCTCGCAGTCAGATCAGGCTCCGCACCCCTTGTCACAGGCAGCAGAAGCCAGCTCCCAGCCCCAGCCACCCATGGCAAGGGGTTGGAAGCCAGATCCCATTCCAAGCCCCTTGCTGCCATCCACTGGGGCTGAATTAGACTCCCAGAGCCAGGAGCGTTGTTGCCCTGGGGAAGGACCCAGGGCACCAGCCCAGGACCCGCCCTGATTGCAGGCCATGCCCCTTGCTGGGGAGGGGGCAGGGAGTGGCAGCCATGGCCGCGGGGCCACCCGACCTAGGAAGGGGCCGGAAGCAGCCGCTGCCACTTCACGCTGGGCCCTCGATCTCCGGCCGAATCCAGCCAAAGACCGGGAGAGGCAGGGGCCCTGCCAAGACCTGGGGCACTGGTGCTGGGATTCAGGGCACGGGCCCTGTGTGCCAGGCACCAGCAATGCCCCTGCGCAGAGCCGGATAATAGAATCATAGAATCATAGCGTTGGAAAGGATCTCATGAGGTCATCTAGTCCAACCCCCTGCCAGAGGCAGGACCACTCCCACTATACCATCCCAATCATGGTTTTGTCCAGCCGGGCCTTAAACACCTCCAAAGATGGAGACTCCACCACCTCCCTAGGCAGCTCATTCCAAGGCTTCACCACTCTCCTAGTAAAAAAGTTTTTTCTAATATCCAGCCTCGACCTCCCTAACTGTAACTTGAGACCATTGCTCCTCATTCTGTCCTCCGTTACTACCGAGAATCGTCGAGCTCCATCTTCCTTGGAGCATCCCTTAAAGTAGCTGAAGGTTGCTATCAAATCCCCCCTCAATCTTCTCTTCTGCAGACTAAATAAGCCTAATGCTTTCAGTCTGTCTTCATAGAGCTTGTGCTCCAGCCCTTTAATCATTTTGGTTGCCCTCCGCTGGACTCTCTCTAGCATATCGCTGTCCTTTTTGTAGTGGGGAGCCCAAAACTGAACACAGTATTCTAGATGTGGCCTCACCAGTGCAGAATAGAGGGGAATGATCACATCCCTTGATCTGCTGGTAACACTTCTTTTGATGCAGCCCAGTATGCCATTGGCCTTTTTGGCCGCAAGAGCACACTGCTGTCTCATATCCAGCTTCCCATCCACTATGACCCCCAAGTCCTTTTCCACACTGCTGCTACTTAGCTGAATGTTTCCCAGCCTGTAGCGGTGCATGGGTTTTTTTCGTCCCACGTGCAGGATTTTACACTTGTCCTTATTGAAGCTCATAAGATTTCTATTGGCCCACTGTTCCAATTTATCTAGGTCTCCCTGAATCCTGTCCTTGCCCTCCAACTCGTCTACTGGTCCCCCCAGCTTGGTGTCATCCGCAAACTTACTGAGAGTGCAGTCTATTCCATCATCCAGATTATTGATGAAAATGTTGAACAGAACCAGCCCCAGGACCGACCCCTGGGGCACACCACTCGTAACTGGTTGCCAGCTAGACATGGATCCATTGATTCCTACACGCTGAAACCGTTGATATAGCCAGTTTTCTATCCACCCTATAGTCCACCTATCCAACCCATTCTTCCTTAATTTGCCAATGAAAATGCTGTGGGAAACTGTATCAAAAGCCTTGCTAAAATCAACGTATATCACATCAAGAGATCTTCCTGCATCCAGAAAACCAGTCATCTGATCATAGAAGGAGATGAGATTGGTCAGGCATGATTTATCCTTGGTAAATCCATGCTGACTGTTCCTGATCACTTTATTTTCCTCTAAGTGTTTTAGGATGGATTCTTTGGGAACCTGCTCCATAATTTTTCCAGGGATTGAGGTGAGGCTGAGAGGTCTGTAATTCCCCAGATCCTCCTTTTTCCCTGTCTTGAAAATAGGTACTCTATTTGCTTTTTTCCAATCCTCTGGCACCTCCCCCGTTCTCCATGAGTTTTGAAAGATAATGGACAGCGGTGCTGCTATCTCATTGGCCAATTCCCTTAGGACCCTTGGATGCACTTCGCCCAGCCCCAAGGACTTGAGCACATCCAGCTTCTTTAAGGAGTCCTTAACCTGACCTTCTGTCACCAAGGGCCTCTTTTCTTCTCTTCAGTCTGCCATACGCATGGTAGTGGGCTAAGAACTGACCCTGCCTGTGAAAACTGAAGCAAAAAAAGCATTGAGCAGTTCAGCTTTTTCCTCATCCTCTGTCATGAGGATGCCTGCCCCATTCAACAAGGGACCTACACCATCCCTGGTCCTCTTCTTGTTATTAACATACTTGTAGAACCCCTTCTTGTTATCCTTTACATCCCTCGCTAGCCACAACTCCATTTGTCCTTTGGCCTTTCTGATTTTATCCCTGCAGTCCCTAGCAATATCTTTATATGCCTCCTTGGTCATCTGACCAAGCTTCCACTTCCTGTAAGCTTCCTTTTTATGTTTAAGCTCAGAGCAGAGTTCTCTGGTAAGCCATTCTGCCTACCTCACATGTTTGTTCTTTCTCCTAATTGGAATGGCAACTTCCTGTGCCCTTAGCAGGGTTTCTTTAAAATATAACCAACTCTCTTGGACTCCTTTCCCCTTCAGATTAGCTTCCCAAGGGATCCTGCCCATCAGTTCCCTGAGGGAGCCAAAATCTGCTTTTTTGAAGGCCAGGGTTTGTGTTTTGCTTCTTTCCTTCCTTCCTTTAATCAGCATCCTGAACTCAACCATGTCATGGTCACTACTGCCTAGCTTGCCATTTACCTCTACCTCCCTGATCAACTCATCCCTGTTTGTGAGCAGCAGGTCAAGAGGTGGAAGGCCCCTAGTTGGTTCCTCCAGCATTTGTACCAGAAAGTTGTCCCCAACACTCTGTAAAAACTTCCTGGATTGCCTGTGCACTGCTGTATTGGCCTCCCAGCAGATGTCAGGGTAATTGAAGTCCCCCATCAGCACCAGGGCCTGTGATCTAGAAGCTTCCACTAGCTGTGCATAGAACACTTCATCCACCTCCTGCTTCTGTTCTGGTGGTCTATAGCAGACACCCACAACAACATCCCCCTTGTTGCTCTCCCCTCTAAACTTAACCCACAGACTTTCTACTGGCACGCTTCCACTTCAATAATGGAGCTCTGAGCAGTCATAGAGCTCTTTTACATATAGTGCTACTCCTCCGCCTCTTCTTCCCTGCCTGTCTTTCCTGAACATTTTATACCTATCCATGGCAGAGCTCCAGTCATGCAGACTATCCCACCACGTCTCTGTTATTCCAGTGATATCATAGTTCCTTGTCTGTGCTAGTACTACCAATTCTTCCTGCTTATTTCCCAGACTCCTCACATTACTGTATAGGCACCTAAGATACCGGCCAATTTCCCTACTTTGTCATTTTGATTTTCAATTCTATTACATAAACCTCCTTGCATTTTTTCTAGGAGTTGTCCTCCCCAACTCTCCTCCCATATTGGGGCTTCAGTGGAACACTTAAGACAATTATTTGATCCCCCCCCCACCATGTTCCAACTACCTTCTCTTTTATTCCTGGTGCTACAGTCCCAGGAACCCCGAAGTTCCATCCCTTTCCCCAGATCGCCCATATTCTCACTTACCTGTGGGCTTTGGTCTCCTTCCCCCTTTGAACCTAGTTTAAAGCCCTCCTTACTAGGTTAGCCAGTCTGTGCTCTTCCCCGTCCTGGACAGATGAAGGCCATCTCTGCCTATCAATCCTCCTTCCTGAAACAGTACTCCATGGTCAAGGAAGCCAAATCCCTCCTGGCCACACCATCTTCACAGCCAGGCATTCACCTCTAGGATGCATCTGTCTCTCCTCAGTTGAGACCCGGGGCGTGGACCAGGACTTCCTGCCCTGCAAGTCAACTTGAAAGTTTAAGTCAACATAAGCAAGCACTTAAGTCAATTTAATAAATTTTTAATATAACCCTGGATTTGCTTAAATCAACTTAAGCCTGGTTAAATTGATTTACATCTCCAGTGTAGATATACCCTAGGAGACCTGATCCTAATCAGTTATCTAATATTGCTGGTGTTACTATATACCCAAATCCAAATGGAAGATTCTATATGCTTCACAGGTTTTCTGTATATATGTGTTTTTTGCCCTCAAGCAATCTGATGGTGAAATATACACATACCATCAAATCCTAATCCCATTGAAATTATTAGAGGTTTTGCTATTAATTTCAGTGGATTTGACTATTTTTTATCATATCAAGCATTAGATCTGCTTTCAGTCTTTTCTAACAACTCTTTGCTGCATGTTGGTGTTCTTGTTTCCCTGACACCGACTGTAGTCTGTGACATTCTGTTACTTATTCAGAAGGACATTCTTTTCTAAGAGAGGTTTTACTTTGTGTGTTTACTTTCCAGTTCCAGTGAGTAGATGGTTTAAAGATAAAGCAAGAGAATGTAGCCTGAAGCCCAGCTTGAAGGGGATATCACTGTATGTCATGTCTCCCCTTACCAAAGCTGTAAATTTACATGAACATCTTTGTTACAAGCAAGAGAGTCATTAAAATTTTAATCTGGGACTGATAATGGGGGAGGGAGAAAACATTTCCTGAAGGAAAGTCTGAATGCATTAGCATTAAAAATGTATAAAATGGATGTTGCTTGCTCTCTTAAATAGATCTGTGGACCTGGTTGCAAATACAAAGCAAGAGATTTGAGCACTCACACTAGCTGAGGAATTTGCAGCAGCAGTTGTTATGGTTTTTCCTAATCTGATTAGTGGAGGAGTAATTTTCTTTGAGGGCTAGTCTATACTGCTGCACCATTTTAGTGGCAATCAATAAGCGATAAGCAAAGGATTTAAAATTTCTTTCATATCTCTACCCTATTGCCTACTTTCTACTTATGGTGCTGTCTGTAGTAGCTTGAGATGGAGGGAAACTCCTTCCCTGACTTGGCAGTACTCCTGCAGTGGGTGGACCTCCAGCATCAGCTTCCTGGTCAATTGAGTGGATCTTCACAGACCTGCTAGTTCAATCAGGAAGATCGATCTGATGGTAGTGAATTTCCCCCTCATCAGTGAAGATAAATTCTGAAAAGTCCTTGTGTAACACACTTAAAACCTCAAGTGGCATGTGTCACTCTTCAGTTAAATAAACTGTAGCATGCCATCTTTTCTTCTTTACACCTGTCTTCACCTGGATTAGCTGTTTCATAAATAGATTGCCAATTTTTTATTCAAATTTATCTTCCTGAACTATAATACGTATTTGTATTATCATTTTCTACTACCTCCAGCAGAGTTGCCATTAAATCAAAAATCATACTTCCAGCCTCACTTACAACATTCACATTAATCTTAGACTTAATGGGTTTTGTATTTACATAATTTTCACATAAAAGAATACCAATTTTGGACTTCTGGTACTCAGAAAATCAGTTAAAATGCATTAAACAGCAGCATATCCCCCACCCAATGCATATGATTTTATAGTGGGTAGCTTTATAGTCTTTTGCAGACAAGTATCATATTTTGACATTTCAGAGAGCTGGTCTTTACTGACAGTGGCTAAATCACTGCCATCAGATCAACCTTCCTAATCAACTAAACGAGTCTATGAAGACCCACTAAGTCGATTGGGAAATTGATCTATGAAGACTATACCAGCAACAGGAGTACCACTGAGTCAAAGGGAGGCTCCTCCCTTCAACTCAGCACAGTGGATATTCTGGGCCTAGGGCAGTCAAACTGAAATATGCAAGTTATTTAAAGTAACTTGCGTATCCCTGAGAGATAGACCTCTCCTCGTCACAGACAGCCCCCAACCTTAAGCAGATACTCACCAGTGACTACAGTCTAAACAACAGCACCATTAAACCAGGCACGCATCCCTGCAACAAACCACATTGCTAGCTTTGCCCACATATCTGCACAAAAGACACCATTACAGGACCTAATCAAACCAGCTGCTTCATCAAGGGTTCATTCACCTGCTCACACACCAATGTGGTTTATGCCAGTGGTTTTCAGACTTAGGGTCGGGGCCCAGTGCTGGGTCACAGACCCTCAGGTACTTGGTCGCAGCGCCTCCTACTGCTGCTGCCACCAAAAGACTGGAGTGCATTGCTGAAAGATGTAACTGTTGAATCAGAGGAAAGATGTAATTGTTGGGTTGCAGACATAAATGGTTTTTTTCAACTGGGTCCCAAGGAAAAAAGTTTGAAAATCACTGATTTATGCCATCATGTGCCAAAATTTCACCCCTCTCTGCCATATGCATTGGACAAACAGGACAGTCTGTGTGCAAAAGAATAAATGAACAAAAATCTGACATCAGAATCACAACATTCAAAAACCAAAAGGTGAACACTTCCATGTTCCTGATCACTCGACTGATTTGTTAATAGCTGTGTCAAACAAATGGAAGCTTCAAAGAGAAACTGCAGAATTGGAATTCATATGTAGATTTGACATTGTTGTTTCAGTGCTAAATGAGGACTATGGATTTTTTTCTCATTACAAGAAGTGGTTTGACCTCACCTTCCTCAATATGCTGTTCCCCAGTGTTTGCAACTAAACTACTGCATTGATTTGCTGTTACAGTCTGAACTGATCCTATAAGTTATACCTCTCTGCATTTATTTTCTTCCCATTCATTTGTACTTCTCCACCTTCAAGTGTCTAATTGGGCTTTTCTGCCACAAACACTCATGCAATAAATAAATTTATTAGTCTTTAAAATGCCACTAGCCTCCTTGTTTGTTTTGCACATCTCCAATTGACCGCCGCAGAAAACAGTGGGCAATGTAAACCTGCCCGCAGTGTCTGTCATAGTACTTTCCTAGAAGCAGCATTAACAGGGCACATGTCACTGCTGTAAGTATATGACGGATTTAAAAACAAAACACAAAAACAAAACAAAGAAACCCAATAAATACTGTTTCTTTTGAGGCTAGTGATGCACTTTTGGACTAGTAGTGATTTTAGCTCCAAATATTTTGGAACTTCAAGTACTTCAGTATATAAAGTATAATGTGAAACTAGTTATTGACTTATCCTACTTCTACTTCTTGACATATAAATGCTTTTCATCAGAAGGTCTCAACTTTGCAAATAAAGGATTGAAAAGTGTAACAAGAATGCTGAACTCTTCTAACATTTCTATAGAAACTCTAAAACTTTGCTACTGTAGACCTGGACTCTGCAACAGGGGTGTCTCTGGCACCGGGCACATGGGACCCGTGCCCCGAATCCTGGTGCCAGTGCAATGGGTGTGGTGGGGCCCCACCTCTCCCGGTCTTCGGCCCAACAAGGCCGGAGATCCAGGGCCCAGCTGCCCGCTCCGGCCCTGTCCCCAGCCAGGAATCCGGGGGCCCAGCCACCTGCAGCTGCCACGGTCGCTTCTGGCCCCATCCCCAGCTGGAGATCTGGGGCCAGGCAGCTGCTCCCGTCCCTGTCCTTGACGGGAGGCCCGTGGCCGTGGCAGCTGCTCCCGTCCCTGTCCCCGACAGGAGGCATGTCCTGCAGCCAGGGGGTGTGGCCTCCGGGAAGGGCGTGTGGCCAGGGGCTGGGCCAGTGCCCCAGGTCCTTTCCCGGGCAGTGACACTCCTTCTCTGCAATGGGATTTCTCACAGGTAAATCTCTACTCCCCTACAGAAACTTTAATGGTGTTAACTTCAATATTGGAGCCATGCTTAGTGCAACAATTTCTCACCTAATTCTGTAATTATCCACCAGGCAGATAATGAAAAATGCCACACAGGGCTTTTGATGAATAATTAAAATTAAATGTCACTCTTGTTTTTCCCAGAAAATGTAAATTCCTCACCTGTTTATTTTAAAAAAATCTTTTTAAACACTAGCTGATGTGTTCCAAAACTGAAGCTGTACAGGCCACAGCACAGATTTGTCTACATGCAGCATAACTGAGATAAGTGTATGATGTATCACAAATCATTGTAAGAACCTGAAAAATGCTCTAAATTGTACCCTTTAACATTTCAGAGCTCCTAAATGCTTGATGAAAATAACATTTTAGAAACCTTTTTAAACAACGTTAAGTCACAATATTTTACTTACTTAGATTTATACACACAGTATGGTTTTAAAAAAGCTCCTATGAGCATTAGGAGCATAAATCACATTAAAAATCAAGAGAACTTGTGGTTTTAGGTCATTTAGGCACATTTGAAAATCTACCATGCACCCACACTCTCTCTGTGCTTTTGGATGCCTTTGATTTTACATGTAACTAGAAATACTCAAAATAATTCTCCAGCATAACTGAAGTACTTCAGTAGCACTTGATATAATCATAATAAGGCAAATAAGTTAAACCCACATCCCAATTCTTCCCCATTTAAAATGTCATATGTTTTGTAACATACTCTGAAGGTCCTCAGATTCAGTACTAATAAGAAATTCTATCTGGTAGATGACAGTCAGGTTATTGTTTTACATGGAAATTAGTAGCACATAGTTGGTATTTAGGATCTAATGTTTCTACCTATAAAAAAGAGAAGGAACCAAACTTGGCCATCTGACTGATTTTTTGAAATTATTTTAGCTCACTAGCAGAAACTGCTAGTTGACACACACAGGCTGACATGTTCCTTGAGATACCCAAATAGGACTAAAGATATGAATATTCTTAATAGCTTGCAAGTCTAGTTGGCACTGCATTTATCTCTGATTAAATCCCATCATAAAATAAAAGACTAACATGAGTCATGCATCTTAAGCTAAAGATGAAGTCTCCTAAAAGCATAAAGGTACATTATTGAACCCATAATGATATGGAATAGAGAACAGTCTATTTAGAGAAAATGAGGTAACTTTTAATGTTTTAAATTGCCAACTCTTATAATAAAATGTTCTAGTTTTACTGATGAGTCATATGTGGACTCTATTGAAATAAAAAAAAAAAGGAAAATTGAAAACATGAATGCAATAGTGAAGCAGCATGAGTTAGGACTTGATGCAAAGTCTATTGAAGTTAGTAGTCTTTGGAACAGTCCTCTAAGGAACGTTAAAAGGTATTTTAGCCTACTGAACTAAGATCATTACATGAATCACCATGTTTTGTAAATGTAAAATCCTTTGTACTTGCCTAACTGTGGCATGTTCCTGTTTTATTTTTTTTTAAATCTTTAATTGTACTAGGATTCTGGGTAACAGACAAGAGGAATTTGTTCATATTGGTGTTAATGAAACCCCATGGGATTGGAATTTTGCAATCAATGGTTATAACCTATTCAGGAAGAATCAAATAGGAGGGAGAGTGACAATTTGTCAAAAATGGCATTACCTGTATTCTGAAATTATTCAAATGCTTATGGATTAATGTCATAACAGATAAATCACAAAATAGTGTATTAAGTAAATGTCTGCTACAGATCATCAAATCACAGTAGGGAATAGGATAATTGGCTCTTTACATACCTGTCTATAATGTGAAAGAAAAAAAGCTGCATGATCATGGGGAGGTTCAATTTGAATGATGTGTGCTGGAGGTCTTGTGCAGTCAATACTAAAACATCCTTGGAATTTCTAGATCAGTGTTTCCCAACTAGTGTGCCATGGTACACAGATGTGCCGTCAGTCCTCAGCAGGTATGCCACAGAATTTTTTCAAAAACTACTTGAAGAGTTCTGGATTGGCTCATTAATATACATGAGTTCATTTGGAGACTATATGGTGGTGTGCCTCAAAATAATTAAAGGTCTCAAGGTGTGCCAAGGCAGAGAAACAGTTGGGAACCACTGTTATGGATGACAATTTCCTATCTCAAAAGGCGATGTTGTATATCAGGTCTGGTCTACGCTAAAGAATTAAGTCAACATAAGGCAGCTTACATCAATCTAACTCCAAGGCCTTGTCTACACTAGTAAGTTTTTTGCCAACAAGTGTCAATCAGTATAGGTTTATGGAAAATATGTCTTATGAAACTAACTTGATATTTTTATGAGATTGCAAAGTGGGATGAGAAAGATTACAGTGTTTATGTAATATGCTTGGCTTCTGTATAGCCGTTGACTTAGTATCACATGACATTTTGATTTTCAAAAAAAGAAATATATAAAATTAACATGGTACATATTAAATGCTGGGTCACTGATAGGTCTCCAAATGTCATTGTAAATAGAGAATCATTATTGAATGGGTAACTTTCTGCAGTGAAGTCTCGCAGTGATAGGTTTTGGGCCCCATGATATTTAACATTTTTATTACTAACATGGAAGACAACATGAAATCGTCTCTGATAACATTTGCAGATAACACAAAGTTGGAGTACTGGTAAATAGTGAAGAGGACAAGTGAATACAACTTAACCAGAGCACTGTGTAAGTTGGGTGCAAGCAATCAACATGCATTGGAATATGACTAAACATAAATGTACATATCTAGGAATAATGTTCTTACATGATTGGGAAAACAAACAAGGAGTCCTGTGGTACTTTTAAAGCCTAGAAAATGTCTCTATCGTATGTTAGTCGTTAAAAGTGCCACAGGACTCCTTGTTTGTTTTGCTGAACTAGAGTAACACAGATACCCTTTTGGAACTTGTTTCCATGATGAGGGACTTTCCTGGGAAACAGTGATGGGGGGGGGAGTCTTGACTTGAGTAGGAATAAGGAGATTATTTTACTTCTGTATTTGGCATTGGTCTGACCCCTGCTGTGGTATTATTTCTAGTTCTGGTGCCCACAAGTCCAGAAGGATGTTGAAAAATTGGAGAGGCCTGAAAAGAGCCACAAGAATGATGAAAGGATTATAGAAGATGCCTTACTGTGGTAAACTCAAGGCACTCAATTTATGTAGTTTAACCAAGATATTACAGTTTATAAATACCTTCAAGAGTAACCAGTATTTGATACTGGGCTCTTGAGTATAGCAAGAAGAAAAAGGAATAACATGAACAAATGACTGGAATTTGAAGTGAAACAAATTCAGACTGGAAATAAAGTGTAAATTTTTAAGAATTGATAATAATAATAATTAATAATAGCTAGAACAACTTACCAAGGATCATGGTGTATTCTAGAGCACTGACAACTTTTAAATCATAATTGGATTTATTTCTAAAAGTTATGCCCTCAGAATTATTTTGGGGAAGTTGTATGGACTGAGAAGAGGTCAGACTAGATGATCACAGTGGTCCGTTCAGGGCTTGAAAGCTATGACCCTATGAATTACCAATGTTGTACATTGGCCCTGGTCCAGGTATCTGCCATTTTCATTTGGCCAGAGTCTAGAAATTATTCCAAATTAAATTTTATGGACAAAGATCTATACACAAGAATTTACATTCCCAGAGCATTTCTATTTATGGGAGTATTTACAAGAATTGACTTTATTTTGACACTACTAAATTCATATATCAAACAGGGTTAGCTTGCTGTCAGTACATGTTGCTGTGGACTGGAGATATTTGCTGATTAAACTATTTTTGCCTGAAAAAAATCCATTACAAGAAACATCTTATTTACAAGTGTGTTTTGGGGAAGAACAACAGCAGGAACATGTTTCATTGCATTACTGAAATAAAACAAATAAATTCAATTAATAAAACCAATAAAACAAGAGAATAGCATTATATGAATACAGAACAATTGCAAACTGAATCAAATTGATGCTGCAATCTGAGAGGTTATTATATAATATGAAATGATTTGAAAAATGTCCTTTGAAGCTACGGAGGTGAGTAGGAGACAGGATGCTCTGAAATTCGATTTATTACTAAAAGAACTCTCATGATAGACTTTGGCAGTATAAATGTTCTCCTCAAACCACTTCAGTATGGGACCTCAAGTAAATTTATGCTTTTATGGGCCTTAAAAAAAAAAAAACATGTGAAGTCAATCAAGCACAATTATGGTAAGCAGGTTTAGTGCTGTTAAAGAAGGAATGAATAAGTCTCACATAAGGGCTTCTGAACACATCCCAAAAGAAAGGTTATAATGAAAGATACAGCATTGGACCTGATCCACTCTTGATGGAAGTGGGCATTCAATCACACTCATTTATAGTTTGGGAGGAACAGTATCTTCTATATCAGTAATGATAATTTATAGGCTTAAATCAAACCAATCAGGCTCCTAAGATGGAAGAAAAAAAAACTTGATCTAAACAAGAAATAATCAAGCAAGCAATTGAAACATAGTATTTTTTTCCCATCTCACTATATCTCTATTTACTTCTGAAAATCCTTGTACATGAGCATGAGAATAGACTTAGTTTAACAGTTTACTACATGAAATTCATGAACTGTAAAGGGGGGGGATAATGAAACTGACACTTCTGCTAAGTGCCTTTCAAGGCCTCTCTCAGATTTTCCACCTATTTATATCAATATATAACTTATATTCATTTAACATATCCCCTTTGCTCTTTTATTCTCCGAGGAATATAGTGACTGTAAAAATACGTATAGCACTAACTAACTTTTGTTCTTGTATGATTACATTGTTACAGTTCCGATGGAGAGATATAAACGTTAGAGAGAATGGAACACCAAGGAAAGGTTTCAAATGTGCCACATCTATCAGATATGTTTGAAAGTAGCTTAATTTGGGGTTACAATTTGGCCAAAACTGTGTAATATTTTAACGAAATGGCAGGTTTATCATAGTTCCATTAATTTAATTAGCAGTCATTGTATTTTCAGTTATAAATATGAGAGATCTATAACAAAACTGAAATTGTATCCCATCTATGAAAGGCAGAAGAGTGTTACAGCACTACAATAAAATAATTCCACCTTTTTTCTTGTAACCAATCAATTGGTTTTCAATTGTGAAACCACTATTTAGCTAATATAATAAAAGCTAAAGGTATAAAAGAAATTAATAAGATGTTAAAACTAACACTAAAACTACAAATATTTTTAAAAAATTATAAAAAATAAATGTGAACTTACACTAATTCACTGTTATTTTATAATACAATCACAGTTCATTTCCTAATTTTAGTTCCAGAATATCTCAAGATAAGATGCTATTGAATCTTATCTGTTTTAAGTTAAGAAATACCAAATACAATTTCTCAGATTTGTGGCATTTACATACCAGAAATCTTACAGCATTTTCTATTTAAAAACCTTATTCCCATTTGAGAATAGAAGTGTGTCCATGTTCCTCATAGCCTTGATATTTTGTTTGCAGGTTATCCAGGCTTTAGCATAAACCAGATTCTGTGGTCTCTTTCATTTTCTGTCTGAGATTTTTTTTCCAGGTATGTATAATTTTCACAACTTCCTAGTCTCAAGCAAATGAATGCAAAATTACACAGGTCTTTCATTAAACTAGACCAATTTCAAAATGGAATATGAACATCTCAACTTCTTTTCTTTAATTTCATTGCAAATATTTTGCACAGTCTTATTATTGATATGCCTTTTGATTTATTGATACTTCATATCTTCCATAATTTTCCTTGTTTAAGGTTTGCCTTTATGGAAGATATTTTTGTTCAAACTAACTTACAACCAGGGGTTAAAGTAAGGGGCAACGCACCGGAAAGGTGTTCAGAAGCCGTTCAGAAGCACACTGTTTTTAGGGGCTCAGCACTTCAGGGCCCCTAAAAATAGAACGTGGAGCCAGAACATGGAGCCCATCATTGAAAAATACCAGGCCCTGGAACACAGTGTTCTGGGTCCACGTTCTATTTTTAGGGGCCCTTGAACGCTGGGCCCCTAAAAATCGAAGGCCCCGGAGCGGTGTTCTGCCACGTTCCAGCAGGCAGGTGAGGGGGTGGGGGCAGGGATGGGGCTGGGGGCATTACTAGGGGCTGAAGCCCCAACCAAAACCCCTCCCCTTCCACTCCCAGCCCCCAACCCGGAGCCTGCAACATCGGCCGCAAACACAGCACCACTGGGACCTGGGGCCTACCACCCCCACCCTCGCCACTGGTGAGTGTGTGGCTGTCCGGCTCATGCTGGGGGGAGGTATTTGGGGGCAGGGGGTGAGGCATTGGCATGGGGTGGCAGGAGCTGGGGTCTGGGGGGCCCACTGGAACAGGAGGTGTGGCCCACCAGCGCAGGAGGGGGGGCTCACGGGGTGGGAGCATTCCGGGGCCCCCCAAATTATGCTTTAACCCCTGCTTACAACGTCTCTTTTTCTATTAAATCCTACTGTGCAGGCTCAATGACTTGTGACAACATAACCAGGGCTGTGTGAAACGAAAAACTTACTTTTAAATTTTGGTTGCTGAAGTTCATTGTGAAATCCTGACTCTAGTGAAGTCAATCGCAAAATTCCAAATCATGCTAGCAAGGCCAGGACTTCACTCCACATATTCTTCAAATTAAGCTAGGCTACTTTTAAATAAACCTTTCTTTCTATGTTTTTGCAGTGAAATAGGAAAAATGCACCTTTTTCCATGGTTTCATCCCTGAAACAGTTTTGCTTCAATTTGATCCCATCCAAAAAAGGACCCCATGGATTGAAACTGGAGAGTGGTGGGGAGGGGTGAGAGGGGATCTCAAATTTTCCCTGTAAAATGAAACCACCAAGTTTCAGAGTGTCCTAATGCTAGACACTGAGACCATAAGGTCTTAGACAGGTAATTGTTTTTGTTGGAACTGTTAATGGAACGGAAGAACATGCAGAAGCAAAAATCCCATATTCTGACACATTTTCTGAGCTTAAAAAGAGATAAAGCAGAGATTTACTGGCACCCTTCACTCCCATTCATCCAAATGTTAAAAAAAAAAAAAAAAAAAAAAAAAGTGCAGGTGAGAAACAATGTGATGCTTGCCAGGATAATTTTCTTTGTTTTCTCTCTTTATTATCATTATTATATTTTAGTTGGTTGGATTTTATTTCAAATATGGTGATCTCAGTTTGGGTAGGCATTTCATTTTCTTTCCAGGAGGCCTTAGTAGTGATAATGCCAATACATGTTCAATCTGGAAGGTACAGATTAAAAAATTCTTGACAGATACATGAAATATTCAGACCCCCCTCCACCAAACCTTAAATATGATCTTCATGAATTCTCCACTTCAGATTTCACTCTTCCCTTGCAATATCATGAGGTATCAAATACACTTCACTTTCTAAAATGAGATCTAAAGGGGCAGTCGTGTTAGTCTAGTTCAGTAAAATAAGTTTATGGTCCCTTATAATTTACCTGTAAATTCATGTATATAAAATCTGACATGTTTAGTAGTGTGCTTATTAATTGATAGGGCAAAATGTCAAGATATGTATTTATATGTAAGTAAAATAAATACATAGCTCTAGATATAAATGTACATCTATTAATCTATACTTGCAGGGTTGCAGCAGTTTGTGTTTCTAACACTGTTCAGCATCTCTTATTATCATGCAGTCAGTTTTCCCAAGTGGTATAAGTAGTTTGGAAGTAGTTGCACTTCAGATTTTGCAGCTGACTGGTCTCAAGTGAGGATTTGGTAGAGATGGGAGAGCAGCCTGGAGAAAAGGAATGGGGATTAGCAACCATAGTGAGCTATATCATAGCTAAACAGGAGACTAAAATCTAAAAGGCTGGTGTTGGCTGCTAAATGGAGTCTGCAGGGTGACATAGTCTTTCACTGCTAAGAATACAACTATCTGCTACCCCTCTGAATTACCTGCAGGTAGTTTCCCTGTACTGTGAAGAAAGTTTCCTGCACTGATTTCCCTCCTGAAACTTCGCTGAATGTCTGTGTGGTGTTTTTGGATTGTCTGAGGCCTATGTGACCTTTAAAAATTAGATAAATACTGTTGAGACTGGTGCTTAAAGGACTCAAGAGACTAGAATACCCTTGCTATATAATAAACAAATGATTGCTTTGGCTCCACTGTGTTTTTCTTAGGTACCTGAAAAACAGAAAAGAAATAAGTATTTGTGTCCCAGGGTTGAGTGTACAGATGAGTCTATGGATTAGTGACAAGAGAGCCCCATAATTGCAAATGTTTTTTTTTTTCCTGTGGTTTATTGCACACACGTACAGAACTACACAGACAGCAGTGTTTTCATTTTCTATTTCATTACACACTATCAGCAAAGGTACACCATTCCAATTGCCATAGGCCCCTCAATATGATTGTTCCAAAGCTTTTTGTCACAATCTGGGTCTCACTAACTTGCTGGGTTGTTAAGAAGGGATTCCTGATTCCACTCTTTCTCTGTTCCTAAGCGTGAGAAGATCCA
>ML681993.1:13116504-13240617 GCA_007922195.1 Podocnemis expansa | reverse complement strand
TGTAAATCATGCTCCTCTCACTGTTGTGTCCCTGCACACTTGGTGACATGAGATCTTTAAGTTCAGCTCAGAAGTAAGGAGCAGCATGTAGCTGTGCCATCCCAAGAGGAAGTCCAGGAGGAATTTGTGCCTTTGAGTCCTAACTGCACCATTGCTTCCACTTTGCTATAAAGAAGAGAAAGTTACCTTACACTTTTTCAAGGTACTGTGTACCCCCTCTGCTGACATGCACTCAGACATGAGGATGAGGAGTGGATTTGCTCCCTTTCTGTAGAGAATGTCAGAGCATTCAGTCAAAAGGAGACTGCAAAGACTGAAAAGGCATCTCACAGTACTGGGAGAGTGAGCAACAAAAGGGCAGATGAAATTCGGTAAAGATAAAGGCAAATTAATGTACACTGGAAAACAAAATTCACCTGTGCATGTAAAATGATGGGATTTAAATTATTTGTTCCCACTCAAGAAAGAGATCCTGGAATCATGGTGGATAGTTTTTGGAAAACATCTGATCAGTGTGCAGTGACAATCAAAAACGCTAACATAATGTTGGGAGCCGTTAGGAAAGGGATAAATAATAAGACTGAAAATATCATAATGCCTTTATATAAGTCTACAGAGCTGTAACGCTCTGTTTTCAGCACCCGGGCGTGTTCCAGTTGGAATGTGCCCCTTGCAATTAGTGGCGCTTGGGGCCGGTGGCGCAAAATGCACTCTTTAGTAGAGCGGCTCTATTGAGCCACTCTGGGGCGCCCGGGGCAAAGCCCCATTTGCCCCACTATAGTTACAGCCCTGTAAAACTATGCTGGTCCACACCTTGAATGCTGCAGTTTGTATCACCCAGCTCAAAAAAGATATATTAGAATTGGAAAAAAATAAAAAGTCCAGAGAAGGACAACACAAATGATTAGGGGTATGGACAGGAGCGTAGCTGGCACCTGGCAGAGGGGGCATGTGCCCCAAGTCCCAGCATCAGTGCCCAGAATGGCTGGCATGCCTCCTGCCACTCCTGGCTGGGTATCCAGGGCTGGGCCAGCCATGGCGGTACCTGCGTCTCCCGGCCTGGATTGTCTGCGGCAGCCACTGCCTCACCCAGGGTGATCCCTGTCCGAGCATTGGGAACGGGGCTGTCAGTGGCAGGAGCCCAGGGCGCTGACTCCAGATCAGGGCCAGGGGCTTTGGTTTCGGGGTGTGGCCCAGGCCCGGGCCTTGGGTCTTTTCCTGGGGCAATGGTGCTCCTGAGCATGGGAAAACTTTAGTATGAGGAGAGATTAAAAAGACTGGCACCGTCCATCTTAGAAAAGAGAAAAATAATGGGGGGAATGTGATGGAAGTCTGTAAAATCATGACCAGTGTGGAGAGAATGAATAAGGAAGTATGCCAAACTGCTTTAAAACAAACTTACTTCACAGCATCAGTCTGTGGAACATGTTGCCAGGGGATGTTGTGAAGGCCAAAAAGTTAGTTAAGTTTATGGAGGATAGGCTGTCAATGGTTATTAGCTAATATATTCAGGGATACAGGTTCATGCTGTGAGTGTCTCTAAGCCTCTGACTGCCAGTAACTATCAGAGGATAGAATAATGAACTAGATGGACCACTGAACTCACCATCTATGGCTGTTCTTATGCACTAGCTCTTTGAAAAGCAGATTTTATTCCATTACTAGTGTCCTGCATAAAGCCTAGTCACTTGGTGTTGCTAAATGTGAATTGCACCCACATAATCCTGTGTATAGAAACAAGCTGTTTTTGGAGCCCAGAAAGAATGCCTTAATGGTTTTATGTTGATTCTGCTGTACTACATCTAATGCCTTAAAAAAAACAAAATCTTTTCCTCATATCCTCTGTTGCTGTTGCCAGTGAATACTTGTGGGACAAAATGCTCTGAATTCCCTCATGATTAGATCCACTTCCATCTGCAAAAGAGTGATAAGCCCATAGAAAACATCTCTGAGCTGTAGCTACTTCATAGCAATGGCTTCTTCAAAGAAGATCAAATCTCTGCTGAAAATAAACAGCACATTGTAGCAAGTATCACTGCCCTAAGATAACTGAAGACACAGAGAAATTAAACCACAGTTGATTTCCATATATTGGGCATAATAAATCTGTATTATAATTTGCATCAAAATCTGTATTTGTGGCACAGTAAACCTGTACTATAATATGCACCAAACCCTGTATTTGCAACAGGAATGCAAACCAGATTTGGGTAACAATCAGAAGCAGTAAGTGGTGAAGCATGGAGGAGATTTCCCCCAAATATACTATGCTGGTGTAAAAGCTGGTTGGTTAGCCTTAGTTGCACTAACTGTGGCATCTCAACACCAAAGGAAGATAATCTTATCTCACAGTGGTCTACAGGAGATTATTGGTGCCTAAGTCAGAGGTGTAATACATGATAGATTCCATCCCGAAAATATGCTCACTTCAGCAATATACATCAGACACTCTGCAGGAAAACAAACAGTGAGGGCTGGTGCAGTCCTAAAACAATCAAGCTGATTCTTGGTGCTTGCTGAAATTCACCACACAAGTAAAGACGTCCAGAGTAATGCCCATGGCTGGCTTTTATAACTGTGTTAAATAAAACAAGCATAAGGAGAACACTCATGCAGAGTTGTTCACAGCCCTAAGTCAGACATCCACAACCCCATTGAGTCATATGGAACAAAGTAAAAAGTTGATGAGGGAAATTAGAGTCCACTGGGCCTCCAACCTTCAGATGGCATCAGCAGAATAACAAGAAAATCATAAATGGCCCTTGTGGAATAAAACACAAAGACTGTACCAATAACCGTTACTGGATCTCCTTCACCACAATCATAGCCAACGTGCACTATGATATTTCAGAGATGCCTAAGATCCTTTCATGACTTTTCTCTTTTACACGTCGCTCCCTTACCAACACTCTGAGTCCAAACATTTCTGAATTTAGCAGAATTTTAGCTGCAGATACAAACAGAGGCATAGCCACAGGTGGGCCCAGGTAGTCCAGGGCCCACTCACTTGGAGATGAGGTCTACCAACCACAGCATCCTGCAGCAGTGCAAACTGCTGCCATGGCCATGAGCAGAACAAAGGTGCCAGTGCCAGTGCCTCTGGTCTGCTCAAAGCCATGGCCACCAGCTGCTGCTTGTTCCCGCAGCTGTGGCAGCGAAGTTTACACTGCTACCAGGCACTGCATCTCTACCGCCCTCCTCCTCACAGAGCTTTACTTGCCAAGAAACAAGTGGAGCCAAAGCACTGGTGCACTGACTCCACTTGTTTCCCAGCAACTGTAGCAACTCAGGCAGCTCCTGGTCACAAGATCAGAAGCTACCCATGGTCAGGCCCATCCTTCATGTTTAAGGGCCTGGCCAGAAAACAGGAGCTAGTTACTCCCCTGGCTACAAAATGTACCACTTGGGCCTATCTTTACTTGAAAATATGCAGTGCTGCTGTTCCCATGTCCTGTGTTGGCATGCTATGAGTGAAATGTCTTCTCAGCTATAGCTATAGAATACATTTTCCGAGTACTTTCCTATCTGATTTTTATAACATCTTAAATTTCTTCCTGTTTATATATACAGCTAGCCTTAGTTTTAAAAGTATTTTATCATGGGTTTATTCTTGCTTTTGTTAATGTTCTCAGTTCTCATGATCTGAAAGACAGGCTGAGTAATTATTAGAGTTATCTTGGAGTGCTCTGTGGATCTTTTCATTATATTTTCCTTATAACACCAAAAGAGTTGCTAGATTTTTTTTTATAGGGGACAAAGACATAGTCCCTGCTTCTATAAGCCCACAACCTAAATTTTAACTGTGATTCAATGGAGTTGATGAACAGGACGAAAAATGAAAGTTTGAGTGCTTGGTAGATATTTTGAAATTACATTGTGAATCCACTATATATCTCTGAGATCAGATTATCTTTTTCCTCTCTCTCAGACGCTGCTGTGGCTTCTTCAGCTAAAACCTAGCTCTACAAATAGCTCAGGTATGCAGCTGGTACTATTTTGGTACTGTCACATCTTAATGAGAGAGCCTGGCCTATATACAATATGTACTGATATTGCATATCAAATGTATTGGCTAGGTGCAGAATTATAAATGCTCTTATAATATGTTGGTTTCATTCCAGTGTGTTAATTAAGAGTCACTGGTTCAAGATTCCATAAAGATAAGCAGTGAAAATGAAAGCAGATTTCTTTTCTACAATAGCCCCATTGAAAATTACAGAGAATTGGAGAAGCAACAGGGTTCAGTGAATAGGGCATTAAATTGAGGATTAGATGGCTTGTAGTTTATTCCCAGCTTTGCCATTGCCCATCTCTGATCTTAAGCAAGTCATTTTGCCCATCTTAAGAAATGATGCTTAGTACAACCAGCCTTTATTGCAAAAAAAAAAGCAAGGAGTCTTGTAGCACTTAAAGACTAACAGGTTTATTTATTGCATGAGCTTTCGTGGGAGAAAATCCCACTTTGTCAGATGCTTTGAAGAGGGGGAACTTACAGAATGGGATGAAAATAAATGCAGGGGAGCATCAGACATAGGATCAGGTCATATTGCAACAGCAAATCAGAGCATTTGTAAGGATTCAAACTCTAGGAAACAGCACATAGATGGAAGGTAATGTCAGATTACCTGTTATAATGTGAAAAGTCTTCATCATCTGGACCTACGGCAGGGATACTCTTTAATACTTCCACAAAGATCTCAACGACTTCTACTCCACTACCAAACTCAGCCTGGAACACTCCACACAGGAGATCCATTTTCTGGCCACTACAGTACAAATTAGGGATGGACGCATCAACACCACTCGATACCGAAAACCTACTGATTGGAATAGTTATCTACATCCCTCAAGCTTTCATCCTAAGCACACCACATGATCCATTGTCTACAGCCAAGCCCTAAGAAATAACTGCATTTGCTCTGATCCCTCAGACAGAGACAGACATCTTCAGGATCTCTATCAAGCTTTCTTAAAACTACAGTACCCACCTGGGGAAGTAAAGAAACAAAATGACAGAGCCTGACAGGTACCCCACAGTCACCTACAACAGGAAAGTCCCCCTCTCAAAAAAAAATAGAACGCTACTAATCACCACATACAACCCTCAAGTCAGGCCTCTACAACAGATCATTAAGGACCTACAGCCTGGTTTAAAAAATGATGTCTCACTCTGGCCAGCCTTGGGAGACAGACCTCTCCTCGCCTACAGACAAACCCCAAACCTTAAACAGATACTCACCAACCACAGACCTACCAACAGTATTAAAGCAGCCACACACCCCTGCAAGAGACCATGGTGCCAAGTTTGTTCACATATCTGCAAAAAAGACACCATCATAAGACCTAATCAAGCCAGCTACTCCATCAAAGGCTCATTCATCTGCTCATCCACTAATGTGACTTATGCCATCATGTGCCAGAAATGCCCCCACACCTTGTACATTGGACAAACAGGATAGTCCCTGTGCAGAAGAATAAATGGGTAGAAAACTGTCATCAAAAATCACAACACCCCC
Source organism: Podocnemis expansa (assembly GCA_007922195.1). NCBI lineage: Eukaryota > Metazoa > Chordata > Testudines > Podocnemididae > Podocnemis > Podocnemis expansa. The sequence goes on along the minus strand of ML681993.1, from coordinate 13,235,101 downwards.
CCCAAAAAACCAGTTGCTGAGCACTTCCATCTTCCTAATCACTCCATTGATGATTTGTTAATGATGGTCATCAAGAAAATCAATGGGACATCAAGACTTCAAAGAGAAACAGCCAAAATTCAAATCATATGCAGATTAGATTGTGTGAAAGCAGGACTGAATCATGACAATGGATTCTTTTTACATTATAACAGGTAATTTGACTTCACCCTACCTCTGTGTGCTGTTTCCTAGAGCAGTGGTTCCCAATCTGTGGTCTGGAGACCCCCAGGGGTCTTCAGACATGTTACAGGTTGTCCGCGGAGCCTCTCCCTACTGGGGCTGGAATCTAGCTACAGCCCCAATACTCCCCGCCAGGGCTGCCTTTCCCCTCCCGTGGCTGGATCCTAGCAGGGTGGTGGGGCTGTGGCGGCTCCCTGGCAGGGGCAAGGGCATGGGACTATAGGTGCTGCAGTTTGGTTCCCTAGCGGTGCGGACCATGGTGGCAGCAGCATGGCTCACCGTCTGTCCCAGTGGCACTGCTAGAGTGATGCAGGCCAGAGTCTGCCCGCGTGGGCCAGATTACATAATTAGCCAGGGAGCTGCAAAAATTATTTTTGTTAAAACGGGTCCCTAGCCTGAAAAAGGTTTGGAACTATGTTCCCTCTAAGCTGTGCACATGTGCATGCGCACACAGGTCATGAAACCCACGCATACAACAAAATAAAGCACGCACAAAATAATTCAACTGTGCTAATATTTTTATGCTACTTTAAGAAGGTGGTTTCGAGTAGCATGGGTCATATAAGGTTTTGTAATTTATAAAATCATTTACATCACCATATCAAAATAAAACTTAGATATTATTTGCATCATACTCACTTGCTTCATTGCACTCACAAGTTTGACCACACTCACTGGAGTGTGCACAAATTTGGACACTGCCTCTAAAAATTTGGACAAAAGAAATTTTTTGCGCACACAGCCTATGAAACATTAGAGGGAACATTGGTCTTAGAGTTTGAATCCTTACAAATGCTCTGATTTGCTGTTGCAGTATGACATGATTCCACGTCTTACACTCACCTGCATTTATTTTCATCCCATTCTGTAAGTTCCCCTTCTTCAAAGCAGCTGACGAAATGGGATTTTCTCCCATGAAAGCTCATGCAATAAATAAATCTGTTAGTCTTTAAGTGCCACAGGACTCCTTGTTTCTTTTGCTTTACTAGACTAACACGGCTGCCCCTTTGGAACTCACCCTCTATTGGTGTCTCTATACTCTACACTAATATAAATAGTAATTAGGGTTTAATAGATATAAGCTGCAGTTTGCAGTCTTCACTGGATGAACACACAAACTTCATGTACACATGAGGCCTGTTCTTTTTGAAAATTTGAAGAAGGACAATAACAATTGATAAAGAATAATTTAGATTAGAGATATTTTCTTTTTATGGTTTCTTTCAAAAGACAAGTTTGGCTAGCTTTCAAAGCTGTTTAGAAATACACAAACAGTTGACAAAAGATATTCCAGTCTTCAACTTACCATTATATGAAAAAGAACATAAACACTTTAATAATATTGCCAGAAATAATATTTCAAATGCTGGTTGCAGACAACCTATTTTTTGGGGAGGGGGGTAACAATCAGGACACTTAGTACAGATCTGACTTCTACAGTTGTTAGCCCCTAGGGTACCATGTCTTTATGTGGTATCAGGGATTACAAATTCCATTACTCACAATAGACCTCAAGAGTCCTGGTGCAAGCACTGGACATCAGATACAAGCAAATTTTTCTAGCATCCTTTAACGGCTTCTCTTGAGGCACTATTTCTTCTTGACTGACTATAGTTACTTTTTTCTGTAGGAATGTATTTGCTGTATCTTTATCTCTCCTGGTTTTTCCCTTCTATAATATTATTCTCTTCTTGTTGCCTTTGAACTTTTCTTCCTTTTTCCTCTATTCTCCCAATGATATCCCCTTTGCCTCTCAATATTTTTGCCCTGTGCTACACATCTCTTCCACTTCCAAGCTTCTCCATTCTCCTTCTGAGTCTTACTATTCTCTATTGCATTCTACTACTCTGTAAGTGCAGTTTGTTTAGATGCGAGCTACAATTCTAACTCTTTAGACATGTAACCAGCATCAGATGTCTCTTTTTCTTATAGTATGCACCACTAAGGGCTTGATTCTCCAGGCTTTATACGCTGTACAAAATGAAAGTAAAATGCTACCAGATGGGAAGAGTAGGATTTGATATGAGCATGGTAGCACAGGATACAAGGGAGGAGAGAATCAGGCCCTAGACCTGCAATTAGCATGTAATACTATCAATGCTAGGGAGAAGCATAGTGTTGTGTTGGAGTGGAGATTGCAGAAAGCAACGGCAGGATGGAAAGGAGCAAGGGAAGAAGTGAATGGTGAATGTACAGAATGTACAGAAATAAAGGGGAAATAAGAGATACTATAGCCTGCAGACCTTTGATCAGCTTTGATCAGCCTAGCTGTTTGAAGTCTGGGAGAGGTGAATCATTCCCGGGTCAGAGCTAAATAGGGAAGACATGATATAAAAAGTCCCTTGCTAGGCAAACTGAAGAGCCATGAACTGAGGTAACTAACAGGTGAGTTTTGGATGGAGTAGCTCCAGTTACAGACTCTTTGCTTGCAGGCAGCAGAATTTGGTGAGTGGCACATTTGATCTATCTCTGGATTGTGTATTTGACTGCTTGTTTGGTTGGTGTACAGGCTGCATAGCTGGACCATGGGCTAAATATATACACCTGGGAAGAAAGAAAATAGCCCATGCATATATGAGAGGGATTTGGAGGTCATTCTAATTAACTGGTAAACATGAGCTCTTACTGTGACATAGTGCCCAAAAAAGCTAATGTGATCTTGGCATACATAAGCAGGGGAATCTCAAATAAGAGGAGAGAGGTTATTTTGCCTCTGCATTTGGCTTTGGTGCAACTTGTGTTGTTGTTCTGTGTCAGTTCTGATGCCCACAGTTGAAGATGACTGTTGATAATTTGAAGAAGGTTTGGAAAAGAGCCATGAAAAGCATGAAAGGATTTGAAAACATGTCTGATAGGCTAAATAGTCTGGGCTCCTTGGGTACGTCTACACTGGAGCCTTAGGTCGAATTAAAGAAGGTTTAAGTCAATCTACAAACCCCTGTGGCCACATTGGGCTTTTATTAATTTGACTAAAGTCAATCAAATTGGCATCCAGGCCTCTCCCAGAGTTCCTGGCCACCAGGAAGGGTGCTGTGCTCACTTCCTGTTTTGAAGGAGTGGCTGGAAGAGGCGGGCACTTCTCCAGTGCAGTGTGGGACAGCTACCAACCACACACCACTCCTCCATCAGCTTAGCACCTGCCAGTTTGGAGACAGGCAGTTGACAGGAGTTTTCAATGTGGACTTTCTAAGTCAACTTAAAGTTGACCTTATTAGGTTGACTTATCAGAGCTTCCAGTGTAGACATACCGCTAGAGCCTAGCAAAGAAGACATTAAGGGGTGATTTGATTGAAGTCTATAAGTACCCACTTAGGGAATTAAAATTTAATAATGGATTCTTCAGTCAGGCAGAGAAAGGTATAATACAATCCAATGGCTAGAATTTAAAACTAGACAAGTTCATAATGGAAGTAATGTGTACATTTTTAACAACGAGTGTGAAGTAACAGTTGGAATAATTTATCAAGGGTTGTGATGGATTCTCCATCACTGACAATTTTTAAATCAAAATTGGTTGCCTTTCTGAAAGATATACTTTAGGAATTATTTTATGGAAATTCTATGGTCTGTGTTAAATAGAAGAATATTATGATTATATAGGAGGTCTGACTTGATTATCATAGTTATTATCATTATCATGTCTGGCCTTAGAATCTATGAAAAACAGGAACCTCTTTTTAATCAAAACCAGCTCTATTTTTGAGAAAAACACCACAAAATTGTTTTTAAATAGATTAGACTAAACTAGACTGGAATGCAGCAGTCACAATTTATGAGTTTGATATATCTTAGACACCTCTACTAATTGTTAATGGTCCTGTGTCTGCTGTACATGATGTTTTCAATGGGTAACTTAATAGTTCTGATATTATGTAGATACTAAGATTCCAGAAATGTTACTCTTTGTGTCACTTTGAAGCCTTGAATGTCTCACTCTGTGTGAAGCAATGAAAGAAGCTAAAAGCATGACTGAGCTCTGTTGGTTTAGAATATAACCACAAAGAATCATTACAGAGATTTGTAGACTGTTACTGTCCAATTTTTAAGTTCTCAGACATTTTGACTTCACAAATTATTAATGTAGCTGTGATATGTACAGTTACACTAAGGCATGTATCTATCACATGTCAAATGTCCCAGGCCACGTTGATATCAGAGAGAATTCATCAAATCACCATCCTTATTCTACAACTAATTTGCATATAACAGTTGTGTGAGGGAGACTGCACAAATGGTGGCCCAGGTCCAAAACCATGCACCCAAACTGCCACCTGCACAAATCAATACAAGTTTCCCAGCACAATGCCCCCCCATTCACCCCAAACACAAATCAAAAGAACCAGCCACACAACTACACAACCACCTACACAATAATACCAAGCACACACAGTCCCTTCTGGCAGCACAAACCCCTCATTCACTACTGGTACAAATTCACATGGTTTCCTAATACAACACAACCCTCAAACAAATCATTACTACCACCCCACAGAATCCCACTCAAAATAAATGATAACCCCAAAACATCACCCTGAAGCCTAGAATATCTGTTAAATCAGAGTGAAGCAATATAAACAGATGCAATCATGGCTGAGAGCTCTGTATGTTTATAATATCACCAGGTTCAATCATCCCTGAGATCTGTGGTCTGTTACCATCCAATTTTTTAATTCTCAGCCATTTTTCCTTTGGCATACAAATGATTTTACAAATTATACTCATGCAACAGCATGCACTTTCAACTACTAGTGTTTTATAATAATGTTCCTTTTTCATAGTCTCATAAAGGATGAACAGAATCTCATTATAAATTAAATAAATGAAGGAAGGGAAAGGATTTATAGCTAAATTACACATTTGGAAGTCAGGAGATTTGGGTCAAGTTCCAGCTTTGCCAAGACCTGGGGCACGTATATTAAGCACTCTCAGTCAAAACCATGACTGGTATAATGCCAATGACTTTAGGGAAATTAAAATAAAGGTGAATTTGCCCTGCTGTGTGTCAGTTGTCTTATCTGTTAACATAGGTACAATATTACCTACTTACCCACCTTACAGGATTGCCTAATGGCTATACTGGTAAATTGCAAAACCTTCACTTTAAGGAAGTACAAAACATTATTATTGATAATATAAATGGTGAAGATTTAAATAAGGAAGGCTGGCCATCCTTAGTCATTTATAAAATTAATTGTGGGTCTTGTGTTGTTCTGTAGTGTCCTCTAAAATAAAAGCAGGCATGCTTCATTGGGTTTATCACTTTTACAATATCTTCTTTGCTAAAAAAAAAGGGCTGAGAGGAGAGTAATGCAGTCATGTTTTTTGGAACAGTGAGACTAATAATGATGATAATAATAGTCTCACTATTCGTTATGGTCATCATTTTAATCTCAGTGTTAGTCTAAATGGTGTAAGTTATTGAGATAATTTGACCTCACAGTGGGTGATTATACAGCTACGCATTTTATATTGTTCATTGAGCTTTATATATGTGCTTTTGTGTTTCAATTACTGTCTGAGCTGTAGATCCTGGAGGCAACAGTGAGAAAGATTTCTTCTAGTTGGTCACTGACCACTGTAAGAGATTTATGCAAATACAGCACATGCCTGTTGATGATCAGTTTTGTGTGAATCATGGCCCTGATTAATAATAGTACTTGGTTATAGTCTTTTAAATGAGGAATTTTGTGATTTTACACTGCAGAACAGGAGTATGTTACTTTAAAATGCATTAAGCAGCTAAAGATAGCAAATGGCCTTTTGAGTAATGCATTTTAAATAATCTCTGGTTTCACAATAAAAAGAAACCATGCTCATTTTATAGAATGTTATAATAGCTTTTAAAACATTGTGCTCTGCTAGTATTTTATAACTTTATTTTTCATGGGATTTGCTTTTTACAGGGAAAAAGCTTCTAGCTGTAGATCTCTTTATTTAATAGTCTGCACCTGGTTCCTATGGTGCAAAAGAAGAATCTAATCCTGAAAATACTTGTGCATTCAAGTAACTTTATTCACATGAATACGCTTTTCATAAAGGGTGTGTCCACATGCACTGTTTAAATTGAAATAACACTGGTTATTTTGATTTAAAAAATGGTAGGACCAAACAAAGTTTCCTTATTTCAAAATGAGGAGCTCCCTCATTTTGATATAAGGAAAGTCATATCAATATAATAAAAGCTAGTATTATATTGATATGACAGTTAAATTGAAATTGTTCTTTCGAAATAACACAGTGCAGACATGTTATTTCTATTTAACATCTCCTTCCCAGGTGCTTTCCTTTTTCTATATATTGAGTGGGGGAATGGCCCTTCTAGGGAGTCATGTTGCCACACTTCCCATGGTGCACGTCTCCTAAATCGAAATAGCAAGTCCTGTCCATGGGCATGCTATTTCAATTTGAGTTTCTAGTGGGGACCTGTTAAATTGATTTAACTTTAATCGATTATTAAATCGATATAAGTTAAATCTGTTTAACTGTGTAAGTATGGACATAACCAAAGACTTTTACATAAATAAGCACACTCACTTGAAATGAGTATTTCCGGGATCCATCCCTTTAATTTACAAGGTATTTTTACATATTACACTTTTTTTTTCATTTTTATCTTTAGTTTTAGTATGATGTAACTAAATGATTCAAAATTTTCTGTAACTCCACTGTGAATTAGGAGTAAATGGCCAAAGTTTTTTCTATTATACTGATTTCTAAGTAAATGGTAAATTTATATCAGAGCTTATATTTTAAATATATGATTTCTGAATTTCACTTTCTGAATTTCAGTTTTACATTTCTCACTCTGTGAAAGAATATGTGCAGCTTTTTTCATAAAAGGAAATTTTTAGACTTTTTGTTTTGATGATCTTTCTCCAATGCAAGAATGTTTTCCTGAAAGGATTACATCCCTTTTTACTATAGAAGTTCATCTTGCCTATTTGGATAGCATCCTGACATACATGGAAATAAAATATAAAGGAGAAAGTTTTTGAAAGGATTCTTCCTTGATATTACCTTAATCCTGTGAAGCTGATAGTAAAACTTCTGTTGAATTCAGCTGGAGCAGAATTAGGCCAGCATTAAGCACTTTTAAAAGTATTACCCTCAAGCTATTTTCCACTATTCAAACATGAAAAATGTGCAAATGTTAATTTGAACTGCTATGTGCTAGCTGATTGCTTGAAAAGCATTTTTACAAGTGATGCAAGAAGTCCTTTGGGGGACAGTTTTCAAATATTAATTTTTTAATTCACTTACAAAAACTGGAGAAAGCGGGAGAGAGTAGGCCATAGGAGTAGCAGACTTTGGGTTAGGGAAACTGAGATAAAATATCTGTGAGGAACAATAAGTGTGGCCTAATCTATCAATTAATTAGAAAAGCCAATTAACATGCTATAGTTTGGAAGGAATCTGCCCCATGACCAGACCCAGAAATATCAGAGTTATCATGAGAACCACGGTGTAAAAAGAGACAATCACACTTAAGAAAGGCATTCTGTTCTTTTAATAATTTGATTAGCCCAGGTAGCAAAAACACAAACTCTTGAATCCAGCAAAATAGAAAGTTATAATATGAGATATTTATAACATCTTACATCTGAGCATCTGTATACTTGCATAATTCCTTATGGAGAACTTAAAAGTGGTAAGACAGGGTGATTACAACTGGTAGTCCTATCTCTGGCATACCAAGAAGATATCACTGGTTTAGGCCAGGGTTGGTGCTGTATAGGGTTGTGTGGACTACAAAAATATTCATAAGAATGTTTGAACACCTCTACCCATAGCTAATCACACCTGACAATGTTGGGTGCTGTCCTCTCATTAGTACATCGTGGTGGATATCATAGGCACAGGGAGGCTAAGCTTTCCCAAACAGTCACCTCTGGTAGCTCCAGGTCCACCTCTCTTCTCACCCACATTCTGCTCCCATTCAACTGCAGACCCCACACCTGCTCAGTCTTCTGCCCCACGGTCTTCCCCACAAGAGGAAAAAGCAATGGGCAGGAGGAAGCAAAGAGGTGCAAGCTGGAGTCTCAGGAAAGGGAATATGTAAAAAGGCAGTAAAAAATGGGATAGGATCAGCAGCTAAAATGGGGAAAGAACAAGCTAAATATTATCTATGCAAGTCAGATGTCTTCAAGTGGCCAGGGCCTGATAATACACACCCTAAAATACTGATTAAGTCAACTTAGGGAGTCCCCATTTGTTTAAGTCTTTATAAAGTTGTCTTAAGCCAGGGGATCCATTTAAGTCAACTTAATAAACTCAACTTTAAATGGGTCCCCTGGCTTAAGTTGGCTTTATGAAGTCAACATAAATGGCTCTCATGCCTTAAGTTGACTTTAATGGCCACATTTGGTTAAATTGACTTAATAAAGTTGACTTAACCCTTAAAGTCGACATTATGGGTGAGGGTTATTAAGTCAACTTAAGCAAGTGCTTTAGTTGACTTAATGAACTCCAGATGTGACCCTGGAGTTGCTTAAATCAACTTAATCCTGGTTAAATTGACTTAAGCCTCCAATGTAGACATACCCAAGAAGCTGACTCAGGAGGTATCTGAACCATTGGCTATTATCTTTGAAAAATCATGGAAGACTAGAAAGTCCCAGATGACTGGAAAAGAGAGAATACAGTACCTATCTATAAAAAGGGAAATAAGGACAACCCAGGGAATTATAGACAGTCAGTTTAACCTCTGTGCCAGGAAAAATAATGGAGAAAATAATTAAGGAATCTATTAGCAAACATCTAGAAGAGAATGAGGTGTTAATGGATAATCACCATGGATTTGTCAAGAACAAATTGTGTCAAACCAATATGATAGCTTTTCAAGCTAGGGCATGAAGTTTTGTGGATAGAGGGGAAATGGTAGATGTGGTGTATCTAGACTTTAGTAAGGTTTTTGGTACGATCTTGCATCACTTCTCATTAACAAACTAGAGAAATACAGCCTGGATGGAGTACTATAAGATAGCTGAAAAATTGGTTGGATAACCACTCCCAGAGTGTAGTTCTCAGTGGTTTGCAGTCATGCTGGAAGGTCATAATAAGCAGAGTATTGCAGGGTTTGGTTCTGGGTCCGTTTCTGTTCAGTATTTTCATCAGTGATTTAGATGATGGCGTAGAGAATATGCTTACAAAGTCTGCTGATATTATCAAGGTGGGAGGGGTTGCAAGTACTTCGGAGGATAGGACCACAATTCAAACTGATTTGGACAAACTTGTGAAATGGTATGAGGTAAACAGAAAGAAATTCAATGAAGACAAGTACAAAATACTCCATTTAGGAAAGAACAATCCATTGAACATATACAAAAGGGGCAATGACTGCCTAGAAAAGCGTACTGCAGAAAGGGATCTGGGTGTCATAGTGGACCACCAGGTAAATATGAGTCAACATTGTAACTCTGTTGCAAAAAAAAGAAAATCCAACACCATTCTGGGATGTTTTAACAGGAGTATTGTAAGTAAGCGACAAGAAGTAATTCTCCCACTCTACTCCACCCTGATTAGGCCTCAAGTGGAGTATTGTGTCCAGTTCTGGGTGCTTCATTTCAGGGAAGATGTGGACCAATTGGAGAAAGTCCAGAGAAGAGGATTTTTCCCATGAAAGCTCATGCGATAAATAAATGTGTTATCCTTTATGTGTCACAGGACTCCTTGCTAGTTTTGCATGAATGATTAGAGGTCTGGAACATTTGACTTATGAAGATTAAAAGAGCTGGGTTTTTTAAGCCTGAAAAAGAAGAGACTGAGAAGGGACGTAACAGTTTTCAAGCACCTAAAAGGTTGTCACAAAGAGGAGGGAGAATAATTGTTCTCCTTAACTGCCGATGATAGAAAAAGAAGCAATGGGCTTACATTATAGCAAGGGAGGTTTAGGGTGGACAGTAGGAAAAAATCCTAACTGTCAGGGTGATTAACCATTGGTGTCAGTTGCCTAGGCAGGTTGTGGAATCTCCATCATTAGAAGTTTTTAAGAGCAGGTTAAACAAGAAGCTGTTAGGGATGGTGTAAGAGGGTTTTTGGTCCTGTAATGAGCACAAAGGACTGGACTTGACCTCTCATAGTCCGTTCCAGATTCTATGACTCAATGTGGGAGTGGGGCCTGGGTCAGAGCAGGGCTGGAGCATGAGCAGGGCTTAGGGGAGGGGTGGAAGGGGGGCAGGTTCTTCCCCCATCTCCCCAAACACATGAGTCGTGCTTCACAAAATCTTGTTAGCATATACATACCTTGGTTACCATAGCAGTCTTGCAGCTGAACATCTGCTGCTGTTCCTATCCTAAAATACTCAAACTACCATCAGCCGAAATTTTTCAGTTACCAGTCAGGAGTTTAGTCATATTTGTTTACCCTTGCTTTATAGCTTATTATATCATATGAGTTAAGATCACTTTTGTTTAGCTTCTTATGTTAAGGCTTTGTAAGCCATATGCTAAATAACTGTTTTACAGGATTGGGCCTGTTTGCATTACAGGCTCAATTTATATCTGTATTTTCACTTATACCTGTGACTTAGAATAGAAGAATCATAGAGTTGGAAGGGATCTCATCAGATCATCTTGTCCAACCCCCTGGGGTTTGAACCCAGGATTTTCTGCCTGTTCCTTGATAGTATTTATACTTGTAGCTACAGTGGGGAGGTGGAGCTTTGGGTGTAGGGCCTAGGAAGTCCACAGTTCCCAAGATCACAGCAGCAGCCAAAAGCATCACGAGACAGGAGCTGCGTTCAGTGCACAAAGAAAGACAAAGACTCCTTAACACCTTAAATATTCCCTCCTGCCCTGTCTCACCAGTAGGCAGTCCCAGCTGTACAGTACTCCAAATGCTTGACCAAGCCTTGAGGACTTCAACTCCATAAAGTAGACAGAGAATGAAGGTAGGCTCTGTTATTGCTGATTACTTCAAAATTTGTCCAACCATTGAGTTGAATGTAAAGTTGGCCTGTGGATGAGGTCATGGTATAAGGAGTGGAGAAATGAGCACCTGAATATGCACAACATGTTTTTACTCATCTTGCTATATATATATAGCCCAGGTGTGGCCAAACTGCGGCTCAGGAGCCACTTGCAGCTCTTGAATGAAAAATTCTGGCTCCCAGAAGAATGTCAGCAAATCAACTTAGGAAAGCAGCCCCAGCCCAGGAGTTCAGGAGGGGGTTGGGATGGTGGAGAGAAGTGCAGCATGGTCAGGTATGGCAGGGAGAGGTGCAGCATGGTCAGGATTTTAAAAAACTCACCAGCAGCCTGCAGTCTTCTACATCAAGTGGCAACTAAGTTTTTACTGTATAGGCCTAATTTTCATAGTAACCTTAAGTAATTATTAGAATCTGACATAGGATCAATATTTGTCCTCTTTTTACAATAAAATTAAAGTGTGCAATGAGTTTTAAACTTAGTCATTTCAAAGTAGGTAAAAGCATATGGCTATTGGCCTCAGTGTGGCTCTTGAAGGTTTAATAATCAGCTTGTGTGGCTCTTGAGTTCCATAAGTTTGGCCACCCCTGATATAGACTCTTCCCAGTCAAGGGCCTCCTGCAATCTCACATTCTGTAGCCTGGAAGATTTGGTTCTGCAGTGTCTTCCACAGAAGTTATGCCTTTGCAGATGAAGATGGAGATTAGTCCTTAAGACCCTTTTTAAATAGATAAACAGATGTAATGCCATTGAGTTCAATAAGAGTGACATAAAGGAATCTTATGCCCTAAGTTAGTCACATTCATTTTGTACATTCATTGACTGTCAGTCAGGTGCAAGCTGCCTTACTTTTATCATTTACTTCACCTGCTTTCTGACCCCCCCCCCCAATGTAACTTTAACAATGCCATTTGTGCCACTGAATTTGCTTTCTGTAGAAGCTGCATTTGATTGTATCACTCTGAATTTGAGGCCAAGTAATTGATTATTTCTAGTGCTAACAGAGTTTCTCCCTGACTTCAAATCAGTGTTTTCAGTCTTGACTGTGTTTTTGTAAAATTCCTGCTGAAATATTTTGCTGCTGAGAGTATTACCTGACAAGTTTCTAAACGCCAGAGGAAAAAAAAATCACAGCAGCAACTTAGAAGAAGAAAAAGATGCCAATCAAACTAGTTGATTCAACTTCAGCTTTTAACACTGGGAAAAACTTAGAATAAACCAAATTGCTGTAGATTTCTGTAGGTTCTTTAACTGCCAATATTTTGTTGATTTGGTTTAAAAAACAAGTAAGAAAGTATAACAATACCAAATTATTAACTACATTAGGATTCAAGAAAAAACAAATAGCATATAAAAGAGGCTCTGAATAATTGACTGGATCTCCACCATGATAACATAACTGTAACATTTTCCTCCTGCTATCTGGACTAGTGGGCAGCAGTGCCACCCCAGTTCTCCATTCTCGGGCCCTGATTACGTTGTCTTGCAGTGTGAGCTCCCATCCCTGAGTCAGCTCATGCCCAGCCCTTCTGCATGTAATCAGTCCCTAAACCAGTGGAGGAGCACTCAGTAGTCATGCATGGGACAGGCACCCCCCCAGCATATGCCCTGAGTTCCATTAAAAAGCCTGGGAACTTTGTCTTGTGGGGTTCAGTGCTTCCTGTTCCATTATACAGTCAAGAAGTTAATCACAATTAAATAAAAGAAAACCCTTATCCTAATTTAAGATCACAGTCCCAGTTTGTAGTTCAGCTTACCACACAGCTTGGCTGTTGTATGTTTTACAGCCTGTACTCCTACCCTGCCCTATCTGGTGGGGAGGATCCAGTCCTTGCTGTTGCTTAGAACAGTGGTTCTCAACCGCTGTGTCAGGACACATTACTGTGTCACCACATAGCAGTAAGTGTGTCATGAACAGCTGGGGCAATGTCTGGATTTGGCCTGGGGGGAGTGAGCTGGTGTGTCCTGTAGAATCATGATGTGCCAGCAAGTGTCTTGACCTGTAAAAGGTTGCAAACCATTGGCTTAGAAGATGGTTTCCAGAGAGAGGGCCTCAGACAAACGTGTCTCTTTGTTTTAACAAGTTTCCTTAATAACCTCTGGGGTCAGGTGATCATACATGTCCAGCAACAGTTATGATCTTTCCTTCTTGAGTCAAGGTATGTAGGCTTCATTGTCCCTGTGTGGTTGCCTCTGCAGGGCATAAAACCCACAATGTTTCGCTTGAGGTCATGACACAGTAGAGTTTCATATCTGTATGCATGTATTGTGTTGCTGGAAACATGCTACCACAACAATAATCAGTAGATCATGAGCATTCAAAAGCACCTTAAATGACATACTTTTCATTAGTCCATACACAACTACACTGTAATGGTGAACAGGACTGATACACAGATTGCACTGCAAGGGTCTAAGCATGTGCAGCATGTCACAATAACTAAAGAATATTTTTAAATTTCTATAAAAATAAGTGAACTGTAACTTGTGAAAAATTATGGCAATGTGCTTATAACTAGTAAATAAAACAACCACATACTCAACATAAAGAACTGTTTCATGTTCATATGAGACTGGTTCCTTAAACAATAACTGCATATTTTAACATTCAAATACCAAAGGTGTTCATAGTATGAAATCAGTCACCTTAACTCCATGGGTATGTCTACACTGAAAAGTTTTTTTTGAAATAAGGAGGCTTATTTCTAAAAAACATTTTTGTGTCCGTGCAGGCATTTAGTTATTTCAAAACGAACACTTCGGTATTTTGAAATAATGAAGCACTATTTTGAAATAACTAAACCCACTTTTATTTTGAAAGAGAAATTCTCTTGAAATAGTTATTTCGAAAAAAAGCCATTCCAAGATGTGGAATTGGCTTTTTTTCAAAATAATAAGAAGGAATTCCCCAGTGGAGTCATGTTCTGCTGGGGAAGGGATACCCCCAAAAGGGCTCCCTTCCCCTCCAGAGGGAGAGATTCCCGAAGAGGCTCACTTCCCTTATGGGGGCAGGGACCCCCCCCCCCAGCTGGCTCATTTCCCCACTGGGGACAGGGGACCTCTGGCTGGCTCTTTTCCCTGCTAGGGGCAGGGAACCCCCAGCAGCGCTGCTTCCCCGTCCCAAGGCATGCTGATCTGCCCCCTCCAGCCCCTCTGTTCAGGCAGGGGGGCTGTGAATGGGCTAGGAGCCAGGTTGGGCTCAGAACTGCTTTCAGCTCCCCACAAGCAGCTCAGAGCCTGGCCAATTCCATGGGAATGCAGCCCTGCCAGGGGTTCCCTGCCTCCCTCAGGGAAGGGTGCCCTATGGGGGAATCTCTCCTCCAGCAGGGAACCATTCTTCTGGGGGATCCATTTCGAGTTAGAGAGTCTAATGTAGACTCTCCAACTTGAAATACTAATGCCTACTTATTTCAAAATAGGAGTCTTACGAAGACTCACTATTTTGAAATAATCATTTTGAATTAATATTGGCATAGTTATTTCAAAATAGCTATTTCAAAATAACTTTGCCAGTGTAGACATAGTCTATGTTCCTCTTACTGTGTGCTAGTAGAGTGCTTCCTGACTGTGAAAATTTAATTTCATGACCTCAAGCAGGAAATGCAGAGTTAAGATTCCTCCACATACCCAAAAATGGTCACTTGAAAGGGGTTCAGTCTTGAAAATGGGAGACTCTTGATTGTCCTTTTTCTATAGGGAATTGGAGATGGATGAAGAGGCCAGAAGAGACCCTTGTATGTACTCTGACCTCCCTTAAGACTAAAGACACAGTTCTTCATTGAATTAATTGCTGTGTGTATGTGTACATCAGGACAAATTAGTTCAGACTTGCTAGTCCAAACTAAGAAGTCTGAGGTTAGTCCAAACTAACCTCAGGCTAGTTTGAACTAACCGTGGACTTTTTTGTTCAAACTAATTGTGCATTCTAGTTTGAACTAATGCTTAGTTCAAACTAGAAGGTGCAGTTAGTTCGAACGAATGGCTTAGTTCAAACTTTTAAAGTTCAAACTAAGCCTAAGTCCGGATTTTACCTCCATTTAGTTCAAGTTCAAACTAAGTGTGGAAGTCCAGGCTAGTTTTGGTTCTTACTAGTTTGGATTACTCGTACTATAGCCATGGGCCAAAATAGTCTGGACTAAGCTTCCTTAGTCCAAACTAATTTGCCAATGTAGATGTAGCTACAAGCATATCTAGAACATATCTTTTAGTAATGTATCACAGCATGACTGAAAATTTGTCAGTGATGGAGAATCCACCTCAACTCTTGGTAAATAGTTGCAGTGCTTAATTACCCTTAATGTTAAAAATTTACAGCTTATTTCTAGCCTAAATGTTTGTTTAGCTTCAACTTACACTCACTGGATCTTATTGTGGCTTTGATGGAATGAAAAACCTTCTATAATCACATTTCTGATACCTGTGTGGTACCTGTAGGTTATGATCAAATCAATCCTGAATCAGCTTTTTGTTAAGCTAAATAAAGAAACTCAAGGAACTAGTAAGTATAGAGCAGGTATTCTTATCCATTAATTATTCTTGTAGCTCTTCTCTGAATGTCTCTGTTTTATCACATTCCTTTTTGATTTGTGGACACCAGAAATGGACACAGTGTTCCCATAATAAGTTTGACGAGTGACAAATATAGAGATAATAGAAGTTCTCTCCTTCTCTTTAAGGTTCCCCTGTTTATATATACAAGGAACATACTAGCCTTTGGCCACCATCAAGCAGTAGAAGCTCATGTTCAGCTTGTTATCTGCCCTGACCTGCAGATCTTTTACTGAGTCACTGCTTCCCAGGATAGGGTCCTAAACTTTAATTTTTACAACTAGATGTATACATTTGCACTTAGGCTTATTTGTTTCTTGTGCCTGGTTTACCCTTCCATCCAGATCTTTCTGTCAGTGACCTGTTCCTTTCATTATTTACCACTATCCTAATTTTTGTGTCATCTGCAAACTTGATCAGAAATAATATCATGTTTTCTTCCAGATCATTAGTTAGATATTCTATAGAATATGAACAAAAACCAATCTTTGTGGGACCCCACTAGAATCACATCCACTGGTTGATGATTCCCCATTTACAATTATATTTTGAGATCAACTTTGGGTTTTAATTGGTTTAAACTTTGTCATGATGATTCTGTCACCCTAGTGTCTTAACCAAAATGGCATGTGCTACCAGCCAAATGCCTTGCCTAAGTCAAGGCTAAACAGAGCAGCAAAGTGCACTCCAGGGTGTGATTTCAAAAGCTCAGAAATGAGTCACACCCAGACTGATCCATGTAGGTTTACAATACAAGTTCCCCAGTTCATTTTAACACAGTGCAATCTGAAACAGTACTACATTAAAGTGCACTAGAAAACTTTTAATGCATACTAGCAGACTCTGCTTAGTCCATTTAATGCCTACATGGTAGCGTGCTTTAAAAAATGATACTCCCCTAATGGATATTACCCCATTGTATAATGAGCCCTAAGTATATTTTATCAACTCTATTACTTTTATAGCCAAATTTATAATCTCATAAAAATCAGCATAGTTTGATAAGAGATATTTTCCACAGACCCCATGTTGACTAGCATTAATTAAATTACCTTCCTTAATCAAGTCCCATATCAGTCGTTTCATTATTTTGCCTGAGAGAAACATCACACTGACAGGCGTATAATTACCAAGTCATCCCATTTGCCCTTTAAAAATATTGACACAAGCTTAGCTTCCTTCCAATCGCCATGAATTTCCCTAATGTTCCAAGATGTATTGAAAATGAACATTAACAGTGTGGCATGCTCCTTCAGCCAGCTCTTTTAAAACTCCCAAATGCAGGTTATCTGGATCTGCCGATTTTAAAATACCTAATTTTGGTAGTTGTTTAACATCCTCCTGAGTTACTGTTGGAGTGAAAGTTTATGTCTCCACTAGAAACAGGATGATCAAACTTGTTAGTTTGAACTGTTAGTCTGTGGCCACATCACACCTCATTCAAACTAAAGTTTGAACTAAGTGCTTAAGTCTGGACTAACCACTGGTGCTAACAAATTCAGAATAAGTGTTTCTTATCTTCTGTACCAGATGACAGGAGGATAGCTAATGTGACTCCAATTTTTTAAATAGGCTCAAGTGGTGATCCCAGCAATTACAAGCCAGTACCAGGCAAATTGGTTGAATTAATAGTAAAAACCAGAATTATCAGACACGTAAATGAATGCAATTTGTTGGGGAAGAATCAACATTTTTGTTTAAAGGAAAACCATGCCTTTCCAATTAACTAGAATTATTTGAGGGATGCAAAATGCATTTGGGTGAAGGTGATCCACTGGATATAGGGTACTTAGATTTTCAGAAAGCCTTTGGCAAGGTCCCTCCCCAAAGGCTCTTAAGAAAAGTAAGCACTCATGGCATGAAAACCCTCTCCTGGATCAGTAACTATTTAAAAGATATCAAAGGGTAGGAGTAAATGGTCACTTTCCAGAGTGGAGAGAGGTAAATAGTGATGGTTCTCAGGGGTCTGTATTGGAACCGGTACTGTTCAACATATTCATAAAAGATCTGGAATGGGGGGGAAACAGTGAGGTGACAAAATCTGCAGATGATATAAAGCAGCACAAGATAGTTCAGTGCAAAGCAGACTGCAAACAGTTGCAAAGTGATCTCACAAAACTATGTGACCAAACAACAAAATAGCACATGAAATTTATTGTTGATAAATGTGAAACAATGGACATTAGAAAACCACAATCCCAATTAAACATATCAAATGATGGTGTTTAAATTAGCTGTTATAGCTCAAAGAGATATTGGAGTCATTGAGGATAGTTCGCTGAAAAAATCCATTCAGTGGGCAGCAGTGGTCAAAAAAAACTAATAGAATGTTTGGAATCATTGGGAAAGAGATGGATAATAAGGCAGAAAATATTATATTGTGTCTTTATAAATTGGAAAAGGTGCAGAAAAGAGCAACTAAAATGATTATGGGGTGGAAAACTTCCATGTGAGGAGAGATTTATAAGACTGGGATTTTTCAGCTTGGAAAAGAGATGAGTAAGAAAAGACATCATATGGATCTATAAAATAATGACTTCCGTGGAGAAAATATATACAAAAATGTTATTTAATAAAAGCAGGGACCATCAACTGAAATTAATGGTTAGCAGGTTTAAAAACAGACAAAACCAAAGTATTTTTTCACACAATTCACAGTTGTCAACTTCTGGAACTCCTTGTGAGAGAAAGATGTGAAGGCCAGGACTATCACAAGATTCCAAAAAGAGCTAGATAAAGTAATGGAGGATCAGTCCGTCAATGGCCATTAACTAGAATGGGTAGGGATTTCCGGTTTGCCAAAGGCAGGGAATGGCTGATTGTTTGGATCACTTAATGATTTACCTCTTCTTTTCATTCACTCTGAAGCACCTGGGATTGGCCACTCACAGAAGACAGAATTCTGGGATAGACTGACAATTGTTCAGATCCAGTATGGCTATTCCCATTATTCTTTTAATTAATATTTGTTTTGTCTTATGTTTGTTTAATGCCAATGTAACAGAAAATAGTGATAGAAAAACTAAAGGTAAGTTCTCTGCTGATTCCAATAATACAAAGACCCACACGTAGATAAGTCTATGTTACTGCTTTGGGCATGGTATTTAAATGAGCAGCCAGGCAATGTTAGTTTCAGGCAAGTCTTTATGCATTAGTGCAAACAGAGGATATGTTATTTAAACAAAAAGCTTGTAAACTAACCACTAGGTCACGATCAGTATGATTAAGATTTTTCAACTCCTTTCCTTTTTAGCTTTGCTATCTCATTCTCCTTTTCTCTCATTCCTTCTCTACTTTTTTTCCATTTTCTATCTCATTCTGTCTTTTTTCCCTTTGTAAGAATCCACTATTGTGTGATGGGACTACAACATCAAACCCACACATGGTTCTGCTTCTTTTCCTCCCTCTACTGCTATGTGAACAGTTTTCTGACTGCTGGTAGAACTCTGACAGGGGATTAAGAATCAGTTACTTTCACCTTCTTCCTTACTTCTTTTCCCTTTTCTTTTGTTGTTTCCCACCACTCCCTCAATTTGTTTTCATCAACTTGGTTAAAAGGCCTTAAAATTCTTCATATATGTATTTTAAAAAGTGGTTCTAGGATTATTCTGCATACATTGGTGTCATGCATATCAAATGGTTACTGACAAAATTATAAGTGATTTCTACTTCCATATGGGGAAAAGGAAGCGTTATCAGTTCTGACTATAAAAATATTTGAAGTGAGTAGCCTTAAAAATGCAACCAGGTTGAAGGATTGTAATAGAATTCCTGATTTTACTTAAAAGAATATCTCTGCATCCACCATAATCTGTCAGACCAGAGGTACTGTAGGTGCACTCATTGTATGTTAATAATATTACATGAAATAAAATAATTCCAAAGCAATCCCATGTTTATAGACAAAATACTCAGATCACTTGAATCCCAGCTATTAGAATCTATTGTGTCAGCATTTTATTTTCAATCATGGTCATCCAAATCAGTGATAGCTAATATTGTAATTTCATTTCTGAATGCCCTGTATTCTGTGCCAGAAATGGTATTCAAAATATGCATTTTTCTGGAGTAATGGCACTTTGAATGTGAAGTCAAGCCTATACTGGTTAAAGATTGGAAGATATATATGAATATACTCTCCTTTCCACATAACATGTAGCTACCATTAACATTTATAGGAGCCTGAAATTCTACTGAAAATAGAGCATGCTATTTGCTTTCAGCTCTGTAAATAACAGATAAATTATCTTGGACAACACTAGTAGACAATAAATGTCATCAAGAATGGAGAAAGGCATAGACTGTCCCATTCACATCAGCAAATTTTACCCTGAGACCATTAGAGTGATTGTTTTCATGTTTAAACTGTATACCAAATCTGTACTGAAAACAGTCATGTCACTTGATAGAGAGGAGGTGAATGAGGTAATACCTTTTATTGGAGCAGCTTCTGTTGGTGAGATAGAAACGCTTTTAAGTCACGCAGGGTATGTCTATATAGTAAGGAAAAAATCCATGGCTGGCTAACACAGGTTTAGGAGGGCTTGGCTGCAGCTGTGTTTCATTGTGCTGTAAACTTCCAGGCTTGGGCTGGAGCTGTTATGTGGGAAGACGAGCTCTGTGTGGCTTGAAAACTTCTCCCCCGCCAACAGAAATGGATCAGACAAAGGATGTTACTTCACCCACTTTGTCTCATGTACCCAGGGACTGAAAGAACTGTAATTACACTGCGTAGCTGTCATCAGATATACAGTGGCCTAAAGTTTTTGATTTTAGGGCTGGCCATAGCTAGATTAAAATTATAGCAGAACAGATACTGCATGTGATATATGAGGAGAAAAGGAAGCAGCCTCTGTGCAATATGGACTCTGACTGTGCCAAATTGGAACAGAGCTGTAGGATCTATCTGTTATAGGAGGAATGAAGGATAGGTTATAATCCCCATGCATAAAACTCCATTAAAGTAGAACTAGCAATGGGTGAGAATCTCTGCGCAATAAACTCCCAACACCAATGTTCCACTCTCTTAAGAAAAATTCTATACCATTAAAAAGTCTGAATATTTAAAAGTATGGGAATTAACATTGAAGGGATCTAGGCTATTTCCCATTACCATATTTTCTATATCTGTCTGTCTAAAGGTGACATCTAGGAAGCCCCAGGCGTGGACCAAAACCCCCTTGTGTTGGGCAAAGTACAAATGCATAACAAATAGATGATCCTTGCCCTAAAAAACTTACAGTCTATGTAAAAGACAAGAGACAACAGGTGGACACAGCCAGACAGATGGGGAGCATAAGGAAATAATTTTGGTCAGCCTGATAGGCAGTGATATCAGTTCACCAGCAGGCTATATTTTGTTGTTTTTTTGTAGACTACTCAGCAAAGAAGATTTTAAGATTTCATATAAACTTTGCTTGTGCACTCTATCACCCCACCTGATTCACACCAACCCATCTTAATTTTCTAATTTGTCAAAAAGCCAATGATGGGAAATGTTTTGAAGCACCATGAACTTTGAAGGAGAAACCAGTCCTAAATTGAGATAGGCAATGTGAAATTTCAGGGGAAATGATTTGTTTTAGAAGTTACATGACTGTTAGTGAAATTAGATGCATTAATTGAAAAGTAGTTTTAATATTAACTACAGAGTGCCTCCAGCTACTCGGTATGTCAAAGGTATTAAAAAATGATGTAGCACACTAGATGGTATCTTAAAAGGAGGGGGTAAGCAAAAGCTCTGTCAAATCAATTGCTGTGTCTGCAGCTAGGAAGTCAACTTCCTGAAGTCAGCACAACAGAGTTTCATGATATACTTTATAAATGTAGATAATAAAACAATAATAGTGAGTGCTTCTACTAGGTTGCGTGTGGTTCCCTCCTACAAATCTAGAACCAAATGAGTTTTAAGTAAGGTGGATGAAGAATAGTAACAATAAAATAGTCTTGTAGCATAGACTGGCCTCTTTTCTATTCCTCTCAATGTATGGGTGACTCATTTTCTCTTCTTTTGATGTAAAGAAACATTTCAGTTAGTCAACAAAATTAGGTTCATTTTCATAAATGTACATCCATTCTAACACACTCTAACAGCCTGATCCAGAACCCACCAAAGTTAATGGAAAAACCCTCCTGGATTCTAAATCAATTCCTAAATGCCAAACAATCTTTACGTCAGTGTCACTCCCCAAAAGAATTGCTTCTATCGGTATTGGAGCACACATAGAATGGAGCAGGCAATGGTAGCCTCACGCTGCGTTGCTAAGGTTGCTCCCAGTTGTGTGCAGACACTCTCAGGCTGGAACAGAGCATCGCTCTGTGAGGAGAGATGCTGATTGTTACTGATACTGGAAAAGAAATTTAAAAGTCTGTTTGGAAAGTGAAAAGAGAAAGGAGACACTGAGAGTAAAGTGTAAAATAAGATTGGTTGTTTTTCTGAATCATCTTTTTCTCAGAAGAGTGGTTCTTTATGTTTAGTATAATCGACTCATTTTTTTACTGGATTTTCTAGATTTAGAGGGAGCTGTTGGGGTATCAAATTGGTCTTGCTGAGGAATCATATATAATTAGATTTCTTAAAGAAAGATTTAAAGTGCTCTATAAATACAGGAGCTTCTGAGTCAAAGTCCTAATAGTGTTCAGGAAATGGGAATTCTTTGGGTAAATTGTAAGTATTCTCTTGTGAGCACCTTCATCCTATTGAGTTTAATTGGAATACAGCTGGTGCTGACTGTGTGGGTTTGGGGTGGGGAGGGAGAATATGCAGACACCACATTGTGTTTGATTGTCTTTCTTTAACCTTTCAGCTTTAATTGGCATTTTAAGAACTCTAAAATCTCTTAAAGAGCTGCAAAAGAAGTGCATGTGTTTTATATTAAACCTCTTGGAGTGATAGGAAGTGGATTTGTTTGGGTAAGTGCATGTTTCCCTCAGATATACCTGTAAACTGTTGAATTTAATTGGATCACAGCTGGGGCTGACTGGATATGGAGAAAGTATAGGAAACGCAGACCTGTTGGTTGCTTTATATTGTATTTATTCATCTTCTTTTCCATTTCAGCTTTGATGAGCTATAAAACATAAGGCACTAGGAATATAAAAACTCATTTGTGAGAAGTCTCATTTCTTCTGGGGCTTGGGTTATGGGACTAAAAATAGCAGTGTAGATGATTAGGCTCGGGCTGGGAGCCAGTATCTGAGGCCCTCCACTTCAGAGACTTTATTGAAGTATAAACATGCCCTACGAATCTGAACACATAATAAAACCATATGTCCTTATACCCTTTTTTACCCCATCATATGAAGTCTTCAGGGTTGCCCAGGCCCCAAGAAACCACATAAAGCAGATCAGTACTGAAGCAACCAAACCCCAGGGAGCAGAAATGAAAGGCGTTTGCACCTGTTCTGGTGCAGCAGATGGTACATCGCAGTGCAGGGAACAGGGGACCTGAGGAATGCAAGCAAGCACTCATGTATGAATCATGGTTCTTTTGTTTCCCACTGCTTGAGATTGTAGAAGGTATTGAAATATAGCTAGCAATCGGAAGAGTGTTCCAGGCATGGAGAATAAATACATGGTCTGATTATAGTGAAATCCCCTGCTGGGGTTAGAAAGGATTAGAAGCCCATTTAAACCTTGTCTGCCCCAGCGCTTATGCTGGTGAAACTTTTGTCACTCAAGCGTTTAAAAAAAATCATCCCGTGTGTGTGACATAATTTTGCCTGCCTCAGCCTTAGATGGACAGGGCTATGTTGGCAGGAGATGCTCTCCCACCGACATAACTACGGCTGTTTGTGTAGGTGGTTTTATTACACCAATGGAAGAGTGGCTGCACAAGTTCTTCCATTGTAAGATTTAAGTGTAGACTAGCCCTTGTTCATGTTCATTTTAGCTAGGTGGTTTGTCAGCCAGAGAAGAAGGGACAAAGGACGGATCAGGCAGTAATTCAGAGCATTATAAATGGTCTGAGAGAGTTCAAGCATGGGAATGAAGTCACAGGGAATAAATAGGAAGACTGGCTCCTCTAAAGGATCAAAGCACCAGAGTGTTGGTGGCTAGAGGCCTTAATGCTCGATACCAGAACTGGTGAAAGGCAGCAGGATCCCATTAGAATGTGGAGGACACTGCCTGGAGGATAAGTACATTAGGACTTTGGACTGCCCCTGGACATTTTGTTACCCTGAAACAGGTTTCAACTAGCTGCTTTTCATCTAAAGGGTGAGTTGAGCACAAATACTGATGGTCTTTAGGGGACACTGGAGATGAAAACACCTGCCACCTCACACCATGATGCACTGGAGTTGCATTGCCGGTCCGTGTAGCTCATTACACACAGCTGCAGAGTTGCTACTTAGCTATACATCAGGGCTTCCTTTCTAGGATATGAATAGGTGTCCATGATGGCTGAGTGCAGCCACACTGCTTGCCTCAGACAGTTAAAGGTAATTCTGCATTATGGATTCATGATGTTTTAGATTTGGCTTATTTTTTCTAGTAATTAAATGATAGGGATGTATCTAATGACAGACAAGTGACACTATCATAGGAGCTAACCAGATCAGAACATTAGGGGCTCATTCACCTGCACATCAACCGATGTGATATATGCCTTCAACTCAGAAACTCTTAAGGTCAGAAGGAAACAATATGATTGTCTAGTTTGACCTCCTGCACAGTGCAGGCCAGAGAACTCACCCATTCTCTCCTGCAATCAGCTTCTAACCTATGACTAAATTACTAAAGTCCTCAGATCATGACTTAAAGACATTAAGGTACAGAGAATCCATCAGCAGTTCAGCCATGCCCTGTGCTACAGAGGAAGATGAAAAACACCCAGAGCCTTTGCCAATCTGCCCTGGGGAAAAATTCCTTCCTGACCCCAATATGGTGATCAGTTAAACACTGAGCATGAGAGCAAGACTCATCAGTAAGACAGAATTCTGTATAATAACTCAAAACCCATCTCATCAATTGTGCAATTAGTATATCTATCACTTAGAGCCAAAGATCAGTCAAATGCCAGACTAAGTTGTCCCATTATACAATTCCCTCCTTGAATTTATGAAGCTCAGTTTTGAAACCAGCTAGAATTTTTGCCCTCACTGCTCCTCTTGGAAGACTATTTCAGAACTTCACTCCTTTGACAGCTAGAAACCTGCATCTAATTTCAAATCTAAACTCCTGATTGCCAGTTTATATCGACTAGTTCTTGTGTCCATATTGGTGCTGAACTTAAATACTTTCTCTCCCTCGCTTGACTTTTCCTTATGATGTATTTATACAGAGCAAAAATATCTCCTCTCAACCTTCTTTTGATTAGGCTAAATAAACCAGACTCTTTCAATCTCATCTCATAAGGCAGTTTTCCATTCTTCAGATCATCCTAGTAGCCATTATACACCAGCAATGCCACTCTGCCATATACATTGGCCAAACTGAACTGACTGGAAAAGAATAAATGTACACAAATCAGGCACCAAGAATAGTAACATTTTAAAAAAATGGTAGGGGAGCATTTAAGTCTCCCTGGACATTCTGTAATAGGCATGAAAGTTACAGTATTTAGCAAAAACCAAACCAAAACAAAAACAAAAACAAAAACAAAAAAAGAAGACTTCAAAACCAGACTTCAGTGTGAAACTGCTGAGTTGGAATTCATACACGATCTTGATACCATCAGATGAGTCTAAATAGAGAGTTAGAATAGCTACCTCACCATACAAGCTAATTTCCACTCTTTTAACCATGTTCCCTTCTCATTAATTGTTCTTAAAAACCCATATTAACACTGTTTAAATCAAAACAACTTGTTTGGTTTGCTGAAATAAACTAACAGATTACCCCACCTGGAACTATTTGAATTGACCTTGTAACTCACTCTTCTCTGCATGTATATATACACCTAAAACACTGCAGTTTCCATTTCATGCATTGGATGAAATAGGCTTATACCCATGAAAGTTTATGTGATAAATGGATGTTAGTCTTTAAAAGTGCCACAGGAGAACTTGTTTGATTTGCTGAAATTGACTAACACATCTACCCCTCTGGAACAATGACAGACAGATTCCCATCCAAATACCCAGTGTCGGGATTAAATGAATGAAAGAAAATACTGATTTTGCAAACCAAATTTAAGGAATTAGAAGTAATCGAAAGAAAAGTGCAGTATGGTAGTTTTTGTAAAAAATAAACTTCTTGTTCATGGCTAGCTAGACTAGAGACCAACAGCTTAGAAAATGAAATTTGGCTAGAAAAATGGTGTCGATCGGACATTTTGCTGATGTGTAAACGCTTCACCCCCCCCCCCCAAGCAATTGTACATGAAGAAGAGTTGATATCTAATGGTTGAAAATGAAATACAAGGGAAATCAGTTATCTAGAAAAGATTGGAATAACCATAAATGAGTGGGAAGGCATCCTTCTGTGTTAAGGAAAATTTAGAAGAGACTTTAGGGGATGTGTCGCTGTAGATGACCATGTCTAGGAATTAAAGATAGAAGAGGAATTAAACTGAGAATAACTATTAGCTATAATCCACCTAATAAGAGAAGCTACATATCATTGATAAGGTGCTTGCATTACTGAGAACATATGAATATGTGAGTAGCATAAACTACTAGTTATTTGAGATTGCAATTAGCATATGTGGAAAACTTACATAAAAGGAAAAAAATCAAGGAAGCCTGTTGGTTTGTGGTCAAGGCAGCACACTTCCATTATGCAGTATGTAAGAAGGTGGAACTAGAAAGAAATCAATCTTTGGTTTAGACTTCACATGATAAAGCTAACAGGATTGGAGATGTGAGTGGGCCTCTATGCAGAAGAGGAAATTTTAGAAGAATGTGGGAAGCACAGGATGAAATCAAATAGGATAAATCAATGGAGTTAAAGGACACTGAAGGGAAATGGAAGCATTAAAAGATAAATTAATGTATGCTCAAGGGTTATGCATGTAATCTAGTTATAAATATACCAGATATAAAAAAGACAAATGATGAACAAGGAAGCACAAAATGGATATTATACACTGCAGCTGTATGCAAGACACTATATAAAATGCACAAAGAGTCGAAAAACAAAAAGTCAATGGAAAAGATTGCACAGGTTCCAACAGATGGTAAGAATAAGTAGTTGTCAAGATATAGACATTGCTTAAAAAAAAAAAAAAACCTTCAGATTTCTTGCCTTAAAATCCTTTATGTAATTTCTCAGGGGAGAAAAAGGAAATATTTAAAGAAGTTATATCCATTCTAGTACAAGTAATCAAAAGAGAAGAGAGCCAGACAAAATTCTGGGTTAAAATAGTATTAATTCCACAACTCTGGGGAAGTGATAAAATGGTATATGATGTCTCTGAAAAGGGGACATATTAACAGAATGAAGGAATGCTACTCTTATATTTACTACCTACTGTGGTTTGTTAACCCGCAAGAAAGGACTATGAAGGAATGACCAAAATTAGCTCTAAACAAAGTAACTTAACCATTTAAAAGTTGATCCATGGCTGGCTTTTTAGATACCACATCTTTATTTGACTGAACTCTCTAGTTATTGATTTATTACCCACAGGTGACTTTTCTTGGATCCACAATTTCATTAGAAAAGTGCCAATCCATTTATTATCACACAAATCCTGAGAGGCACAGAGCTCCTGCACTGTGTAGCTCCCCTTTCAGCAGTGGAGGTTTTGGAAGTTCAGCAGCTCTCAGGTTTTGAGCTAACAGATGGAGAAAATACTTCTAGAAATGTTACAAAGGTTCAACCTTAGAGCAGAGGAGCCCAAACTTTTCCTGTCATTCTCCCCTGACCCACCTCCCCATTCATTATGGCACCAGTGGTTCAGCAAAGGTGTTTGGGCTTAAGGAGGAGCTGGACGGGAGAGTTGGGGATGGGGAAGGAGCTGGGGTTTGAGGCAAAGCTGGCCTGTGAGCTGAGAGAGAATGAGAATACAGCTTGGCTGGGGCCAAAGTAGGGGCGGAGCAGAGCTGCATCAGGAGGCAAAAGTGGTCTGGGGGCAAATCAAAGTTTGGTGGTGTGCATTCCCTAAGGCCCCTCAACATCCCCCCCCCGGAGGAGAGTCACTGCCCCGGGGAAGGACCCGGGGCACTGGCCCAGGCCCCTACCCCTGGCCAGGGACAGGGCAGGGAGCAGCAGCCATAGCCATGGGGCTGCCTGGCCTAGGAAGAGGCTGGAAGCGGCTGCCGACACCACGGGCGGCCAGGCCCCAGATCTCCAGCCGGACCAGAGAGGCAGAGGACCCACCAGGAGCCGGGGCACTGGTGCCAGGATTCAGGGCATGGGCCCCATGTGCCAGGTGCCAGCGATGCCCCTGCCCCCCCCCCCCATGGAGTCAGGCCTGGGTCCCACTGAATGCCTCTCAGTTTGGTAGTGGACCACTGCCTTAGAAGATTTGATATTTAAAGAAATCAGTGGAACTTTACCACCATAATGCTGGAATAAATATTAGGAAATCAGGCTCCTATCTCTTTAGAATCCTTGTGATGGCAGGCAATAAATGTATTTTATCACTACCACCGCAAAAAACAAATGTCGTCTTCAGATAAAAATAAAATAATTAAAAAAAACCCAACAACCCTGAAAGCCTTTCCCCATAAATTGTTAACAATTTAACTGTAATATCTATGAGGAAGGCTGGACCAAGGGTGATGAACTAGTTAAAAATGAATAATTGATACATCAGTTTATAAGTGCAATAAATTTGTTTACTATAACCCCAAAATGGAACTGTATTGACCCCGCTCTATTTACTCATTTTGAGTATATGACACTCTTTTGCTGATCATATAAGAAAACAAAATTGTCTCTTCAGCAATCTGTTTATATTTTATTAAAAATACTAAGAAACCAAAAAGGAAAGAAATATGGGGCCTGGGTTTCCTGGCACCCTTTTAAGCAATGTTCTCCTTTTTCTATATAGATTATGCATAGTTTAGATTCTTTGAAGAAGAAATCTCTGGAACTGAAGGAGGGAGGAGTATGAATGACATTTGTGTTTCCATTTAGATCTAATCTTTCTTGTCCTTGCCCTTTTTTCTGCCTTTTTTGTTAATGATGAGTACCAAGGAGCTTCCTACTGGGAGTTCCTTTTCAGAGCTGAAGAAAAACTGAGTTCAGCCTCTAAAGTAAGGTAGTGAAAGTCAGAAATAGCTAGAGTGGAAATGGAGGATATTTGGGAATCACTCCCCAGCTGACAGAAACACAAATGTACCTGTGAACTAGGACTGTTATTCTGTGGCTGATTCCCTCTTGATGGTTCCTTTTTTGGTGCATTCAGCAGATCTCATTTACTTAACCTAAAATCTGCCTCTTAATATTTATGTATTGTAAAGCTCACTCACCACTGAAACTTTTAGTAATTAGCTCAAACTTTGTCAAATGAAATTATTCCTGGAAGCACAAGTACTGACTGTGGGGTGTTATCTACCTCCATGGAAATTGCTGGAGGACCGTATTTTTGCTTTGAACCTGGAGTTATGCAAGGACCCTTCAGGAAGAGCTCTCCATAATTCTCTGCCTTGCAGCAGGAGGGGAAAGGCTGTAACTCAAAAAAACCCACCACAGACCACAGTGTCCTTTTAGAAGGAAAGATTTCTAAGTGTCTTTCACTTTCTTCATTGTCTCTAAGTTGTACTTCTCAAACTATTCTCAAAAAGCCTGCTGTTCCCATATGTATATATAGTTTAGCAGTTTTGAAGGACTACAGCTCTTTTCCCCTTCCCTGAGAAATGAGAGACAAAGACAGCAGGCCACAGCCCAAGAATACAGCTCTCAGCCAGCATTTTTTTTTTTTTGAGACTTCTTTGGTAAAATTTTACTTTTCAGTTCAGTCCAAAAGAATGATTTTCCCAATCTTTTTTTGGTTTGGCCACTGTACCTAAAAATCACTGATTTGCAACAGCTCTACTCACAATCAGTTCTTTATAGGGCAGCACAACATCTTACAACATCTCATGAGTGCATCTCTTCTCTAGATAGTCTAAAGAGAAGGAGCAATCTCAAAAGCTGGAACTCTGAATTAGATATATGAGAATCTTAACTAAGCTTCCCAGAATGAAGTGTGAATGGCACCTAACTTCAGAGGTGTTCCAGCTTAGGATCAGAAGTATAGGGAGCCAGAGGAACTTGAAAACTAGCTTCCACCCAAGTCAGAATGTTAATACTGGTATTTTTAGTGTAGTAGCTGGAGCTCCACTAGCACAGGTTCATCTAGCCAGAATGGAAGCTTGTTCCTACACTCATGGTAATCACACTCTAAGGGCTAGTCTTAACTGATAGTGACTGCTGTCAGATCGACCTTCCCAACTGAGTGAGTGGGTCTGTGAAGACCTGCTCAACCAGGATGTCCCTCTATTAAGACCACCCTGGCAACTGGAGTAGGACTGAGTCAAAAGGAGGCCCCAGCCTTTGATTCATTGCAGTGGACATGACGGCTGTAGGGTAGTTATTCTAAATAAGCAAGGAGTCCTGTGTATTTAAAGACTAACAAATTTATTTATTGCAAGACCTTTCATGGGGGAAAATTCCATTTTGTCAAATGCTTTGACGTTTATTCTAAGTTATTTGCATATCTTCATTCAACTGCTGCCAAAAATGGCGGGCAGTGCAGACCTGCCCTAAGAGGTCTTCATTAACCTGTGTAAGGGAAAGCCTGATGCAGTTTGTTTAGTCAGGGCATATTCACACCAACTGACGGCATTCCTGCTAAAGAATAAGGAGAATAAGATCATCACTGAGCCCTAGTCTACATTCAGGCTGTTTTTTGGTGGCAGTTGATCGGCATTTCTGCAAGGCACGTAGCATGCCCTGTGTAAATGCTGGTGACTTTCTTAGCTGCTGGGACACACTAGGGAAAGCTAACTGCAAATGCTCTGCAGTCAGCTTTCCTGTATGCATCCTGGCCCCCAGGACTTCCAGAGCCAACTTCTGGGAGCACAGCAGCAAGTTCAGACTCACTGCTAAGTGCTCCCAGAATGCCAGGGTGATGGCGGTGATTTTGCCACCACCAGTGTGAGCATACCCTAAGACTGAGTTTGGATATAGCAACTTCAGCCCTGAGACCACTGTGTGCATTCTTTTGTTATGCAAATCTATATTCTCTGGTGTTGTGGGGGAGTGGGTGCAGAGGGCACGATCCCCACACTGCAAGAGGGAGTCCCAATTGAGAGGCAAGAGACCAAACCACAATTTTTGGGATTAACCACTTTTTATGCAACTTTTATTGAGGTAAATAGAATTACAGAAAAGAAAGAAGAAAAAAAATAGGTTAAATGAGAGGTTAATATTATTTAATTACTAATATTCCTATTACTAAAATTAAAAAACTTGCAATTCCTATTAGATTACACTTATCAAAACTCATACAAACTGCGGTTTTAGAACTCTATTTCTTTAAGGCATTTAAAGATCTTCTAAGTACAAATTAATAGCCCAATGAACAGAAAATAGAGCACAAATACCACTACAACGCCTATCTCAATCCTTGTGCCTAACCCTGAATTAAAACCCCCCAGTGCCAATCCTTGTTGGTATAATTCAGCAGAGAGGGGTTTATGGGAGACAGAGATAGAGCATACAATTTGTGGGCAAAAGAGCTTTGCAATTTACCACACACAGACACACACACTAAAATATCATGTGCAGCCCAGGACAGCATGAACACCTTGCTTCTCCCCCTTGCTTTTCAGACACCATGGGTCACGGCCCGGTGAGGCTAGCCATGGGCTGTTTGTGGCTAGGAGTTACAAGGGTCAGCTGGGGTGCCTGGGAATACAAGTGGATTTATCCTTTCATTACACTCTTTTACACTGCTGTTTCCCAGTTTGATTGTGGAACACCAGCTTGATTCTGATCTGTGAGGTTAATAGGTTTAGAGCAGGAATAATACACATACACATCCCCAAAAAGCATTTTCCAGTTTAAATCCCAAAGTTGACCATGTTATATTTACCACATCTGGATGTTATCTCCAGAGTGACAGACAGCAGATCTGTTTCATTGAGAGAGAGAGAGAGAGAGAGAGAGAGTAAAACATGATAGAACAGCCTGGTATTAAAACGACTGTGACCAACAGTGCAGCTTACGAGCTTTGTCTGTGGCCTTCAAATCAGTAGCCCACCGGTCTGGTGTCCACAGACTGTGTGCGTCTTAAAATCCTGCACTTGACCAGTCTGGTGTTAAAACGGCTCGACCAACAGTGCAGCCTACAGGCTTTGCCTGTGGCCTTAAAAATCAGAGCCCACTGCAACCAGCTGCAGCAGTTGAACACCCCCTGCAACTCCCTTCAGATGTGCCAAGGGCTATGCTCCCCACACACACACACTCCGGGGTGCACAGGTGAAAATTGAATACTTATTAAAAGAATTCAAAAAGAAAAAGAAACAAGATCTGCCAAAAGGAGAAAAAGAAAAACTGCAGGCTCCCTCGGTGATCAGTCAAGGGGTTTAACATTCTTCCTTGTGAAGAGTGGGGAGGTGCCTAGGGGGTGACCAGATCCCCTGGCGACATGACAGGCTGCTGACTTATCACTTCTCCAAGGTGACTAGACCAGAACCCCAGCTTTATGGCTCAGACCTCAAAAATTAGCATGTCGCTTGTTGGCATAGAAACTTACTGACCTTGGTCAGTAGATCTTACTCATGAGCTCATGGGCTCTGCAGTGTATCTTATCACTTTCCAGGGTTCGGTTTGAACTGGTCTGGGGTTACTTGCAGTCAGTTTTCTTAAAAAAGTGTTACTGTCTGCGGTTTTCCGACCTTGGAAGATAACACCACATAATTATTTCTTTTCCCAATTAGAGGCCTAACAAGCTACATTCCATAAGCCAGGCTGGAGTTTAGCCATAGCAAAATTCAGGTGGAAAAGTCCACCTTTCACATCTGGGAGGCCATTGTGAGTGTGCACAACAAAACAAAAGAAACAAACTGAAAACTACAAAATATCTGCTTTAAACTAGATTTGCCTAGAAGCTTTTTCAAGACTGATGCTTCACCTGATTCTGATTTCTGGTACATTCTGAACTTCTAAAACTATGTCCCAGGGCAACAGTGGCTGCACTTGAAGAGATACTGCATATGCCCATGGATAAGCCAATCCACACATAAGCTGACCCCCGATTTTGAACCCCAAAATAGTAAAAAATGGGTGACCCACATATAAGCCAATGTCTACCCATGGTCTTGGCCCCTAACCTCCCCACCCTCTGCTGCCAGCTTTGCCTGGAGTCCCCAACACCCTGCCAACCCCCCCAACCCCTGCTGCTGCTTATTTCCCTGACACCCCCTGCCTCCACTTTTCCCTACCGCCACTTTACCCCTCCCTGCTGCTGCCACCTTTCTCCAACACCCCCAATCCCTGCCACTGCTTTTCCCTGACACCCCCTGCCTCTGCTTTTCCTCTGCTGCCACTTTTCCCCTGCCGCCACTTTTCCCCAGCACCCCACAGCCCCTGCTGCTGTTTTTCCCCAACACCCTCTGCCACCACTTTTTCCTGCCCCTGATTTCCCTGACACCCTCGTCTGCTGCCACTTTCCCCCAACACCCCCAACCCCTGCCATTGCTTTTTCCATATCCCCACTTTTCCCTGACATCTCCCAACTGCTCCTGCTACTTTTCCTATTCCTCTGCTTTTCTCCAACACTCCTTGCCACTGCATTTCCCTGCCCCCACTTTTCACTGACACCCCCTGACCCCTGCCACCATTTTAGCGTGGGCTCTAGGACACCCCCCCCAACCCCTGACACTGGATCCCCCAGGCTGACCTCCCCCCTGGGTCCCCTTACCTGGCAGCTCCAGATGCTGGGTCTCCTCCTTACTTTAAGCTCAGTTTGGGCCAACTCCCCAAGATGGTCACTCTGGCCACATGTTGGGGCTCCAGTCCCGAGCATGCTCAGTGCATGCTTGAGGCTGGAGACTTACCAGTAAAACTCCTGGGCTGGGGCTGTCTGCTGTATTGACCCACGTATAAGTTAAGTGCCTGTTGTAAAGGCACTTTTCGGGCATAAAAATCTCAGCTTATATGCAAGTATATTCAGTAGGAGTTGCAGACTGGAAACTTATATCCTTCCAAATATTGTTTGGAAGCTCTTTAGGAAGCATAGAAATAAAACTTGCCAAGGCTTTAGACAAGGTAGTAAGTTCCCTCCTTCCAATGAGAAAATCTTAAGCTCCTTTACATTCTGGCATTAGGCTTGCACATTAGAAGGAGACCATTGCTGCTTTTGCTGAGAGCTGAAAGATCAAGGCAATGATTCCCTGGAAACCCATCCACCCTTCTCCCAAGTAGAAGTTTATCTCTTTATCAAAATAAATTAAAATAAATAAATGTTATCCACAAGACCCTTTCTTTTTTAGCAGTGGTTTTCCACCTTTTTCAGGTCACGACACGCTTGGTGGCATGTCTCACAACACAACAGGACAACCAGCCCACCCCTCCCAGGCCAAATCCAGTCATTTCCCTGACTCTCTGGGCCACTTATCCCTGTGTGGCGAGACAGTAATGTGTCCTGACACAGTGGTTAAGAACCACTGCTTTATAGCATTGGAAACTGAAGGTTACAATAGTTAAATGCCTATACACTGGAATATTAGAACCTGGTAAAGGTAAAAGTGCAATGAAGAGAAATGACATGAAGCCCATTTTACATCTCAGGTCTCTGAATACTTATGTCCACATCAGTGGCTTAAGTCGACTTAAGTCAACTTCAGCAAATCTAGGGCTATATTTAGAATTTATTACGTTGACTCAAGCACTTGCTTAAGTCAACTTAATAATTCCTGCCCTGTAAATTGACTTAAGTTTTTAAGTCAACTTTACAGGTCAGGAAGTCCTGGACCATACCCTCAGGCCTGGGTATGGGCAGGGCAGCCCCTGGGTATGTCTGCAGTATGGCTAGTGCAGACATACCCTGAAGTCGACTTAACAAGGTCAACTTAAAGTTGGCCTTATTAAGTTGACTTCCAAGCCGCCCCCCGCCCCATGTAGACATAGCCAATAAGTCTACATGGAGATAGGTAGACTAGTTGGAAATAATGAATCCATCATTACAGCATTATCTTCCCAAAACTTCAGGATATATAAATCTTGATGGAATATTACTGAAGATATGATCAGAGAGAGTCACTCAGCAATACTTCAGCTTCTGCTGCAACATTTTTAGTACAGAGTATACTGCACGCCCCTTCCAGACTCAAACTTCACATGGGTATTCACAAATGCTTCATCATCCCACCTTTCGAGGTGAAGGATCCATGCCTAACCTTGTGCAGTGACCTGCTTATCATGTCATTAAGGCCCCATAGTCAAAGACCTTCTGAAACCTTTAGTCAAAGGCCTTCTTTGAGAGAACAAATTGAAAGGGCCAGTTTCAGCCCTTACAAAATTCTGGCTTCTGTGTTACCATCCCAAGACAATCTTTATTTCAGAAAAGAGATAGAAGGCAACAGTGTCTGATTTGCCATGTACAAGCACATGCCTCATAAGAGAACATCTGACTTATCTCTAGGCCTAGTGATCTCATGTATGACTATCCAGAACAATTACATGTTCTTTCAAATACAAAGTGAACACTTTCACCCTGCTAATGCAATGTTTGGTAAGAGGGTTTTATGCAACAGGAAATACATATTAAGTTCCTTTCAATCTTACACCAATAAATTGAAACCTCCCTCCTTCCCTCCCTGTGAATGGCTCACTGCTTTTTATATCTCATGGTGAAGAAGGTCTGACATGGAGAAGAAAGAGAAAGGGAAAATTCTGTCTTATTTGTGAATTTTTATTCTCAGATGTTCCATCTGAGACTGCCTGGTCCTCCCTTGGAAGTTGACATTACATCCAGGGTTTTTTCCTTGCTATTCCTTGCTTGTTAAGTGGTTTGAAAGGAAGCAGCTATACCTCAAAACCTAAATATCATGGAATGCCTAAAAACATGTATGTAGTTAGTATTTTTCAGCTATGGATAAAACAAACAGGGTGTCCTGTGGCACTTTAAAGACTAACAAATTTATTTATCACACGAGCATCCATAAACAGGAGCTGATCTTGTGTGCAATTCAGGCTTCAACTAGATCTCACAGAAATAATTTGGTTTTTCTTCTCTGACCTGCTTCCTGGTGGCAAGACTGTCATTTGCTAGTGAAAGAACACAAGAGTCACATTCCTCTCCATCTGGATTCATTTCTGTCTCAGAGGGACTGATGAAGTAAGGCAGTATCCACCTTGTGTAACCCATGCCTGCTTGGAGAAATACTCTGTCCCCCTCTAGTGGCCTCTAGACCAGCTGGCGATTGATTAGTCTGCTACAGCTTTAGCTAAGGGCCACGTTAAACTGTGTGACCTTTCATTCTCACAGTAGGGCTATTTGTTAGAGAGGAATTAAATAAAAACATGGTAGGTTGAGTACAGAGACTGCAGTAAGAATTCCTACTTCACATGTACTGTGTGATAGACAAAACAGTCAACAGAAAAGATTCACCTTTCTGAAATTCCATGTAGCTGGCAGATGTTATTTCAGAGGTGCATTCAAATCAAATCAAATCATAGGGCTGGCAGGGACCTCATGAGATCATCAAGTCCAACCCCCTGGGAATTGAACCCAGGACTTTCTGCACGTTAAGCAGAGGTGCTAGCCACTATTGTTACTTTGTCAAACAATTTCATTTGCGGTACAATAATGTCATAAGAATACAATGATTTTTGGAGTGAAATTGCAGTATTTTGAGGTTCTTTCCAAGATCATATTTCTGGTAGAAAATTCAGCAAGTCTTGTCTTTGGTGAAAAAGTCTGAAAAAAGTCTCCAACATTTGCCAGCATAGTGTTTGATCTGAAACAGTGTTAAAGCACATCTGAAGTCACTCCAAATATCTGTGTCCAATGCACTGCAGAGTTACTGATTACCCATGAAGAAGCCTTGTAAAATATCTTTACATTAAGTAGCCAACATTTTCTAGGTCAGTAAGATTTAGCTATGGAAAACACTGAATTAGCCTGCAGCATCCACAGCTAAAATGAATATTTCAAAAAAGCATGCCTGTGTTTAGATACATCTGGCTCCCAAGCTTATGCATACTTACAGTAGGTGTACATTGCCTGTGTATGCTGGTATCATAAGATTTAGATTTTAATCCTAGACATACTGGAAAACATTAAAAGGAACCACCTTCTTTGTGTATGTGTTCTTACCCGTTTGGGATAGATGCTCATTAGGCCACTGTGTTTGCATTTGAATTGATTTGTAACATGATTTTGGATTTAGGTTTAGGTCAGACCATATGCTTATCTTAATGTTATAGTCCTTTGCAAGCTTTAGTAACTCTTTTTTTTTAAATCTTTTATTTTTATGCTTTTTTTTTTAATTGGGAAAGGCATATTTTTCCTACTTGATGGACGTACTTAGAAGTCGTACCAAACAGCAACAAATGAGGGATGGATAAGTATCTGTAAAACAAAGCTGTAGCTTGGGAAACCACAAAAGCAAATGTACATGTCAGAAAGACATTATACTGTAGTTTTCATTCTGTAAACTGTCATTAATCTGTAAATTCTAAGAGGAAGACTGAAAAAAGGCATTCCATTGAAGTGCAGCCAAATGAACCATTAAGAAAGTCATTATATTAAGTAATAATACAGGAAGCAGGGTGGTTTCAGGGATTAAACAGCGTTCTCTGAGGCTTTAATCTGAATTATATCCAGTCTTCTTCAGTATGAGTATAAACCTCTCCATTCCAGGGAGCTTTTGGGATGGGGACTAACGTGAATGAACTGAAAATCTTACTATAGGAACTGATAGAATTGAGACTGCTTATCAAAACCACTGACAGCATAATATTCCCAGCCATCTTAGAAAAGCAGAAATAAGATCCTTTCTCAAATCCTAGTTCACTTCTTTGTAATAGCACTGTTTATAAAGCCTTGTAATAGCATACTTATAAATCTCAATTATGATATCCTTTTATTATCTCACATTTGTGGATATAAAATCTATATAATATATAGTCAGTTTCCATAGGTTTTATTACTTATTATCAATGCTGAGTTTAAAATTATGTGAGGCACTTTTAATCCCAGGAAGAAAAATATGCATTGCATGATACCTAGTGGCAAATCCTACATGGTATGATATGAGCAACCAAGTGCTAATAAGTGACTGGCTGGGCAATAGAGAAGACCACCTTACTCTAAAGCACTTAATATATGCTAGTGTAGCATAGTAACACCTGTTTTCATGCTACATTGTACCATACTATTATAAATATGTGGGATGTGGTGCAAAACAGACTCCCCAGATTAGAGAAGTTCTAGAATTTTGAAATATAGAAAAGGGATGAGCTGAGGAGGGGAAGAGTCTGAATGTAAGCCAGAAAAAAAATCTTGGGCTTATCTAAGCCTTTTGAAAATCAGCACTACCATTAAGAAGGAAAATATATTGGAATTTCATATTGGCCTGATCTATTTGTTCAGCTCAACTGCAAAGAAATACATTTTTAAACTTGAAAGTATTGAAGTGTGACAGCTTTAAAACATTATACAAAATCTATAAAAAACTACAACTAAATCAATATATCTTTTTCTTTCCTTCTGTTGCCATGTTACTTTAAATTTGCTGCCCTTTGATGAAGGGGCAAATTGTATGTAGACTATTGTACTCCTTGACAGTATTTGTTCTAATTAGGACTGCCCCGTTTTTTCTGGTAATTCCACATATATTCCTGTCAGTGTGAAGGTAGACAGGAAAAAGCTAAGTATATGCATTTAGATTTGTTGATGCTCGTGGCACAGCTTGCTGCTGCTTGATTAGCTTTGTGAGATACTTTGTCTGAACACATTGTTTCTGTCAGGCAGACTCCATCCTAAAAGGTGTAAGTTAAAAAGATGCTACTGTTATTAGTTCTAATATTTCTGCAGCCTAATTCTGTTCTCACTGAAGTCATTGGTCACATTCCTAGTGATTTCAGTTGGGACAAGATTAACCCCTGAAGTAATATGATAAATATTTACCATATAAGAAAATATAACAGTAACAGATTTTAGAAATACCTCTCAGGGTTTCAGTACTTCTATAATAGTGAAATATTTGGTATATATCACTCAGAGTGCTCTCATTTTACTTTCACTGTTCAGTCTTGTTTGCTGTCATAAGGCTTGCATATTAATGAGCTCCTGTCGCTCCTCTAGCTAGCATAGCAGTTGCATACCACTTACCAGGATTGCACCCTCTACATCTATAAGACTAGGAGAAGGTATCTAATTTCTGAGCTGTGATCCACTTCTCAGCATTTCAGTGCATGAGAAAGACTGAAACTTTGCATTTTGAAGGTATATTTTAATATTCAGTAGAAATGTGTAGAAAATATAGAATCACATCCACATTAAAGCAACAGCAAATGAACAAAAGCGCATTTCCTGCAAATACTACTACTCTTAAAGCAACTGTGAAACTTTCCTGCCTTTCTCATATTTCAATGCTGAGCAGCAAAGCCTTTATGTCAAATTATTTTTAGGCAGCCGATCAACATGATGGCAGCTTTGTGGTTAGACAACTTTTGGTAAATAATGGGTGGTAAATATTTGTAAACTGTGTTTGGTCATTGCACATGTGTAGCATTAGAAGAAGTAATTCTAAAGTAAACTATCTCTGTTTATGGCATAATATTTTTCTGCACTGTACATGACATCCAGGAAAGGATCAGTTTCTAAAAGCCAGCAGCACCTCAGTGATGGAGTCATGTCCTCGATATGATGAGCCAATGGAAATGTATTCTACTAATGTAATGTAATATAATGCTTTTAACCTTTGTTTCATTGGCTGAGAGTGTTGTTATTTGATATCTGATGGAGATTTGGGAGAGAGAACACTATGAAAACCCTGAATTATTAATTGAGCTCTGACAACTCCCATGATACTTTATTAACATATAAAACAACTAGGGTGGCCAGATAGAAGTGCAAAAAATCAGAACAGGAGGATCTGATTATCAGGACTCTATAAAATCGGGATCTCTGGGCACACTAAAAGCAACATGGTTCTTGCCAGGAGAGGTTTATGGTTTTGCTCAGGAAAAATTGGTCTGATGATGGAAACTATGCATTTACTGTTATGGTATTGAGGGGAACTCACTGATGAAAGCATTCACAAAAGAAATATATTGTAATGGGGGATTAGAAGGAAAAGTGCATTGTATTATTATTTTGTTTATAAAATCTTTTATCTATCAATTATTCAGTTCCTTTAAACTCATATTAAACTCACGTGGTGGTGATATTGTTCTTTTGTTTTTGTTTTTTCTCCACACTCCTCTGGGCTTTTAATTTCCTTTGGCTTCAAATACAAACCTGCCTTTATTATTCTCGGTCAACATTGATATTAATTTTGCTGTACACCATACATTCTATTCTGGAAAGAAGCATGTGATAAATAGTCCTTAGTAATTTATTTTCTGAAAGGAAGCAACATGATGCAATTTTGTATGCCTCTTTTGTGAATTTTGTTACTGGTCTTAAATGAGATGGAAACTGTTATGTGAAGTAGGAGAGCAGAAACTGATTTTTCACTTACATTTAAACCAACTTCTCATTCTTTGTAGATTAGTTTCTTTTTCTGCCTGATTTCTTTGTCTCTTCTATGTAGAGCTTCAGTAATGCCTCTATTGCAAGACAAATAATCAAAAAATTCAGGCATACAAGGATATCTGGATTGTCTATGATATTCTTCAGGCTACACTTTCACTCCCAATCCAGGAGTTTACTTCTTGTAATGTACGGCACATCAGTGGCCTCATCTTATAATTGTGTCTCAATTATAATCTTGTGTGTCTTCATTTTCATGATCACAACACACTTACCTATATCAGTTTCTATCAGACTAAGACAAAAGCACTTGAAAAAAATAACACACAGGCCTTCAACAGGGGAAAAGTCTCTGGCCACTTTAGTTATTTTCGGGCCTGAAGGCTCTGTGTTTTGTGCTGCTTGTTTTTAGTAATCATTATGCAACACGTGATTCATACATAATAAGAATCATGCTCCCTGATAGTAGAAGGGTCAAAATGTTATCTAGTCACCCTGGATTTCCACTTGTCCATATAATTTTTTATGATGGGAAGACGGGAGAAAAACGATGCTCCCAGTTGGAAGTTGTCTTTTTCTTGGTGTCTGCTCCTTTGTTATTATCTTACCTGTGGCTTGGGGACTTCACCCAACAAATGAAATTACAAGATTCAATTTCCATATTAAGACCCATTCATTTGCCTTTTGAATTTTTTTTAAATCATTTTGATCACAACAGACCTGCCAGAAAAACTGTGTCCAACAGCAGACATATGGGGGAAAAAAAGGTGGCTGTCCCTGTTTGCTTTCCTCAAAACACACTGACAGGATTCACTGCAACAAAACCTAGTGAGGCGTATTACACTACAGGGAGAAGATATAGGTCATGTGTTTATATGCATTCATCCCTTAACTTGGCAATGATCTTTGGTCAGTGCTTTTTATTGGGTTTTTTTTTAAAGGTGCTTGTATTCTCCTTTCCCCTGCTGACCCGTCTCCCCTCCACAGCTGGGCAGTGGGGCCAGTAAAAAAAGTGTGGGTGCTCTGTACCCATGTGTCTCATCACAAAAAAAACCCAAACCAAACCAAAACAAAAAAAAAAAAACCCAAAAAACAAACAAAAAAACAAAAAAACCCTGATCCTGAGGCTTGTGTAAAAATTATTCCTGCTTCTGAATAGTAATACACACTGATATGACTTCTCTGTAGTTTTGCTTCTGGGGGCCATTTTGCATAGTTTTTGAATTGACTATAACATACTGAATGCATGCTAACTGCTGAATACATTTTCATGTTGTGAATTCATATTAGTAAACATGTAGAAATTAAACATCAGTAGATGTATTAAGTTAACGCTGTTCAAGGACAGAGACAGTATTACACTGCAGAAGAGGAGAACTGAAAATCTCTTATTTCATTAACTAATTCATTCTTTCAATGCTTTTTGGCTTAAAAGCAAGCCATAGAACATCTAATGAACTGCTGCCCTCTAAGATCTTTTACAGGAGGGACAGTCTTAATTTATTCCATGTCGCCAGAAGCATTAGACTGAATGACAAATTTGGATGTCAATCTTTAATCTTGCTTTTCAAGTTGCTGTACAAAGGAAAGCTTAAAAGACCTACGTCTTTCTTTGAGGTTGTTCAAAACATGTGACTAAGTCACAGTTCCTTACTCTTCTCCTTAGATAGCTACTCCTACATCCATTATATGTTTTCATGGTATGAAATAGAAATGCTGATAATTCTGACTATAGTTGCATGTTTATTAGAAGATTGAACCTATGACCATCATAGCTAAGACCATGAGCTTCTGCGCCTTGAGCTAAAGATCACTCCTCTATTTTGTGAATCAAGCATAGAGAGGACTTGTACCACAACCAGTGGGATATTCAGATAGGATGATCAGTATTATTGCAAGTATTCCACTAGGTTAGCTTCTCCTTTGCAGAGTGAGATATTTTTCTAATTTGTTTTAAATAAGTTATTTAAATCAAAACACAAAAAGGGCATAGCTGAACAGATTACTGAAACATACCGATAGCAATAAAAAACAGGGTATAATTTTGTTTCCATATCTCATTATGTGTATTCCTCTCTCTCTTTTCTGTGGTGTCTGAAGTGGCAAAAGCATCCCCATTAAGATGAAAAATAAATGAATTAATAATACCAGAATTTGTACTGAACATCTCCTTTAGCAGCCATATACTTGCCACCTGTTGTGTATCCTAAATTTTGACATTCTCAGCTGGAAACTTAATGACATTTTATATAATGTCAGTAATACTACTTTATGATTATACTGTGTGGGCATTATCACAAAGTGTAGTTAATTATAAGGTGCTATCAAAGTGTACTGAAATTCTTACTTTTAGGAAGTCTCCAAATCAGGAGACATGACTAATCAAGTCCAAGATGAACGCTGTAGAAAAAAATAATCATTGCCCCCGCTACCTCATAAAATAGATGGCCTTTATGTCCTTTTGTTTGTTTAGGGTTTGGCATTACTAAATGAAAGATCCTGTTTAGAGGAGGTGATCGAAGGAGGTGCCCCACTACAGATGTTTAAATGGGCTG
Organism: Podocnemis expansa; assembly: GCA_007922195.1. Classification (NCBI taxonomy): domain Eukaryota; kingdom Metazoa; phylum Chordata; order Testudines; family Podocnemididae; genus Podocnemis; species Podocnemis expansa. The sequence continues at coordinate 13,192,266 of ML681993.1, read as the reverse complement.
AGTTTATCCACTTTCAGGACATAAAGAAGAAAATAATTTATGGTGTCAGATCCTTTGAGGGAGAAAAAAATCAAGGAGATTTTGATGATGCATACTGACGTTAGGGCAGAAACTCTGCAGGAGATGCCAGCTATTGGGTTGACCTGTTTTGGCAAGTACAGCATATTGATTCCATCTTGCAGATACAATAAATGGGAGTGACCCTCAGGGAGTTCTAGTGGGTCAAGTGAAGTTAGAGACACAGTCATAGCTTCTGAAATAATATTGGGTACTCTTTGTTCTTGGTTATGCTTATAGCTAAGGTGTGCCCAGAACTGAGTCACACCTAAATGGGGAATGTCTGAACTGCGCACTCCTTACAGCAACCTCCAGAACACATACACTGCATGCTTCCCAAGCATGCATGTAAGTAGCAAAGTAGGTGGGGAGGCACTGCACAGGCAAGTAGAACAAAGATATGCCAGGACTCTTCTTAGGGCATATAACCAGCATGATTCTTTACATACCCAAGCTGTGCCTCCTACATCTACACAGCTATTTTTAGCAGTGTAGTGTCACACAACCTCCCAATGTCAGGGGAGGAATCTGGCATTATGGAAAGACTGTTGGGGGAAGGAGAGATGCAACAGGTAGAGGCTGTGACAGCTGCTGGAGCCTTTTCCTTCTTTAGGGAAAGATTCCACCTGGACTCTGGAAGGCAGGAGGCACTAGGGAAAGCTTCTCCCTGCTGCCACTCTCCTGCCAGAGCCTTTCCTGACACACATGGCTACCTATACAATGTGGATGCATGATGCTGCCAGTGATCTACAGTATAGACATACCTTTTGGTCACAGCCATTGTCAGTGACTGGTATCTTTTAATATATATATATGAGGCTTATGTTGTGCTGTTCTGAGATACAGACTTAGCCACACCCCAAGAAATGGGTGAGTTTGGACCCTTACTCAAAGTGTGCATGCTCTGTTAGAAAGAGGAAGCAACTGAGCTCATCTCCACTTGGACAATATTTATGTTTCTTCTTCCCTCTAAATGGTTTATTTGCATCTCATTATCTCCCCATTCTTTGTTGTTGCTCTCTTCTATACTGTCAGCATTAAAGCAGTGTATATAGTTCATGACAAACGTAAAATTCCTCACCACTTCCCTGTCATGGGATTTCCATGCATTTCTGAAAATCATCCCAAAGTAATGGACAGGGGTGAATCTCCCTTCTCAAGAGAGATTTCTGTTGGAAATCCTGTAGAATTCAGCAGTAGAGATCCAAAAAGTAAGCAGAATTAACTGGTTTCATTGAACCGCAAACTGAAAAAGAAACACGGGGTGCCTCTGCATAGCTAGCTATACAATATGAAACAAAAATGATTGTTTAATTCACTGCAAACTAAAACCACTGTTCTTGATAAGGTCTTGATTATTCCTTTTTTCACCCTCCCTCTAATCTCTTCCTGCTAGCTATAAACTTATAAACAGACCCAATCTGATGAGAACCTTTGTAGCAGTTTTCTATTGGTTTTGTTTTTTGTTATTTTGCCTATTCATATTGTTTCCCCATTGTGACTGTGATGGCAACAGCATTAAAACATAACTACACTTTTAGAAATGTGCATTATTGAGTCAATAAATTCTAATGGCTCCTTTGGAGCCATTGCAAAATGTCTCCTATAGCAAATATATAATTATGGACTTGTTAAAAGAGACATTATGGCTCCTTATAGTCTACCCTGTGAGTAGATCTATATTTAGTGTCATTGATCAGCAAATGAGAGGGATTATTTTGGTGATATTCAACTATAGGAAGAAAGTTACTGTGAGATACAGAACAGGTACAACAGTTCAGGAATAGGTAAAAATTTCTTTTGCTTTGTATTTGTTTTTATTCAGAAATAGCTAAACCAATTAAAATTGGTAATAATAGATAGTGTTCTTCAGAAGTAATGTATTTGGTGATACTAGACACTATACTGTAAACTGAGAACCTACCCGAGTCCAGATTTAATTTCTAAAACAGAATTAGATGGGCCTAGGTCACAGTCAGGAAGATGCTGCTGTATGTTATCTACACTGTGATGAAGAGTATCTCTATACCTAGAGATGTATAATTCTAATGATATGTTAATGATGAGCAATTCAAACTCTTGACTACAGTAATGGTGGGAAAGGAAAGGCATATAGTCACAGTATTGTTTTAGGTCTCAGCTATTTCTAGGTGCCAACAACAGTGCCAGTTCCTTATGGTTCAATATTGTCCTCAGGCCATTTGGACATGATTAAATGTAAATCCTGAAACAATAGCTGGTCTTCATTTGACATACATTTTATTAGGCAGGAGAACCTCAGCTTTTTTCCAAGAGCTGCATTTAATGGAATTGTTCAGTTCACAATAACTCTTGCAAATTTAGAGATTTACCCACCATGGTTGTACCTATTGCATTAAAGAAGGGTGTTCATTCGGTTGTGAGCCTGTTCCTCTAATTGTTCTATTCTCTGTATTGACATTAATTAGCAAATTCATCTGTGTGTCCCACCTGGGATAGATTCAGTCAGGGTTGGCTGGGTAGGGAATTTAATTAATCTATCAGCAAATTAGATTTTTCATTAGGTGTCCTTGCTTTGTTTTTGGGCCTTTTTAAAAGTGGTTTATTAAACTGTGATAGTTTTCAACTGCAGTTCTCTAATGCAGAAGCTGTTAATGGAATTGTATTAAACAGAAATACTTAGTTTAAAAAATTGTAATAAAAAACAGACTCGCTCAGTGGACATTGGTATTTTGTTTTCTGGAACTTTTTTCCTGTTGTGGGTTGATGGTCTCACGGGAACACTACTTTTCAGTAGACTTGCCAATAACTGGATGTATAAATGCCTGATATTTATGGCTTAAGTACAAAGAGTATCAGTATGTGTGAATTCAATTCAATGAGGCTAATCTCAAATGCAATTAATGTTCACATTCTTTATGTTCCCTTATGGTAGTCTGTTTGCCCAAGGAATTTATGGGAAGTGATACATTTAATTAAACTTCTTGAAACACTTGGGCAATGATATAATTTAGGTTATAAGGCACCACTTAAGGAAAGAGGAACTAAAGAATTGTATTTTTACATTCATTCTCCACACCTTAAACATGTGAAAGTGAATCTGCAAAGAGAGAATGATGAATGCAGCTCAGAAAAGAAAGCTTCCTCATGGTCCCCTGAGTCAAATTAAAGTCAGAAGTGCTTTGAGGATCTTGTGTCTTGAAGCAACTATCTAGTTTCCTTTCTGTGCTATGTGTGTAGAGGAAAAATGGGCAAGTTAGTTAATCTTCTGGAGGGATAAAGCTAGTCATTGTACATGCATGCAATTTCACTGGAGACTCTTGTCTTACTATCAGAAATAACAATTGCAGGGTATCTCTCTTTCTTGTTTGTTATGACTTGTCAATGTAACACATCTTTAAATGGGAAGCAGTTTCTTTCCCCACTGCAGAGGTATCTGCCATCTTTTGTTCAGATACAGCCTGCTTCAGAAAAGACTCTGCACCCTCTTGTAGAAACTTTTATTTTTAGGTCTTTCTTGGTTTGGTGTGATATTCAGTTTGAGCAGTAATTTACTCCACAAGCACTCTGGTTTCAGTGGAACTTTTCTGATAGTAAGGTGCTTATCAGTGAGAATCAGGATGGCAGAACTTGGTGTCTAACAGTAGTTAGATTGCCATCACTAAGTAGCATTGTTGCATAGATTCTTCCCAGTTCTTTGTCTTAGTATGTGAGCAAATATTGAGTCTTGAGATGACCTGCTGTGTTCTTGGTTTTCAGTGTAGAGGTCCTGGAGATGGAGCGGAATAAAAAGCAAGATAGTTTGCTGTCTACTTTGCTCTGAGTGGAGTCAGTTCTTGAGGTGGGAACTGTGCATTGGTGTTGGGCTGAGATTCCTGAAAGAAGGCATTGCCCTGCATGCTGTTTGGATCTCCTCATTTCAAAGACTGATGTTAGTGTACATCAGACATGAAATAACCTTCGTTCCCATCTCTCCCACATCTAAAAACACATGAGTACGGCTCTTAGTTCAAAATGTGCATTGATGAACAATTTGCCAAAGCTTGTCAGTGACCTATCTTTTTCTTGTGTTCTCCAGATAGACCACCTCTATAGGCTTTAGCCATCATAATATTGTCTGGATATCTCACAATGCCTTCCCCCTCCCCTGTAAGACAGGGAAGATGGGAACCTGTAGTCTGCATCACCAGTTCATTTTCACAGTTCCCTGGGTCTCTGCAATGGTTCTATCCTGCTCCTTTCTCCATAGCTTCAAAAGGGACTCTAGATCTGGCTCATTCACTTCTCCTTCACTTTCAGCCAGGGTTTACAGAACAAAGCAGGGAGCATGCACTATAATCCAATTAATTACTCTTTTTTGGAAGAAGTGCAGAGCAAGAAACAGTTGTAGACTGGTCTCAGCAGGGCAAGTAGATAGGCAAAAAAAAAAAGGTTGCTGGGCACCTGCATACCACAAATTAATGACTTCTATAGCAAAATGCTAAATTCTGTGATGTCTTGGAAAAGTGCCAGTTTCCACAGCCACACATGCATAGAGTCGGAGGCTGTGAGTGAGGTAACTGTCCATTCACCCCTCTGAGAGCTGTTGTTTCAGGCTTTTTGCAAATCAGACCTCAGTGTACAATCTGTTTATGTTTTCAAGGTTATCTTTGCAAGCATAAGTGCTAGAAATGTAACTTTAAAAAAAAGAAAACTGAGATTATGGTGCATAACTTTCTGGGAAGTGGTCAATTCTGCTGTCAGAGAATACAAAGAGCCATATGGTTGCTCTTGGTGAATGGAAAAATATAATAGATGTGGTGTGTTGAGCTCATATTTTGATTGTAGTGGCACTCATAATATTTTCTAAACACAGATGAAGAGACAGTCCTTGAAGTACTTATCAACTATTCATAGATTGCAATGTCAAAAAAGACCATTATGATAATCTAATCTCACCTCCTGTATAATACAAAGCATTGAACTTTCAAATCATAATTCCTATAGTAGGTCTTTTAGAAAACAGTCCAACCTTGATTTAACAACTGTCAGTGATTTAAAATCTACCCCACCCTTGGTAAATTGTTCCAATGGTCATTTACTAGCCCATGGTCAATTAAAATGTAAGGTGTATTTTCATTCTGAATTAGTCTAGCTTCAACTTTTAGCCACATGATCATGTTAAACCATTCTCTGCTAGATTGAGAAGCCCACTATTTAAATATATTTCCTATTGAGCAACATATAGATTGTAATCAAGACACTTCATAACTTCTCTTTGCTAAACTAAATAGTTTTAGTTCCCTGAACCTTCCACTGTAAGACAGGCTTTCTGGTCCTCAACCATTCTTGTGCTCTTCTCTGGAGCCTCTAAAGTTTATCAACATCTTTCTAGAATTATGGACAGAGCAGAAGACACTATTCCAGCAACAATCACACCAGTACCAAATAGAAGGAGGTAAAATAACTTCTCAGCTCCTCACGGAGGTTGACCTGTTTATGTATCCAGTGATTGACTTAGCTTTTTTGGCCTCTGGACCAAATTGGGAGCTCACTTTTAATTGAGTATACACTTTGACCCCCAAATATTTTTAAGAGTGACTTTTTGCTTCCCAGCATAGAGTACCCATCTTGCAAGTGCAGCCTACATTCTTTGTTCCTAGAGGTATATATTTACATTTAGCCATATTAAAATCCATGTTGTTTCATTGTGTTCAGTAAGCTCCTCTTTATTATTTACCACTTCACAAATTTTTGTGTCATCTGCAAACTTTATCATTTGATTATTTTATGTTTCTTCCAGGTCATTGATAAAAACACGAAATAGTGTAGGGCCAAGAACAGGGTTCTGTGAAAGCCCATTAGAAACACAGTTGTCCACTGATGAGTCCCTGTCTGCAATTACATTTTGAGACCTATCGGTCAGGCAGCTTTTAATCCATGTAATATAGGTGATGTCAATTTTATGTCATTCTAGCTGTTAATCAAAATGTTATACAGTGAGTAGCTGAGTTGGCATCAGTAACAAATGTGTAAAGGCTTTATAATCTGAGCACATATATCATCCCTCCACCACCTTTTTCTACCTTTCTTTTTTCCTTCCTTTCTTGAATGACACAGGGAGATCAAACAAATCTTCATTATATGTGACAAAACCCATGTCATCACAGCGTATCAGGAAAAATCAAAATAGAGACATGTTGACATGTTGCCCAAAAGTTGAACCCTTTAATCAAGTGTGTAAGTCCCTTCAAAAACAACTATAAATGTCATGAACAAACAGTGTTCAAGCAGCATTGACCATGTGGTACTTTCAATTCTCTTCCAATCCAGTTCAGCTGGGAAATTGGGCAGAAGTGTCTTGAATAATGTGAATGTTTTCTCTTCTGCTGTTGTAGATACCTGTTTTCATGACACAGAATATCACTACAAGCTTGTTTGCATTTTGGAAATGTCCATGTTTCTTCTGAATATTCAGACACCAGTTACTGTCAATTTTTTTATCTGTAGGAAAAGACACAAGAAGAATATTTTTAATCTTTAAGAAAGTCTCTTAAAAATAAGGAAAGGGAAATAAAGAGACAATAACAAATGAGAATAAATATGCCAGCTTTTCCACAGCCCTGAAAGCTACACTGACAGTAGAGTTCTAAGATATCCTACAGCTCCACTTATTTTACAGTAGTTCATCATGCAGGGATGCTGAATGCAAAATTTCAAGGAAAGATTTTAGGGATTTGAATAGACAGAACTGAAATGATGCCAAAGGGGTATCTCATGTATTATTTTCATCTCTGCAAAACATGATAACTTTACAAAACACAACACATGTATTAACAGTTTCTCCAGTCTTCCTGTTTTGAAGGACTGAACTGTAGGCATCTGTAAGACACTTTGGCTCCTCTTTGCACTCAGAGCCAGAGTCTGAATTAATGTGGAGCTCCCCCAAGGATGCTGAAAATTGTACCCATCCTATGTGACTTATTCTGGTGTAGAAGATATGGTAGCATCAGGCCCACCAATGGCAATTCTGGGACCCAGTGCAGAACAGCTAATGTCACCCATCTCCCTAGAAAGGGATGGCTGAGGTGTACAATCATGGGGGGACAGTAAAGCTTGCCCTCAGGGATGCTAGCTCCCCATCCCACCTCTTCTGCAGCCCCACCTATGTTCCACCCCAGGCCCACCCCCACTCTTCTCCAGGCCATGTCACTTGCTCTGCTTGGCCTGCTCGATAGCATGTCCCTTTCCACCCACTGATACCCCCTTCCTTCACATCCTTCTTCCCCCATATAGTGAACAGCAGTAGGGAAGGGCTGAGAGGGGTAGAGGGATGTGGTAGCAGCAAGGAGGGATGTGGAGGAGGGGGAATTAAGCTGAGAGGAAGAGATATGGCAGCAAGCAGGGGAAAGAGTGGGGTCCTGAAGTGGAACAGTGGTGGACTGTAGTCTGGAGCCAGGTCAAAAAGGCGGTTTGGGGAGCTTCGCCCACTGCCTATGGCTCAGACCCCTTTAAAATTGCCATGTCCCTAGGAAATTGCCTGCTCCACCACTCCCCCACCCAGGGCCTGAGTAATATCATCTGGATATTATCTCTTCTTGTTCAAATCCAGTTGGACATGTTCTTTACTCCAGGGTTCAGCAAATGTTGGCTTTATGCTGGCTGTAAAAACCTCTAAGGCATTCTATGGGAGCTATACAACATCCACCCCTCCACCCCCACCTTACAGTTCCTCTGTACTATTGAAACAGTTTAAAGAGGCTGCATCATAGGGCTTGTCTACACACAGACCTGCAGTGTAGAATATGGAAGTGGTCGTCAAACCACGGGTTGTGAACCAGTACTGGGTATAAGACCCATGGTTAATGGGTTTCAGCACTGCCACTCAGGGGGTGGGGGTGGAGCAGGGGAGAGGAATCAATGGTGGGAGCCAGGGTCTGGCTGCTACCTACAGCCTAGGGTGGCCAGCTTCCTTTGAAATTTCCCTCAGCTGCTTCTATCCAGGGGTAGCAGCCATGGGAAACTGAAAAGGATGCCAGCTGCTCTGGGTCATCAGGTTTCAGCAGAGTGGCCGGCATCCTTGTCAGTTTCCTGTGGCTGCTTCCACCCTGCAGGTAGCAGCTGCAGGAAATTGACAAGGAGGCCAGCCGCTCTGTTGAAACCTGATGACCCAGAGTGGCCGGAGTCCTTGTCAGTTTCCCACAGCTGCTACCCCAGGATGAAGCAGCTGCAGGAAACTTCAAAGGACACCAGCTGCCCTGGGCTGCAAGTAGCAGCGGGACAGCCGGAGTCCTTTTAAACTTTCCACAGCTGCTTCTACCCAGGCCAGGCCAGGCCAGAGTAGAAGCAGACGCGGAACGTTTAAAAGTATGCTGGCTGTCCCGCTGCTACCTACAGCCCAGGGCAGCTGGTGTCCTATCAATTTCCTACAGCTGCTTCTCCTGGTGGGGGAGGGGGGGTAGCAGCCACAGGAAATTTATGACTGTGTTGGGTCACGATCATAAATAATTTTTTTCAACTGGGTCGTCAGAAAAAAAGTTGGACAACCACTGGCCTATGGGATGTGACCTGAAGTGCACCCTGAAGTGTTGCATATAGCTTCCCTGTATAGACCCTGCCAGTGCATACTGAGAGGTACCTAATTAACATTTTCTCATGTAGATAAGCCCCAAGGGAAGAATTGAGGCAGCAAAGTTTTTGTGCATCTCTTTCTCCATCATGCACACCTTGAAGAAATTGGTGAGGAACACAACACAACTTGGTTTACATGTTATGAACTCACAATGACGCTGAGGGTTTGTCTATATGGAGAAATTTGCTGCAATAATTATACTGGTATTGCATCAGCATTAAACCAGAAATAAAACAAAAGGAAAGTGCAATAGGGCACAACACAGGGCACCGGGGCTTAAATCACCTGTGTGTTTACATCTTGACTCCAACTCTTCCTGGTTCTCAGGCATGTGGTGTTGAGTGCTGAGGCTCCAAGTTTCCAGCAATGATAGAGGCTTTAAAAAAGCTGAGGTTCCATGTGCCTCCATTCTCAGACCCTGTTCCCAGTCTAGGGGGTAGGAGTTGTGTGCGGCTTTGGCTTAGCAGTTTTGCTGTGCCCTAGAGTGCTTATATGTGTTGGCTGGGGCAGTAAGATGAATCTGGGGGAAGCTGGATAGTAGTCCCCTCTACATCCCCTTTAGGCTGTCCTTATTTTGGATGACATTACACAAAATCAGGTGTGACCAGAAGGCAAAAATGACCTCATTCAAAAAGGTAAATGGCAGACTAGTGAGATTATGCTGTGAAACTATTCAGATGGCCCCTCCAGCAGTGACACATTGAATGTGAGTATTGCATCAGATACTGCTGAGTATCCTTTACGTCTTTTAAGCTCATTTTATGAAAGTAATACCTAAAGTGTACATGTACATATATGCAAACATACTTAAATCATGACATTTCATTTTAAATATCACTTTATTCTCATGTGGCTGTCTTGAAGGATAGTCTCTGTTCACAGCCTGCATAGAATTCCCTTACTGCATGTAATGTCATATGTATGCATCCCAATGAAAATATTATTAATAAAATTTAGCTCTACTAAAGTACTACCCCAAACGTCTAGACCAATAAATTAAAATTGGCTTCTTCAAAAATAAACAGAAAAGCAAAACCAAAGAATACTTCTGCTCCCTACCTGACAGTCTGCTTCCCTGGGGCAAATGTTTTGAAAATGGAGATTGACCTTGCACTGTGCCCTAAGGCAGTGGTTGCCAAACTCTTTTGCTAATGACCTAGCTGAAAAAAATTATTTATGATCGTGACCCAACACAGTCATAAATTTCCCATGGCTGCCAGCCCTGGGTGGAAGCAGCCACAGGAAACTGACAGGACGCCGGCTGCCCCTGGGTTGTAGGTAGCAGTGGGACAGCTGGTGTCCTTTTAAACATTCTGCGGCTGCTTCTGCCCAGGCCTGGGAAGTTTAAAAGGTGTCAGGCTGCTACTGGAAGCCCAGGGCAGTTTGCGTCCTTTGAAGTTTCCTGCAGCTGCTTCCATCTTGGGGTAGCAGCCCCGGGAAATTGACAAGGACTCCAGCCGCTCTGGATCACCAGGTTTCAGCAGGGCGGCCAGGCTCCTTGTCAGTTTCCCGGAGCTGCTGCCCCCAGGGTGGAAGCAGCCACGGGAAGTTGAGAAGGATGCCGACCGCTCTGCTGAAAGGCTGATGACCCAGGGCGGCTGGCATCCTTCTCAGTTTCCCACAGCTGCTATCCCTGGGTGGAAGCAGCCGAGGAAAATTTCAAAGGAAGCTGGATGCCCTGGGTTGCAGGTAGCAGCCAGACCCTGGTTCCCACCATTGCTTCCTCCCCCACCCCTGCTCCTGAGCAGCAATGCCACAACCCATTAACCACAGGTCTGTGACCAAGTACTGGGTCCTGACCCGTGGTTTGATGACCATTGCCCTAAGGGTCTGCAAACTCATCATGTTTAGATCAATTGGTGAGTAAATTCAAGATCTGAAGGCACTGAGCTGTTCTGCCACCCTGCTGCCAATGTTTAAATCTTGAGACTACTAGCCTAGAGTTTCCAACTGACCTCCACTATGCTGGTGATCCACAGAAGTAACTCTGACACAAGTCATTCAGGGCTATATAAAACCAAATTCTGGACACAGGAAATCAGTGCAGCCATGGAAGAACTGATATAATAGGTACCAGTTGGCTACGGACCTTAAAGAATGTAAGATCATTGAGTTCATTGTGATCAATATGGGGAGGAAATGAAGATCTGTCTCTCTCATTAGACTTGGAGAGTGTTGTCTTTGTCCTTCATAATGCCCGTCTGAAATTGGAAAGTTGAGATTGAAATCACTGAAGTTCATTTAACAAGTGAGAAATGCTGAAGCTCAGCTAAAGATGAGACCTAGAGCATAATATTGTCCAATCACACCTCACTCACCACCCAGCTGGCACTATTTCACTGGGCCACATTCCAGTGAACCCAGCACCTCACATCAGTTTCTCATTCCAAGTCACTGTTCCACCCAAAGTACTTACCATTCTCTCAGCTCGCCAAGGACAGACTCCTTACTCCCTGGGCTCTCAGCAGCAACTGACCTATTCTGCCCTTTTATATGGATATGATTGGCTGTTCCTTGCAGCCCGTCTCTTGCTGGCTGCTTCCCGCACAGTCTCTCAATGGCTCTGTTAACCCCTTCTCTGCCACAGTGGGGCAGTTGTATCACTATATGTCCACATGCTGATGGCAACAGTTCCAAATCATGTTGTAATCTCCCCTATTATTCACATACCACAAAGCAATGATTTGCATATCTCCACCATACATGAGTGGTCCCTGGAGACCTAGGAACATGGGTCATATATTTCCAGAACCACTTCTTGCAACTTCCTAGAGTAGAATAAAGATAATGTTCCTCCTTCCCGTAACTTCAGAAGAAGACCATTTTTCAAAATGTTAATAACAGCTAGGGAATTTGTCACCTTACTGTGCCTCACAGTGGTAGATTCTACAGTTAAGATGTGGTTAAACAAAATACAAGCAACACTTAACAGGTAAGAAATTGCAGGATGGGTTCAGGGAGAGATGAGTTTTAGCCAATCTAAACAACCCTAGCTCAGAGCTAAAATAATTCGCAAAAAATGGTTTTAAACTGAACGAGCATAGAACTAACTTACTTAATTTGCTTATGTCTGTTATAGCAAGTACTTTTACATAAACCTAGATATAATTACCTTATTCTACATCCAAGCTGTTAATATTGGTGTATATTAAGCCACTTAATTATGTATCTAACACTACAAGAATCAATGTTTTTGTATATACCAATAAATGATATAGCTATACTAGATACATATTGTGAAATATTCAGCAACCCAAGAGTAACACATTCTGCTTTCTGTTCTATATTACTTGAATGTATGTGGCTGCCTGCAATAAAAATAGTAGTGGAAAATACCTACATAAATCCTCATTGTGCAGATACAGAATAGACTCCATACTCTATTATTACCAAACTGTAAAGTGAACCCATAAAATATTAAGTATGTATTGATCTAGTTTAGTTGGAATGAACCTATATACTTCACATTAATGGTTTCACTTAATGACAGCGAGTGTCTTAAAGTATGAAGGAAGAAGCAGTGACATAATGCAACCTTGGAATGGGCTCTCACTTTCACTTCTAAAGGCATATGTTTTAGTTCTGGTTCATACCAATAAATCAAGTTTGCTTGTGACAATCAATACCTTAATGGATGCCCACATCACGAAACTGCCACACAACTGCACCTCTGATCCTGAGAAGCTCTCAGAACTAGACTACTGGAATGGCTGGAGGTCAGGATTGCAGTGTAATGATGACTTAATGCACTATTTCCTAGATTTTGGGTCTTGTCCTTCAACCTTACCCTGTATAGTTAAAAGTCTAACTCTGAATAAGCTATCTGTGGGAACAGAAGGAGAAGAGCTTCATAACGTTGTCTGTTCTTCTCGCTTACATGCTTTGAAAAGTGAAATATTTAAAAATGTTGATATAAAAGGTATCATCGTGGGCTGACTGGGGACCAAATGGATAGGTAGCAGTTTAGGAGAAAAGGTCCTGGGAGTTACAATCGACAAGAAACTAGATATTAGTCAACAGTTGTCTTTATTCCCAAAAAGACTAATGGTATATTGGGGTGCATTGATAAGAGCATTGCCAGCAGATAAAGGTCAGTGATTATTTCCCTCTGTTTGGCACTGGTAAGGCCACATTTGGAGTACTGTCTCCAGTTTTGGGTCCTGCACTACAGAAATGATGTGGACAGATTGGAAAGAGTCCAGAGAACAGCAACAAAAATGATTAGGGGCCTGGAGCATGTGACTTTTGAGGAGAGGCCAAGGGAACATTTCTTTAGTCTGCAGAAGTGAATGAGGAGGGATCTGAAAGCAGCCTTTAACTACCTGAAAGGAGTTCCAGGGCAGATGGCAATAGACTGTTCTCAGTGGTAATAGATGGCAAAACTGGAAGCAATGGTCTCAAGTGGTAGTAAAGGTGGTCTTGGTTGAGTCTTAGGAAAAAACTTTTTTTCACTAGGAGAGTGGTGAAGCTCTGGAGTGGGCTACCTAGATAGGTGGCAGAATTTCCATCCATTAGGTTTTTAAAGTGTGGTTTGACAAAAACCTGGCTGGGATGATTTCGTGTTGGTCCTGCTTTGAGGAATGGGGCTGGACTAGATGACCTGCTAAAGTCCTTTGAAACCTAATCTTCTGTGATTCTTTGATTTCTGTTACCTATCACTGACATGAACGGGGCACTTGGGTCTTCTAAGACCTACCATATATCATCGCGTATAAGCCGAGAATTTGGTGCCTGAAAATTGGCTTCAAAACAGGCTCTTGGCTTATACTCAAGAGAATATGGTAGACAGCCGTAGCCAGCAGTTTCCCTGACCATGCGGCAAGCTGGAGCCCCAGAGTTCCCGGGAGGCCATCTTGGGCAGTCAGCGGGGGCTGGGGCTGGGGCTGGGGCTGGAGTAAGGAAGGGACCCTGGCATCTGGAGCGGCCAAGTAAGGGGGCCGTGGGGGGGGGTCGGCCTGGACATTGATTCAGGGAGGCCAGGGAAGCGGCAGCAGGGACCGGGGGTTGGGAAGGGGGTCAGGGAGTTGGGGAAAGTGATGGGATGGCTGGGAGGGTTTGGGGGAGGGTTCAGGGAGACCAGGGAAGGGGCGGCAGGGCTCGAGCACTGGGGGGGGTTGGAGAGTCCGGGGAAAGCGGCAGGAGGATCCAGGGTTTCTGGGGAGCCCAGGGAAGCAGTGACAGGGACCGGGGATTGGGGGGGGGGGTTTGCAGGCTGGGAAGAGCGGCAGCAGGGGTTGGAGGGTGACAGGGAAAGGGGTGGAAAGAGTGCTGGGGAACAGGGAAGCAACAGCAGGGCACTGAGAAGGGAGTAGAGGGCAGCAGTGACAAGCCAGGGGGCAGCAAAGGGAGCAGGGGGGCAGCAGTGGGGAAGGGGCAGAGAAGGGGGGCAACAGGAGGGTAGCAGTGAGGGAAGGGTGGAGTAGGGGGTGGCAGTGAGGAGGGGGCAGTAGGAGGAGCAGAGAGCAGCAGTGAGAAAGGGGCAGAAGAGGGGGCAGCAGGTGAGGGAAGGTCAGAGCAGGGGGCAGCAGTGAGGAAAGGACAGAGCAGGTGGGAGCAGGGGGGGCAGCAGTGAGGAAAGGGCGGTGCAGGGGGCAGCAGCAGGAAACTGAGAAGTGAGCAGGGGGGGTAGCAGTGAGGAAAGGGCAGAGCAGGGGTGACGGAAGTGAGGAAAGGGCAGAGCAGGTGGGAGCGAGGGGGCAACAGTGAGGAAAGGGTAGAGCAAGGGGCAACAGTGAGGTAAATGAGAAGTGAGCAGGGGGCAGCAGTGGGGGGGCAGCAGGGGTGACAGCAGTGAGGAAAGGACAGAGCAGGTGGGAGCAGGGGGGCAACAGTGAAGAAAGGGCAGCGTAGGGGGCAGCAGCAAGAAACTCAGAAGTGAGCAGGGGTGTAGCAGTGAGGAAAGGGCAGAGCAGGTGGCAGCAGGGATGACGGAAGTGAGGAAAGGGCAGAGCAGGAGGGCAGGAGTGAGGAATGGATAGCAGGGGGGCAAGGGAAAAGCAGCAGCAGAGATTTTGGGGCAGGGAAGCTGTCAGAAACTCCAGAGGAAGCGAGCAGCAGTGGGTGGGGGGTTAGGGGCCAAGGCCAAAAGGGGACCTCAGCTTATACCTGGGTCACCAATTTTAGCTTCTTTTTTGGGCTCAGAATTGGGGGGTCGGCTTGTGCCCGGATTGGCTTATATCTGAGTATATACGGTACTTTTTTCACAATAAGGGTATGTCTATACCGATGGCGGAAATTCGCAACCATCAGTGCTCTCTTCCACGTTCAACTGAGCAGTCTGTCAAGAGGTGCTCAATTGAGTTACAGTTCAGTACTGTAACTCCAGCCCTGTAACTGGAGTAGTGCTAAGACGACCAGATGGCATTTCTGGTTGCCTTAGTGCAGTAGGTACAGGGAGGTAAGTGGGAGTTAGTAAGGTGACAGGAATTATACAAGGTATCTACACATCCCTAGTTGTTCCTTAGCCCCCCAGAGTTTGGGAAACACCTCTGATAAGTGGAGACTACATGGTGCCTGCCTTCCTATGTGTGCCGTTAAGCAAGACTATCAGTCCTTCATTTTTGTTGGTACTAAATTCATGAAAATAGCATGAAATATTGTTCTTGGGTTTCATTACTATTTAGATTAAACAGAAAAATAATTTTTCATCTGCTTATTTGGAGAGACACATGAAGTAAAGTGTGAAAGTAAAGATCACAACTGTGATTCTAAGTGTAAAATTCAAATACTGGACTATATCAAGAGCTAAGAAGCAAAAGAAGTGTTAATGAAACATTTATAAATCTTACCTTATGAAATTCTTATGTTAGTCCCATTTAAAGATTGTGGGGTTTTTTATTTTATTTTTTATCAATTTTACTGTATACCTTTAAGACATGATTTTTTTCTAGTAAGGGGAGCATTGTTCCTTCTCTGTTGCTGAGGTAAAATGTTCTGTGAAAACGTGAGTTAAGGCCAGTGGAAATAACATTAATGCTGTTAATAACATTAATCTCTTCATCCCAATAGAAATCAAAGTATTGTGTTTTTTTTAAGGGATGGGAATGTTTAGATAGAGGAAAGTATCATCAGAAACCACTGGGTCAAAATGTTACTTTATAGAGTTACTCAAAGAGTGAATCCAGCCTAGTATGTTCTTAAAAAACACTCCTATTTCATCCGCAGCCCAAGAAGACATTGCCAGGGAAAAATTGAAGGGAAAAAAAAAAAAAGAATGTGAGGTAGCTAACTAAACACACTGTCATTTCCTTGAAGAAAAACACCTTTTCTTTACAAGAGCATTGAATTTAACCAGTCTGTCTAAGGCATTTATAGGGTATACAGCTCTGCATTATTTAGTTGCTGTCAAATCAGATGGGAGTTCCAACCTTCTCCTACCAATAGCTGCTCTGTTGTGAGTGTGGTGTGTAGTAGGTCTCTTTTCCAATCAAATATAGGGAAAGGTGGACAGCTCAATGTTCTGAGGTGAGGTTAGGGGCTTAAAATGTGTATGTTTTACTTTAAAATTAAGAAGACAGATGGAAAAGGATTTTTTTAATTCAAAATGCTGTTTGCAGTTTTTAAAGGAATAGGTAAGTAGATCGAGATGCTAAATATAGAGGTTTTTTACAGAGAATATTTTGCCAAAAGTAAGTGGAGTTTCATGAGCTGTTTGCCTATTTTGTTATGGGTATGTCATGTATATGTCTGGTAATAAATGCAACACTAACAACTCCTTCAAGAACAGAGCAATATTTTCATTTATAATTCCATAGGGAATAAGTATTTTGATGGTTAGTAGAAAATACGGAAATACAAAGTTCTGTGATGACATCAATCAGAATTCCATTTTGTGGAAAGTGTAATGTATCATAATCTAACTATATTTTTAATAGCACATGCATCATTCCTTTCCAAAATCATTTTAAATATTACTTGCCAAGACTGGAAAATAATTATTCTTAATTCCATGTAAAAGAGTAAAGGTTAAATGTTAGGAAGTAAAGGGTGGACCACCCCAGAAAATATGTTTTCCTCCCTCTACAAATCCAAGCCTCATTAGAAAGCACACAGACTATGTAGGCGATTATGAAATACGAAAAATCTAGTCAATCTTCAATGGAAATAGATAAAAGAATTCATTTCTGAAGGTCTATAAACTACCCTGCAATGGTGTTGGGAAAGTGTTAAGTGAATCTAGTTGTCCACGATGTGACCTAGTTGTTGGGGGAGGAGAGAATACGTCAAGAGATCTGAATTCAGTTCCTGACATGACTGTAGCCTTGGGAAAGTCACTCTGGCCAAAGTTTTCAAGTGCCCACAAAACTTGGATCTTTCTGGTTTTGGGTGCCAAACAGTGGCAGAAGGTGTTGTGGAGGAGGAAGAAGGCTATTGTTTCCACTCTTCATGGGCAGGGGAAGGGTGAGCAAAGAATATTTAGAATCATGGGTGACTGGGAGAGACTGAGGTAGTCTGAAGGGTGCTTGGCAAGGGAAATACAAGGAAAAGGGCCACTGGAATGGGTGAATGCATTGGGGAAGACTCCTCGATTCAGCCGGTCACATTCTGATCCAGTCTCCTTCCAGCCCCATTTTCTTTAATGTACACTTTTTAGTTCTTTGCCTGTGTTATACCAGCCCTACCCTATTAACTGCTTCCTCCTCTAGCAGTGGGATAGGGAGGCATCCTCCATCTGCAGCCTTCTCCCTATTGCCAGGCCTTTTTTCTGGTGAGGAGTCAGCTGGTGGAGCAGTGAGGGAGAAGAGATAGTGAGAGCCAATCTGACTATCTCCAGTCTCAGCATCACAATGGTCTACAGTGGCAAGGATGGGTAACTGCAAATGAAACCCTCCTCAGTTCTCAGCCCTGCCAGGGGATATGCCAGTAGGGTTGCCAGAATGTCACGCTCAGTGTGCAACCAATGTGTCTCTGGGATTGTGGGAGCCCAGCACTTCTGAAGACGGGTTGCTTCAAGTTTTGAAGAACAAAAATGGATACAGTCAAAACTTGATTTTAACTTTTTTTTTGAAAAATAAAAAAGCTTAAAACTTTTCTGCCTCATTTTCCCATCTTTAAGAGAGGAATAATAAAATGTAACTTTGCAAAGCACTTTTAGATCCTCCTGTGGAAGGTACTCTGTGAATGGAAGGTTAGTAATTGTTTTAATATTATGACTGTCTGATGCATGTAGCGCATACCATGGCCTAGGCCATGCTTTGGATTCAATGAGGGCACCATACTGTCATCCCAACTGGTTTTTATTTTTTTTTTTAAGACCATGTGGAAATTATCACAAGCAGAGGTACAGGAATTAGGTGGGTTTATTTACTTGTTGGTTCGTTTTTATTATGATTTTTTCCGTGACAAGAAACAAAGGTCAACTTGAAAACATTCTGTAATTTAAATGTAATCCGGAATGCCATTGTTTATCTTTGTGATTTGCTTATCCTGCTCTTATACTAAAATGCATACTGCTACGTTACTAATTTTTTTTCAGCTGAAAGGATTTTTTTTTAAACTGGGTTGTGATAATTAAACTGCACACTAGGCAAAATGATCGTTAAAAACCAGAAGAATATATACCAGTGTTTTCTAATCTCATGCAAGGCAAACAATGGCTAGAGAAAAAGGTACATTTTGCAGGACTAATTTTTCTTATCTCTCACAAAAGAATCCTTGAAATTTTTAACTCTGGGTTTTGCTCTAGCTGCAACAAAGAGTAGATGCTCTGTTGGTTAACTGAGGCATGTATAGCTCTGTAACTGCTTAATTCTATTTTCTGTATTCTGCACAATTAAACATTTATGGGTAAAGCCCTGGATGTCTTCAAATAAATGGAAGTTTTGCATTTGACTACAGTAAGGCCCAGATTTCAATGAAAAAGTCTATCTTCAGCAGTCACTGCTGCTGTTTTGTGTTGCAAGAAGGTAGCATGTCAGAGAGTGTTCTGCAATGGAGACTACTTTTATCTTCTTTGCCTCTGTTTCTCATAATAATTAAAGAAAACAAATCTAAATCCTTCTGCATAACTGTGTTCCTTGCTTTAGAGTTCATAAACTTGTTCTAAAGTATCTTGCTGAGTTTGTCTCTCTTGTATCTAACAGTACAAGTCTCCTTTCACTCGGTCTTGTCATTATTATTAAAAGGCTTTCTTCTCTGCATCTCTAGGCTATTTCTAAATCTAAAAATTTAGCTCAAACTTGCAAGTCCAAACTAAATAAGTATGAGTTTAATCTGAACTAACCTCAGGCTAGTTCAAACTAACCGCGGCTGTTTATTTTGAACTAGCTGCGCATTCTAGTTTGAACTAACTTTTTAGTTCACAATAGAATGCATGGCTAGTGTGAACTAATGGCTTAGTTCAAACTTTTTAAGTTTGAACTAGCCATTACTATGAGTCTTGAACTAATAATGTTCAAACTAAGCATGGAAGTCCGAACTAACCACTGGTTCTTACTAGTTCAGACTAAGCTTTACCTAGTCTGAACTAAGAAATTTCTTAGTGCAGACTAAGAAAAGCCAAGTGTGGCCTAGCTTCCTTAGTCTGGACTAATTTGACAGTGTAGACATAGCCCTAGATATCCAGATTCCAGAGGGGTAGCCATGTTAGTCTGTGTACAGCAGAAAAGTCTAAGAGTCCTGTTGCACCTTAGAGTCTAACAGATTTCTTCAGACAGCACTTTCATGGGCTCTCACAAACACATCTGATGAAGTGGGTTGGAGCTCAAGAAAGCATATACCCAAAGAAATGTGTTAGTCTTTAAGGTGCCACAGGACTCTCATTGTTTTTGATATTCAGAGCAACTTTGCTGTAACTTTGACTCATCAGCTTCCTGTCTCATTTCAGATATTAGCTGAAAAGCTCTCTTTTGTTTGCCTATGCTTCATAGTTTTTTCTCTTTTTGCTGTTTATTTTAACTCTGTGAAGTGTTTGGTATGAAAAACTTTATACAAAATGAAGTGGACTGTTTTGTATTATTAATACACCACAATTCCTTGAAACAAAGTGCTCCTGTCATTGTCGTAAACTGCTACTTCCAATTTCATATGCTTGGTAGCTACTTTTCATTTTAAAAGGACTTTTTTATTAGCTTTTTTTTTCAGGCAGAAAAGTCAAAACTATTTACATGCAAATATTTCAGAGCGAAAACAGTACTGCGTGTCTATACAACTTTTCATTTTTTCTTGTAAGTGGGTATGCAGAAAGGAAATGGGGAACCAGTCTTTTTACTAGAGCAAATGTAGAATAGTTTCTATCAATATCAGAATATATTTTTCCAAGAGAGAAAAATATCTTGACCGCAGGCAGATTCTTGGATAGAACTGGTTGTTTAAAATTAGCTTTTCTTGGGCTGACTGCTCCATTCATCCTTAAAAATACTTCTTTCATAAGACCATGTTTAGTTTAGACCTCACTTTAAATTATAACAGGCATTAATAGTATTTTTCCCTATTTGCTTTCTTTCATTCCAACTCAAATAAAATAAGTTTCCAGGCCCAATGTTTTATATATATACACGTACACACATATATACTACCAACTCTCGCTCATTCACCCAGTATATATTTGCCTTTACGAGCCTTTTTCTCCCCAGAAGCTGATGTTGTGAGTCTCTAATATGTTGGCATTGGTATCAAGATTAACAACTGGCCTTTATTCCAGGCAGTGGTAGCCTCAGAGAGCTTGTAAAGCTTTTTTTATGACACAAAAATCCATATTTTTCAGAAGCAATTGCCCTGCTTCTAAAAGTTTTATGCACTCCTAGCTTGTAAAAGTATGAGGCACATTAGTCCAGTGCATCCAAAAAGCCAGCACGAAATAAATCATGGACTCAGAACTTTGCAAACACTTCATTTTCTTGCAATTAAAAACCACATATGAAATGCTTGCAGACTATTTTTTAACAGCAGGAAAAAATTAATTATGGAATAACATATTTCTAACCACATATTCAAAAGACCTCTGAACTTGAGTTTAGAAAATGCTTGTACATTATTATGAGTCTCTAAAACAGGGGTTGGCAATTCTTGGCACGCATGCCAAAGCTGGCACGTGAGCCTGCTCCTAGTGGCACACGGGGCTCTTAGCCTCATGGTGCTGCTCTAACTCTGCGTGGTCTGAAGCAGCAGCTCAAAGCCCAGCAGCTGCTTCTCCCTCTCTGCTGGCCTCCTCCTCTGAGCACAGCACACAGTGCAGCGGGATTGAAGGCATAGCACCACACCTGGCAGCTGCTTCCTCTGGCCCTTTCCTGCATTGCAGCTTTGGTTCCCTATGCCCACAGGAGGAGGGCAGAAGAGAGAGAGCAGCCACCAAGCACGGCGAGTCTGCCACTTCCATCCAGCTATGTTCACAGGAGGAGGGGGCCAACAAGGAGAATGAAGCTTCTCTCTCTCTCTGCTAGCTGGCTGACCCCTTCCTGTGAACACGGTGGGATGGAAGTGGCAGAGCCATGCTCGGTGGCTGCTCTCTCTCTTCTGCCCTCCTCCTATTGGTGCAGTGGGGCCAAGCCGCACCACAGGAGAGGGCCAGAGGGAGCAGCTGCCAGGCACAGTGCTGCACCTTTAATCCCACTGCCTTCACAGGAGGAAGACAGGGAAACAGAGCAGTCCTTGAGCATGGCTCTGCCGCTTCCATCTGGTGGCTTTGCTCACAGGTGGGGCGAGGGGGCCAGCAGAGAGAGAAGAGCAGTTGCCAGGCACAGAGGTGCTGCTTTGGCCCCAGTGGCTCCTTTGACCATGCTCCCTCCCTCACCTAAGGAGGCAGGGGATAGAACAAGGCCAGTAGGGGTTAGGGGGCTGCACCCCGTGCACAACTGCGAGCTGGCACTGCTGGGCCAGCCCCAGTGGATCCTCAGGGGGTGTGATTTAAGTGCTGGCTTCCAGCTACCCCTTCCAATTGATTGCCTTGCTCCCATGCTCTCCCCTGTCACATGGGCTAGGGCTGCTCACGGTGCCAAAACTTCCATCCAGGTTTGCTGTCTGCCTCTCACTGCCTGGCTGCTCCTCCATGCTGGACCTGCTCCTCTGGTTGGCTCACTGGTGAAGTGGAGGTGCTGAAGCAGTGTCCTCTCAGCTTGCTATATTCCCTGATAGAAGTAGTGCTCTGGGTGTAAAAGCTCTGCCGGTCTCCTTTTCCAAACCTACTTCTTTCTTCTGTGAGCTCAGCATTGATCCCAAGTGCCTTAGAGATAGCCTTGGAATCAAGGTAAATTGATAAAAATGTCTGCTTCTAAGAAAACAAAGTTAGATGTCCATTCATTTCAACCTTTCTGGACTGATAAATTTGGATTTATTCCAGAGAAGGACCATGCCATTTGTACTTTCTGTTGTGAAAGTGTTGTTTGTCACTCATCAAGTGTTTAGTGATATTTTCAAACAAAGCATGAGAAAGCGTTTCTTGATGAAGCTGACAAGACCAAATCATGCAAGAACTGGAATGAAACTTTTCTGAGAGATTTCCAGCAATTTGGCCCAATGCTTTCTTTTCTAATTATACCTGAAAACTTCACTGGAAGCAACATGGGTTTGTCTTTGTTTCAGTGGATGGATGTTGAGGATCTTGAAATGCAGCACATTGAGTTAAGAAGCTCAGACTTGTGGGCATCATAGTTTAAAGATCTGCGCTGTACACTTGAAGTTACTAAGAGTGATCATGAGGCCTCTGTTCTGACATGCTGGATGTCCGTGCCAGTGAAATTTAACTGTTTAAAGAAAATTGCATTTGCAGTGCTTTCAGCATTTTGATCCGCATACCAGTGTGAGCAGGTATTTTCACACATGAAGTCTGTCCTCTGTCCCTCTTGGAGCCAGCTAACTAACAACCAATCACTCAGAGGCATGAGTGCAGCTTAAAGTGTCCAAATATGTACCAGACATTGAAAAACTCAGTGAGGAAAAGCAAGGGCAAGGATCACACTAAAAATAATTGCATTTATATTTGATTTGAAGAAGCACGTTAATAGTTATTTACTTTAGTGTTTACATACATACAATGATAGTTGTAATCTTGGGGAGAGATGCTTAAACATTAAAATTTATTAGCATCACCTGACATAGTAAATTAGTGTGAATCAACAAAGATTTGGCACACTGCTTCTGAAAGGTTGCCTACACGTACTCTAAAAGGTGACTTCCAGCCAGATTAAACCTGTGACCTCAGCTATTTAGCATGTATTCAGTCCCTGTAGTAAATTGTGAATAGTGTGTCAGAATCAAAATCTCAAATGTTTGTTGCTTCTGTCCAATGAATATTTTAACCTGGGAACTGTATATTGTAATGGGTTGGCAGCACTCTGTACTGGACAAGTGCCTCCTAGTGGTGTTTTGGGGAAATTGGTTGAAGCGGGCTGCTCATCACCTTCTTTGGCTGCTCAGCCCTCTGGCTGAGCACCGGTCTATATTCTCCCCTTCTTAGGGGAGGTTTTACTGTCCTGCCTCTGCCATTCTACTATCCATGGTCACAGTTCCACTATTACCACTCTGCTGGTGGTCTGGGGGGGGCCCAGGCCTGTCTATTTCTGTGAGTCCCAGCTTCCCCACAGTCCCAGTACCTTTTCCACTCATGTATCAGGGCCTTGGCTCCTATGAAGTCCCAGATATCAGCCACTGTGCTGTCATGGGTGCTGATTCCTTCAGGCAGCCAGATTTTCCTCCCTGAGCTCACAGGAGGTACTGTCTTGTTCTGGCTCTTTTGCTCTCCTTTATATAGAGCTTCCAGGCCCTGGTTGGCTGGTTCCCTGCTGCTGACCATTGGTTGCTGTCCCTACAACCCTTTTAACCACCTTCTAACTAGCACAAGGTAGTCCCCCTGCTGTACCCATATATAAAACAAATTTGCATTGACTATTGGTACTTTGCAGCCTGCTAGCTAACTGAATACTTATAACAGTTTATACAAAGTGTAAGTATGGAGTTTTTTGTTCCTGTTAAGGTTTGACCATCACTGTAAATTTTCCTTTAATAAAGAATTGATTAGATAAAGAACTAAAGGGGATGGGACCCCTAAGATATGAAAATCTGCTGTCACTTAAACAGGACCTCAGAAGTGTGTGTATGTATATACAGAGAGGGAGAGAGGACAAAAAATAAAAGGATTTTTTTCCCCTAAAGAAAGGTTTGTTCTACTTCCTTTTATGTTAGAGATTTTGGGCTGCAAAGGAAGGTGGTGAGCGTGGGGCAATATTTTGGAACCGAGAACCAGTGTTGAACACTGGCCTACTGATTTATTAGTGCTTTTCGATTTTGAAGAACACAGTCAAAAAGTAAGCCAGAGAGCTCGTTTCAGCTAGAAAGATGGTTTGGGAAATACTGATAAGGGACAAGATTAGAAAACTATTATAAATGGAAATGTTATCATGAAATGAAAGGTTGTACTGCTGCCACCAGATAAACTGAAATTCATTGAGTAATATTAGTTGATAAAGACAAAATAATGGAGACTGGAATAATTTATTTTAATGCCAAGAAACCATCTGATACTAGACCAGGAAATAATCAATATACTTTGATTATTGATGTAACAGAAACTTTTCACTCCATGTAATTTATTTCACCTCATTGAGATTTCTCAGTATAGAAAGTCTTTTATTAAAAAGATTATTTTAGTATGTTCTTTTTTCCCCAGAAGTTCCAGCTGAATTCACTGTCAAATCTTACTCATTTTTTAACTGAAATGGGATTTTCACCAACTCTGTTCACTTTGGAGTGGACTCATCGCTCCATTTAGGATAAATCAAACTTAATAGGCAACATCAATATATACACTGGCAAATGCCTTTTGCATTTAGGCTAAGCTTTTCTTGCTATATGCCCTAGTTCCACAAGTTTCTCGTCTGAATGTAATACTCCAGGAATTGTTCAGGCCTTCTGGAGAATATCTGGACTGGCATTCCATTTGGAGAAAAGTAAAGATGCCCTTGATGAGCTTATCATATGCACTTCCAAATCATTGCTCCCAACAAAGTATTATTTAATATTCATAAACAAAAGAAACTGGCATTTGATCATACAGTAATTTAGATTGCTTTTGTATTAAAATAAACAGGATCTTAAAAATAAGCCTGCCGTTCCTCATTCATTCATTGGTAGAATGAATACCATCAAAATGGTCATGTTCTGAATATTTGCCTGAGTTTACCAATAATTCATTTGACATTCCATAAAAAATATGTAGACTGAAATGCTATCATCATTCCTTGATGCATGGATTAAGGAAGACTAACACCTCCTTGTGGATGCTGGTGACTAGGTTTTCTGTCCTTAATCTGTGACTCTGAACATATTTTTCCTCTACTCTTTAGAGTGTGCTTTTGCTTAAATTACTAATACATTGATCTGCAACATGTGAGGATTGTTTTTCCATGTGTAACAGAACCATATTCCTTTTTAGTTTAGTCTCTTTTCTAAACACATAAGCTGTAACTGGAACCTTCTCTTGCAATTACTAATGCCCACAAACTCTGACCAGACCATTCCCCAAGTGCTGATTCAGTTCTGAGCACTGCCATTTGATCTATCTTTATTAATAACGTAAAGGTCATAAAAATCTTTCACCCATTTCGTTGCTCTCAATGCACCCTTTCAATCTCAACAGTATCCTACTTCTTTTTATTTTTTATGTGAATAATATTTTATTGAAAATAAACAGAGAGACAGCAGAGTTGCCATCCACAAAAACAGGTAACAAAGTTAAACTGTGGATCACATTCTGCTCCAACATGCTCTAAAGGGTAGAGGAAAAATATGTTCAGAGTCATAGAAGTAAATATTTAAAAAAATTCAAAAGGGGACCATATTTATGAAAAAAGAACAGTGCCAGTAACAAGAGGCTGGAGCTAAAAATACATGTTGACTGAAATGACAGTCTTAATAAAAAGATGTCTAGACTCCCTCCTCTCCCAGACTGATTCACAAACCAAAGAAGATAGGTGCATGTAGAACCTAACTCAACGGGCCTATTGAGAGATTACTTGTCAGAGAGAGCCTCATTTATATGGTCTATAAAAGAGGCACTGGTGCTTAATTTATAACTTTCATCCCCACAGTTAGAGCAGTCACTGAAGATATGAGAGATCTTAGGTGAGTTCCTTCCTGTCTGCTAGAGAGGGACAAAGGATTTGAAAATGGGGATCCCACCTCCCTGGTGAGTACTCTAACCACTAGGCTATAGGACTCTCTGCTGTGGCATGTCCTCAGTCTCTCCTGTTGAAGCTGTTGTGGATAAAATAATGAATAAGTGGTTGGAAGAGGGGGACTTGGACCCTGGATCTCCTATCTCCCTGAGTGCCCTAACCCTGGACTCATTCTTTTTTGCTCTCTCTTTCACTCAGTGACTGTTTAATTATTTATCCATTATGCAACAATCAGTCATCTTGAGAGAGAAATGAAGTGTGAGAGAATAGCTCTAGAACAGTGGTTTTCAAATCATTGGTTGGGACCCAGTATGGGGTCACAGACTCTCAGGTTCTGGGTCAACAGTGGTTAAAATATAATTTGGTGTGCCCCGAAACTCTCCGTTGTGGGTGGGCCCCCCAATAACCATGCTAGAACCCCCCCATGCCCCAATACACACCCCCAGACACAGACACACACAGACACTCCCCCCATGAAACCCCCAGCAGCCGCACTGCCCCCCCAAAGCCCTTACCTCCACTGTTTGCACGCAGGTGACCGGCTGGAAGCTGCGTCCAGCCACAAGCTGCTCTGCTCTTCAGGGGGAGATTCACAAACTCCCAGCCTGCCACAGGTCTCTGCTGGCTGGACTTAAGGTGGGGCAGGGTTTGAGGTGGAGCCACCAGAATGCTATATTCCGGCTGTTCATGCTATTTTTAGCATGCAGCGTTCCGGTGTCTTCCTCTATTTTTAGATGCCCCGGAACTCTGCCAGGCTAAAAATATGGGGCCCCAGAACTGTGTTCCAGCGCGTTCCCCCTACTTTAGCCCCTGGGCAGCAGGGCCAAGAGCCGGCTCCTGCTTCACAAGGCAAGGGGTGCACAGAGCCCAATCTGGCTCTAGGGCCCTTGAGGCAAGGGGCTCGGAGCCCAGTCTAGCCAGGAGCCACTTGTCGCCACAGGCAGGTGGCTTGGAGCCTAGTTAATTTCACAGGCTAGGCGCTCATAGCCTGTGAAATTGATTAGGGTCTGAGCTGCCTGCCCATGGCAGCAAGCAGCTCTTGGCCAGATGGGGGTCCAAGCTGACTACAAGCCCCCGCCACCTGCAGCAAGGGACTGAGGGCCATATCAGGCTCTCAGCTCCTCTCTGTGGGCTGCAGAAACCAATTGCTGGTCCCTTCCACCCATGGAAAGGTACTGGGAGCCCCCAGCTCCTCTTTTCAGGCTGCAGAAACTGGCTGCCAACCCCAGTTACCTGCGGAGAGGGGCTGGAAGCCTTGTGGAGCTCCCAGCCCCTCTCCGTGGGCAGCAGGAGCCAGCTCCAAGCCCCCGCTACCTGCCCCAAGGGGCTGGGAGCCAGATTAGGTTCCCAACCCCTTTCTGCAGGTAGCAGGAGCTGGGTCCCAGACTCTTACTGGCAGACCACAGTGCCAGATCGAGCTCCGGGAGCTGATCAGGACTGGGGCAGTGCAGGGGTGGCCCCAGGTATGCCTGCACTGTGTACAATGGACACATACCCTGAAGTTGACTTAACATGGTTGACTTCAGGAGTGCTGCTGGCCCCAATAAAGATCTGGGACTCAACACAGTGAGACTCAGGGCTTATGTGCAGCTGCCAGCCCCAGCAGCCCAGCAGTGGACATGTGCTAGGGCTCTGGGACTCAGGGTTCAAGCCCCATAAGGCCAGTGCCAGTAACACCTCTGATCAGCTTAAAGTCAACTTCCAGGGCTCCACCCTCCAATGTAGACATAGCCTGGGAGATTACTTCAGCGCTCCTCCCTACAGCCTTTTCATCTTCTCATATTTAACAGTGAAATAGACTCACATTCTGAATCTATGACTGCCAGGTGCTGGATTTCATGGTGTATAAATACAATATGTCACACTTTTGCCAGTAGTTTTTTAAATTGTAATATTGTTTTTGTAACAATGCCCCATTTTCCTGATATTGTTACAGGGTATTTTAATGTAAACTTAGTCACATTTAGATGCCTGAGTTGCTCATACAAAATCTTCCTATCATTATTACATTTTTTACACTCACAAAGGATGCAATCAACCAGTTTCTTGATCTCACAAGTCTTACATACCGCATCTTCATGTTTTAATTAAGGCCAAAAAACTGTTTAACCTCAAGCATCCAGTAAGTATTTGGGGTATAGCTACCTGACTCTGTCTCTCAAGTTCTGTCTGTCAGTATTTTTAGAGCATACATTTCATGAAATCTTTTCCTCCTTGTTTCTTTTGTCCCTACTTCCTCTCTCAGTTAATTTTTAATTAGATTTTTACACACCTGTTAACTTAAATGCATCTCTGGCTATGTTCACACATAAACTGTTATTTCAAAATGAGTTATTTCAAAATAAAGTCCTTATTTTGAAATAAGTTAATTCGAATTAAGAAAATGTTAATTCGAATTAGGGGAAAGCCTGCTATCGAAACAGTTGTTATTTTGAAATGACTATTTCAAAATAAGGCTGTTTGGACATGTTGTTTCGAAACAGTTGTTTCAAAACAGTTGTTTCAAAACAATGGTGTTGTTTTGAAACAACATGTCCGAACGCCATTGTTTTGAAACAGCCATTTCGAAACAACGGCTATTTCGATTTCAAGCGAGGTTTTACTATTTTGAAATAATGGCCGTTATTTCAAAGCAACGGGTCCCATTGTTTTGAAATAACAGAATGTCGTGTGGACATAAGAAATTTTATTTCGAAACAACGGCTGTTGTTTCAAAATAAAACTCTTGTCTGAACACAGCCTCTGTCAATTTCTTTTTTTTTTTTTCATTTTTGCTATTATGTCAGTCATCTCATTTCTTGCTATCATTACACACACTAAGAGTCATGTTATTTCACTGGTTACTCCCATCTGTGCCAATTTTGCTGTTAGTAACCATATTTCATCAGTAAGTCCTTCTTGTCTCCTGATTCCTTAGTTCACGCATTAATCCTACTGATGCAAGGCATTTAGTGTTTCCATCTTCCCTGTTTTCTAAAACTTTTGCACAAAAGGTTATGTCTGATAACTTCATTCTTAATGCTACAGGCATTTCACCTGTGGTTATCTGCAGTACTCACAAAGGTGTTATGATGAGGGCACCACAAGCAATGTGTAATGTCTGGCTTTGGATTGAGTTTAGTTTCCTTGAGATTATTTTTTATGCTGAACTAAATGCTTGGCATCTATACTCAATATTTGCTTTTATTAACACGCTATAAAGCATGACCCTTGCTTTCTTATCTGCATCCCAGGTGGTTCAGGAAATACTTTTCAGTAGATTGAGTTTACCTTTATGTTTATGTACAATATTTTCAATGCGCTCCTTCCACTTTCACTTGCTATCAGATGTAACACCCAGGAAATTTTTAGCTTTTAACTATATATATTTGCTATTCATAGAGAATATGTTTACATCCTTTTTAGGTTTTTTTTTTAGGCTATGTCCACGCACAGGAAGTTAAATTGATTTAACTTAAATTGGTTTAATAAAATCGCTATAAAAATCATTAATTGATTTAAGTTCAATCATTTTAACAGGTCCACACCTAAAACTCAAATTGAAATAGCATGTCCAGGGACAGGACATGCTATTTCGATTTAGGAGAGGGGAACCATGCGAGGTGAGGCAAAATGGCCTTCTAGAAGGGCCATGCCCCCACCCAATACATGAAAAAGGAAAGGCAAACTGGGAAGGAGAAGAGCAAAACTGTTAAATTGAAACAACTGTTATATCAAAATAACATGTCCACACAGTGTTATTTCAATTTAACAGTTTCAATTTAACCCTTGGTTCATTTTCATCCCAGGTTTTATTGAATCACTCCAACTTTTCTTATCATTTCGAAACAAGAAAATGTCATGTGGACCTAACAGTTTTTAAATCGAAATAACCAGTGTTATTTCAATTTAAATCCTATGTGTTTACATACCTGTAATGAATACACCATTCCATGAGTTTTGAGAATTGAAGATGTAAAGTCTTACTCTTCCCCATTCCACACTTTTCCTAAGTGCTTCATTAATTCCCTTCTCAGCTGTTTCCATTTTTAGTCAATATGGCACAATCATATGCAAACAAGGATATGCCTCTTCCTGCGCTCAGCCATTTTAGGAGATGATTTATCTCATTAAGCTGAAGAGAGTAGGCTGATTATACTCCTCTGTGGAGTGATGTTTGAGATATCTGTGCTTTCCCTACTCTGACCTGCTAGTTCTTTTACTTAAAAAATTCTTTGTTCACCTATATATTCGTCCTTTTATGTCCATGCATGCTATTATATCTAATAATCCCTCCCTCCATAACATATAATGTTTTTCAATATTTAGGAAAGCTATTATCATATAGTCTTTTCTCATTCTGTTTTGTATCTCTGTGATGGTATGCTGAACCCCCAGAGTACTTCCCGGGAACTGTCAAATTCCTCGGTACACTTATCAGCTCTTTAGTTTGCAGTGAGCTTTCCACCAGACTTTGGCTGGTAACTCACAGGCAGCCCCTCCAGATCCTGTTATCACCCAATCCAGTAGCAGCTGGCACCAGACATCCAACTTAGTTCAGTGAATTGTCCCTCCAGTCATTTAGGAGCCAACAATAGTGAAGTTCTAGCAGGCTTCCCAGGACTATACCATCTAGCTTTGGTCAAAAAAGCCAACCAGTAAATATTATTATCCACTCTTCCCTTCCCTCAAAGTGGAAGTAATGTGCATCAGCTTTTGCTAATGAGCAGAGTTTGTCAAAAAACTTCACTCAAAAGCACACCAGTAAAGATAAAACATTTTAAAAGTTTATTAACTATATAGAAAAGATATTAAGTGATAAGTGGCAAGTGTAAAAAGATTGAAAGTAGTTATCAACAGAAATAAACACAAATCCAATTTCTACACACTAACAGAATTTGAATTAGCAATATCTTACCCTTGTTGGCTGGTACAAACAGGTTCTTATATGCAGGATCTTCAGACTTCCCTTTCTGGGACTCTCCTCCTCCCTTTCCAAGTCTTTTTGTCTTCCAGGCAACATTTCAAGTGTTCAGCCATATGAGTGAGTAGCCAAGTGCTGATGTCATGCTCCCCCTTTTACTGTCTGTTTCAGTTTGCTAGCACAATTGGGCTTGTGATTTCTGGAAAGTGTCACTGTAAATAATTCCTGTTAGTGGAATCTATTCTTGAATGGTGACAGAAAGCCATTAAGATGGTCAGGCCACTCCATTGTTTTACCTGAAAGCCTTTTTGTGGGAGTTTCCTGCCTTGCCACATGTTCTAATACCATATTCAACAATGTTTTATAATGTCCCATACTATGGTAACACATACAATCCAACAGAATATTAAAAGTTTAGCAGGTCAAGACTTGTAAAATAATACCAAACAAGGTGTACACAGAATGTGTAAATCATAGCATCATAGAAACTGGAAAGGACCATGAGAAGTCATCAAGTCCAGTCCCCTGCATTCATGGCAGGAACAATTACCCTCGTAAACCGTCCCTGATAGGTGCTTGTCTAACCCACTCTTAAACACTTCCAATGCTGGAGATTCCACAACCTGCCTAGGCAATTTATTCCAGTGGTTAATCACTCTGGGTATAACAACACTGGTTATTTCGAAATAAAAAACTGAATGTCCACACGACGTTTTCTTATTTCGAAATGACAGGCTCTGTCATTTCAAAATAAGAACCGTCATTTCAAAATAGCTTAAACCCCATTCATTTCTAAACGGCTGTTATTTCAAAATGGTTATTTCAAAATAATGCCGTTTGGACATGTTTTTTCGAAACAACACCATTGTTTCAATTTGTTTTGAAGTAACTGTTTCAAAACAACGTGTCCAAATGGCCTTATTTCGAAATAACCATTTTGAAATAACAGCTGTTTCAAAAGCAGGCTTTCCCTTAATTCAAATTAACATTTTCTTAATTTGAATTAACTTATTTCGAAATAAGGACTTTATTTTGAAATAACTCATGTCAAAATAACTTATTTCGAAATAATGATGTATGTGTGGACATAGCCTCTGATAGTTAGGAATTGTTTCCCAATGTCCAACCCAAACCTCCCTTGTTGTAATCTGAGTCCATTGTTTCTTGTCCTATCATTGACAGTTAAGGAGAACAGTTTTCTCCCTCCTTCTTGTGACAGCCTCTTAGATACTTGAAAACTGTTATCATGAGCCCTCTTAGTCTCCACTTTTCTAGATTAAACAAACCCAGCGCTTTCAATCTTCCCTCATAAGTCAGGTGTTCCAGACCTCTAATCATTCATGGTGCTCTCCTCTTGACTTTCTCCAATTTGTCCATTTCTGTCCTGAAATGAGGTGTTGCTGAACTGGACACAGTACTCCAACTAAGACCCAATCAGGGCGGAGTAGAGTGCAAGAATTATTTGATGTGTCTTCCTTATACTACTCCTGTTAATACATCCCTGAATGATTTTTGCTTTTTTGCAACAGTATTAGCTTGTGGTCCGCTATCACACCCAGATCCGTTTCTGCAATATTCCTTCCTAGGCAGTCATTGTCCATTTTATATTTGTGCAATGGATTGTTCTTCCTTAAGCAGAGTAATTTGCACTTTTCTTTATTGAATTTCATTCTGTTTTGTTCAGACCATTTGGCCAGTTTGTCCAAATCATTTTGAATTGTGATCATGTCCTTCAAAGTACTTGCAATCCCTCCCAGCTTGGTATCATTGACAAACTTTACAAGTGTACTCTCTATGCCATTATCTAAATCACTGATGAAAATATTGAACAGAACCAGACCCAGAACCAGTCCCTGCGGTACCCCGCTCATTATGCCCTTCCAGCATGACTGTGAACTTAATGATTACACTCTGGGAGCAGTTATCCAACCAATTTTTCACTCATCTCATAGTAGCTCCATTCAGGCTGAACTTCTCAAGTATGTTAATGAGAAGGCGATGCAAGACACTATCAAAAGCCTTACTAAAGTCTAGATACACCACATCTACTGCTTCCCATCTATCCACAAGACCTGTTGCCTTGTCATAGGAAGCTGTTAGGTTGGTTTGACATGATTTGCTCTAGACAAATCCATGTTGACTATCATTTAGCACCTTATTCTCTTCTAGATGCTTGCTAATGGATTCCTTAATTATTTGCTCCATTATTTTTTCCTGGTACCGAGGTTAAACTGACAGGTCTATAATTCCCTGGGTTGGCCTTTATTTCCCATATTATAGGTGGGCACTATATACACTCTTTTCCCGTCCTCCTGGATCTTTGCAGTCTTCCATGGTTTTTCAAAGATAATAGCCAATGTCTCAGATATCTCCTCAGTGAGCTCCTTAGTACTCTAGGGTGCATATCATCAGGCCCTGGTGACTTGAAGACATCTAACATGTCTAGGTAATTTTTAATTTGATCTTTCCCTATTTTAGCGTCTGATCCTGTCCGGCTTTTACTGCCCTACCCTGTGTCAGGCATCCAGTCACCACCAACCTTCTCGGTGAAGACCGAAATGAAGAAATCATTTAGTTCCTCTGCCATTTCCACATTTTCTCTTATTATTTTTCCCTCTTTGTTGAGAAATGGACCCACACTGCCTTTGGTCTTTCTCTTATTTCTAATGCATTTAAAAATTGTTTTCTTATTACCCTTTATGCCTTCATCTAGTTTGATCTCAGTTTGTGCCTTGGCCTTTCTGATTTTACCCTACATAACTGCATTATTTGTTTATAGTCATCCTTTGTCCAAGTTTCCAATTTTTTCAGGACTGTTTCTTTATTATTAGATTATTGAAAATCTCCTGGTTAAGCCAGGGTTGTCTCTTGCCATACTTCTTATCCTTCCTGCACATCTGAATTCTGTGAAATAAATGAATATGAAGATTGCGAGGGCATTATTTTAAGACTTGGGTTTCACAGCTTCCATCTCTACTCCCACAATATGATCAATTTCCCCTCTTGAACCCACTTCACATGTTGTATATAAGACCTGTTTCCCTCTAACGATGTTGTTGATCTTTCAGTTACCATTCTTTTCATGGGTTTACCCATATGCGACAAAAGGCACATATGCATCACGTCTTGTTCACAGCTTCCCTGGTTTCCACAGTGGGGCTACAGCTGCACATTTCTGTTTGACTGGTAGCTCATCTGTTTCCCATACATCGCTGTATAGTCTTAGCAGCGTTTTCAAAGTCCCTTCTTCCAAATGTTTTAACACTTCATTTTATAGGCCACTCTTGCCTGAGTGCCCAGTTTTTGCTTTTATCCATAGCTTTTTTAAATTCCTCATAGAGAAGTTTTCATTTAATACTGTATTTTCATCCTCCTCTCACCTCTTCCTGGTCTCGTGATTTCTTTAATGATTTTTCCTCATGAAAATTTCTATGATCTGATTTTTTTATCATTACTAACATTGTGAAATATTTCTGCTAAGGCTTTTGCTTTTTCTTAATTTGAGCTTTATCCCTCTACAATGAGATATAGAATTGCCCTTGCTTCTTATGCAGACAGGTAAAGAACATGACAGAAACATTAAAGCAGGCAGATATCCCTGCAAGAAACCACTCTGCCAACTCTGTCCACATATCTGCTCAAAAGCACCATCATAGGACCCATCAAACCAGCTACTCCATCAAAGGGTCCTTCACCTACTCATCCACTAATGTGATTTATGCCATCATGTGCCAGAAATGCCCCCAAACCTTATACATTGGACAAACAGGACAGTCCCTACGAAGAATAATAAATTCACACAAAACTGACATCAGAAATCACAAAACAAAACAAAACAAAAAACGTTGCTGAGCACTTCCATCTTCCTAATCACTCCATTGATGATTTCTTAATGATGGTCATTAAGAAAATCAGTGGAACATCAAGACTTCAAAAAGAAACAGCTGAAATCGAACTAATATGCAAATTAAACTGTGTGAAAGCATGGCTGAATCATGACTATGGTTTCTTTTCACATTATAACAGCTAATTTGACTTCACCCTCCATGTGCTGTTTCCTGGGGTCTGAATCCTTATAAATGCTCTGATTTGCTGTTGCAGTATGACCTGATCCCATGTCTTACATTCCCCTGCATTTATTTTCATGCAATTCTGTAAGTTCTCCGTCTTCAAAGAGTCTGATGAAGAGGGATATTCTCCCACGAAAGCTCATGTGATAAATAAATCTGTTAGTCTTTAAGTGCCACAAGACTCCTTGCTTTTTTTTCTCTGAAGTTTGTGTCTTTATTTTCCCATAAAACTTTCTCCAGATTCCTTGGTTTGCCTTTTTAATGGCCCTCTGCTCAATTGCCTTTCCTTTTATATATAGGTACTTATGATTAATTGTAATATTTGCTTTCTGATATGCCTTGTTCCCTTCTTTTATTTGTGTTTTTACACTCCTCATTCCACCAAGGTATATAGTTTCTGTCTTCAGGGTAGCACAATATCTTAGGTATACCTAAATCTGTCTCCATAATGATTTCCACAGTTACACTGCTACAAAGCTCCTCTGTGTCATCACTTATACATTGTTCATTAATATTTTCAATACATTTCCTTTTAAACAGTCCCCAGTTTGCTTTTTTGATAACCAAAGTAGGGGGCCTTTCTCCATCCTCATCATTGCCTTTGCTCACTTTCTATTCCTTCCTCTTTATCAGCTTCCCAGCTGTGCTTGCTTCCCACACTACTGGATACAATTCCAAGGGCTGTGGTGAATAGATTTCCACTTGCTGCATTAAACTTAATGAGTGTACCATCATTCAGTGTTAGTAAATTATTTTCATCAATGAATTGTTCTAGACATTTCAATTCTTATCGTATTTTTCACTGTCCAATCAATCATGGCTGTTTACATATATGGGTCTGTTGCATCTTCAGCTATCTTTGTCAAATTCTGAATCTCAAGTTTTCCATGGGGATTGTATACATTATAGATTCTCAAAGATGTAATTATGCTGCATGAGAATCTTGATATCATTAGACTCCATATTAAGTTTCTCCAGCTCATTTTCAAGATCATTCAGATTTTTCTTAATGAATGTACAAACTCCCTCTCCTCTTCCTATTTCCCTGTCTTGCCCGTACATGCCATATCCTTGGATTCTGAAATCTAGTTTTCCTATTAACAGTGTTTCTTATATGCAAATATGTGACATTACCCAAGGCACAATCTGTAGTGATGGACAGCTGTGTTTTCTCAATTCTCCAGGCTTGTATGCCTTTTACCCAGTTTTTCTATGAAAGCAATCACTGTTGGTCTGCTCAGACACAGCCTTCAGTATGCAAATCACTCCCAGCTATATTTAGGAGTGTTATAGCCAGTGACTCATGAATCACATTACAAGACAACACAAGCAAATTCCTCCTCTCAAGATTTCCCAGAGAATGTGAGTTTTGTACTGCCCAGCATCCTTCCAGACTATACAAACTCATATAATATCCCTCATTTATTAATAGCAAATGATATACCCAAATCTGGTTATTCAAAAAGGAGTTTGCCAAATACTTCGATCCAAGCATACAGCTACCACTGTTGATCACTTTTTCTCACTCTCATTTCTTGGTAATTAGCTATGTCACATATAATTGCTTATCCTCTCTCATGCCTTACTTTATTTCAGATTCAGTCATTTTGATCAGCAACCTATATGCAACTTGTCTCCATCAGATACTTGGGCAGTTGGCAACTTTCCTAATACTTTAGTCTTTAACAGTTTCCCCTATTTTTTTTTGGTTTTACATTTGATTCATAGATTTCCTCCTTGTAGGTTCCATTCTTTATGTCTCCAGTGCCTTTTTATTAACTTTGCCACTTTCAGAGGGTTTGTGTCCCCTCTTGTCACATCCTCAACTAGTGATTTCATTATTATTACCTTTCACTCTTTCCTGTCTTTCTGCCTGTTGTTTCTTCTTCAAGAGCTGACATACCTTTTTTCCTAACCTGTGACCACTTTCTCCTCTGCTATCTCCCTTGTCATTTCCTAAACTGGTTTCAGTATTCTCCTTGCTATGCTCCATCCAAGCCAAAAGTATAACATAGCCAAGTCAGCCTTCCTCTAGCCATCAGCCTAGCCTGCCCTTCTCCTCTTGCTCTCATTTCTTGGCTTTATACACCTAGCTCAGCTTCTCTGGCCAGTGGCCTTCATCTGTAATTAGTGTTTAGTAATTCCTAGCTTCCCTCCAGTTGGAGCATATCAACTTAATTGATCCCTTCTAGCTCCAGGTTACCCAGCTCTGGGTTTGTGTGGGGTGGATACACCATCACAGGGAGAAATGGGACAAAAATGAAATTGACAGTATTAATTTCTTACTGGAATAAAAATAAAATGCATTGTAACCCTTCCAGTGATAAATGGAGAACTTTAAAATTGTCTGTGTGCTAAAGAGAGAATACACTGCAGCTTTATATCTTCTTTATAAGAGTTCAGAAACTGATAAAAATAGGAAAATCTAAGCTGTGTCTCAGATGCATTATATTCTGCAGCAGAAAAGTAGATAGAATGGATGAGAGTGGAATAAAAACAAAACCATTTAAAGTGTTTTGTGGAAGGGACTAGTGTATATGTCACACTACACAGTGATGATTAGTGTGCTTGCCTGGTAGGTGAGAGCCCTCAGTTTGAGGTGCTGGTCTACCTCATTCAGAGCAGAGTTTTTCACCCCAGCCACTTCCAAATCAGGCTGAGGTGAGAGTGAACTTGGGTCTTCCTCATCCACTCCAGTACCCTAAATAAACACCCTTCCCAATAAAAGATTTGTGGACACCTATGTGACCCCATAAAACATTTCAGCTTCAGTGAGAAGGTTCTGACCAGCAATAAATGTGCCACAAACTCCTGACTAACCTTATATCAATCTGTTGTTTTCCTTTTTTGCCTGAAATTTTATGTACATGTCAGTGTTGTTTATCTGACATTAATGTTTTGGGTTAGAATTGCTTCTGTCTTTTATTTGAGGAGGAGAAAGAATCACAATGCATACAAAAATCCAATATTCTATAATGCCCAAGGTACCTACAAATTTCCTTTTCTGGTGACATACATGGGAAGTCACTTTGAGTACAAGTGAATAATTTATCAAAACCAATTAGCTAACAGTGAAATAACTAAGCTGAATTTGTACAAGGCTATTTTATCTGGTAGTCAACAACATTTGTTCAAAATTATATACTGGGACTCTTCTCTGATTTTGTATAGTCTACCAGTCAAAGAAGATGTCCCTGATGGAATAATTAATTGTTCTATACCAGTAGAGGACAGATTCCTTCAAAGTAGAAGAAGAAATTCTATACAAGGGATATATGTTGCACATACCATGGCTAAATAATGTCATGTCCATTTCTGGAATAAGGAAGATAACATTTGTATCTAAAGGAATAGAAAAAGGGATAGAACAAGTGTATCTTCACCTGAATGTTCTCTGCCTCCAATTAATTTGCATTGTTGGTGTGTACTCTAGAATTTAAAGTGTGGAGCTTTTTTCCTAATTACCCAGAGAAACCAATGACACTCTTATTGCATTCTGTGTCATTTTATCAACCCAAATGACACACATGCAAAAAACATTTGCAGAGCAGGAATGCTTCCAGAATTGTGTCTAGTTTTATATGCTCTTTATGCAGTAGGCAGTTTATCAGCAGCTATCTTTAACCCTTCCCATCTGACAAATAAAAATAATGAAATATCACTTATTTTCCAGCTAGATTAATTTATTTTTCATTTAAAAAATTATCAGTTCTCATGTGAGGTTTAGTGAGAGGCATACAGGAGGTTGATAAATTGATATCTGGTATTAGTATTATTAGATTTGCGTTTTTGTTATTTAAACTGTGGAAGCATCCAAAGTTTCCTAGGTATCTTCTGAACACAGAGGAAGACACAGTCCATCCTCTGAATACATTAAAATGTAAAAAGTCCTGTGAAGGGAGGGGGAGAAGGATACAACATACTAGCAGAGTGCTGATAAACCCATGCCTTGTTAGTTCCATATGTAGCTTTTTAACATAATCCATGTAACTAACTGTTCATAGCATGTATTCCTTCAATATTTGTTATTCTGAATTTAGCATGTAGTGTTTGGTACGGTTTTAGTTCTTTACCAGTAAAAGCAATTCCTGGAGAAATCATGCAAGGCAGCCATTCATTGAGGAAGACAGTGGAAACAGCTTTAGAGAAAGCTGTATAGCAAGAAACAAGCAAGTCTGGGAAATGTAAGGATGCTGAATAACTAGACCCTTGCAGATCTGCAGCTATCCTCTTCAGGTCCATGGATGTAGATGTGGATATCCACAGAGCCATTGTTGCAGATTGAAGCTCGGATGCAGATTTTATTTCTTTCTGCCCAGGGTTCATTAGCTGCTGCTGCTGCCTCTGCTGCAGCTGTGGAGAGCAGTGAGCAATCTTAAGCAGCACAGCAGTGGACAAAGAAGGGACTTCAGCCAATCCTAGCTCAGCTCTTCTTGCAGTCTGCAAGCCAATCAGACAGTCACTCATGGGAGGTCTGACTCCAGGAGCCTCAGCAGCCAGTCCCCACAATCTACCAAATAGCTGGTGATGGGCAGCTACCCTCCACCTGTTCCCTCACTGCTGATCCAATTAGATGACTGGCAACTGTCACTGAACAGTTCAGTGATCTCAGCAGCTCCAGCTTCCCTAGACTAGGTGGAATAAAAGTTGTTGAGATTGGGGCCAGGAGATGCTTTGAACTGTATCTGGAGCTGCCAACAACTCCCTCCTCCTTCTGCCCCCCATTGCCCACCTCCCCAGCCTCAGCTCAGCAAAGCTGTAGCAGCCAGAGAGAGGTTCTTTTCCTATAGTCAGAGCAGGAGCTTGGTGATGAGGATGCTGATGAACATAAAACCTGGCATGCGGATCCCAGATCAGATGCAGGCTGAAACTGAATGGATGAGGACTGAATGTGGATCCACATTTTGTATCCATGCAGGGCTCTGGGAATAACCTTTCCTGTCCTGTTTTTAGGATCCTAGCTTTAAAAACAACTAGGCTCCTTCCTGACTAAGACAAAGAAAATTATATTACTCATATATACACTCTAAGATCAGAAGGGACCACTATGATCATCTAGTCTGACTTCCTTCACATTGCAGGCCAAACACCTCATCCACCCACTCCTGTAATAAAAATCTAAGCTATGACTGAGTTATTAAAAAAAATCCTCAAATCATGGTTAAAAGATTTTAAGGTACAGAGAATCCACTAGCAAGTGAGCCATGACCCATGTGACAGAGGAAGGTGAAAACCCCCAGAGCTTTTGACAATTTGCCACATGTGAAAATTCCTTCTTGCTTCCCAAATATGACAGTCAGTTAAATCCTGAGCCTGTGGCCAAGATTCACCAGCCAGAATCTCAAAAAAAGAATTCTCAGGAATGACTCTGAACTCACCCTAATGTCCCACCTCAGGCCATTGGAATATCTACCACCAGTTGTCAAAGATCAGTCAATTGCCGAACTAGGCTTTCCCATCATGTCAACCCCTTCATAAATTTGTCAGGGTCAGTTTTGAAGCCACCTAGATTTTCTTGTTCCTTTGATCCCTTTGAGAGGCTATTTCAGAACTTTACTCCTCTGATGGTTAGAAATCTGCATCTAATTTTAAATATAAACTTCCTGATGAACGATTAATGTGCATTTATTCTTGTGTCCACATTGGCACTGAACTCAAATAATTCTTCTCCCTCTGTTATATTTATCCCTCTTATGTATTTATATAAAGCAATCATATCTGCCCTCAACCTTCTTTTGGTTAGGCTAAACAAAAAAGCTTTTTAAATCTCCTCTCATAAGGCAGGTTTTAAATTCCATGGATCATCCTTATAGACTCTCTCTGCACCTGTTCCACTGGATGTGTTGGCTATTTTTGAGGCCTGTATTATGCAGGAGGTCAAACTAGATTGGGGTCTCAAACAAGTAGCCTGTGGGCCGCATACAGCCCACAGAGCTCCCTCCTGCAGCCCCAGATAACACCCAGAATCCTGGGGCTCCTACCTTTCTAACCCTGGGGTTTTCTGCAGATGGAGACCAAGCAGCCTCACCTCCCGCCTACGTTATCAGCCACTGACAGGGAGGAGCTGAACTGCTGCCTGGTAGCTGTCCTATTCACATGCAGCAGTTTATTGCCCTATTCACATGCAGCTCTTGATCAGGAACTGCCCTATTTACATGCAACAGCTGAAGCAGGCTGAGCTGTCCATAGAAGGGACAGGTGGCGGGAGGGGGGAGCTTAAAGGAGGGTGGCCTGAGCCTGTGGAGAGGGTTCACGGGGGGCTTCATTCTGGAGGATCACCAGAAAGTCCCACCACTAGCCACAGCACGACCCCCAGGGCTTTCCCCACTGCCAGTCCCAGCACAGGCAGGGGGCGTTCCCCCCAGAAGGATGGGGTAGTGTTTTTTCTTCTGCCCACCCCAGTGCTGCTAAATTCTGGCAAAAAAACATGGAGTCGTGTGGCACTAACAGATTTATTTTTCGCGTGAGATTTCGTGGTCCTTCAGGGTTTGAAAAAGTATATTTTTTGCCCTCAAACCAAAAAAGATTGGGAACCACTGATTTATAATGTAAAATTTTAAGTGTGTTTGTTTACTCATTGGGCACATCTACACAGACCATTTTATTTCAAAATCGGTCCTTTCGAAAGGACCAATTTCGAAATAAAACTCTTATTTTGAAAGGAGCCCTTTCAAAATAAGGGAAACCGTGGAATCGAAACAGCCATTATTTTGAAATGGATGTTTCAAAATAACGGCAAAGGGACCACTGTTTCAAACCGTTGTTTCGAAACAACGGGTCTAAAGCCGTTATTTCGAAACCTCTGTTTCAAAATAATGGCCGTTTTGGGGGGGGTAGGTTTTAGTTTTTCGCAATAGCGATCCTTATTTCGAAAGGACGAGGTCCGTCCTTCCGAAATCAGGAAACGTCATGTAGACTAATTTTTTTTTTTATTTCGAAGTAACGGTTGTTATTTCAAAATAAAAGGGCTGCGTAGACGTGCCCATTGTCTTTTTGATGATTTTACCATCTTGAATGGAAGTAATTCTAAAAGGAAACGTGTTTTGGCTTTGGAAAGACTGACAAAATTAGCACAGACTTCATGTTACAGTTTCAAAAAAAGTTAATAAATTGACTTTTATTAGCATACTATATTACTCTTCATTTTTTACTGTCCTTCCGCATCATTGTATGAAAAGGTTTCAGTGGTGAGGCCCTCGGGTTAATATCCTAGTCCTCATGTGGCCCTCAAGGTGATTTCAGTTTGAGACCCCTAGACTAGATAATTGTACTGGTCCCTTCTGACCTTAGAGTCTATGAGTCTATTTACCCATAGATGACAGATTTTATTTAATTTTTTTCCTTGTTGTGTTTCCGGCAGGAAATTGTGTATGCATATGATGTGACAGGAGAAGCACTTCCAGTACCAATATCCTCATTTGTGTTGTGATAAAAGTTCTTCCACTAACATTTATGTAAGCAAACAACAGTCACACAAATGTTCTCAGAAAAGGTTAGGAATGTGCCCTGACCAACTGCAAGATGAAGTTAGTGACTGTGATCAGGAATAAATGTTTACACTCGTTGCTTAGTTCCAATCTTACTGTTATGTACATGAGCACCCCAAATGATTAAATACATGACAGGAAGCAGAGTTATATGTGTTGTTTCTACCTCTACCACAGAACTTTGGAAAGTACTGGTATTGTAGTTTAACCTTTCTGTGACTCATTGTGCTCACAGGAAAATGGAAATAATAGGACGTACACATTCCCCAGCAGTGTTGTGAGTCTGAAATATAGGTATTTAAAAGCCATTTAAGATCCTTGAGTGGAAGACACTAAATATACAAACTAGTAACATTGTTTATTTTATTAATTTTTATTATCTCCCACACCCCTAAAGAAACTTATGAGCAGATTAATTGTGTATAAAACTTTGTTCAGATCTTAACAGTAACATGTTGACAAATGTTCAGTTGATCTTTATTGGGTTTATATAGGCAAATCTGTCTGTGAATGGGTTCCCATTTCTCTTGAATGGGATCCAGAAACAGCAAATCAATAGGAGAGGTATGAGCTTGGAAAACAGAACACAGGAATATGTAATAGGTTAGGTAAATGGCTAGTGCTGAGTCAATTTTTAGAATAGTATTTACTTTCTGTCTCTTCATTGTCTATAGTATTCTTTGGTAAACATAAAAATTCATTTCCCTCCATGAATTTTATCCTGTTCCATTTGACAATCATTGATTTTTCTCTTCTGTTTTGAATTGAGCTGAAACTGACATGAGTGATTTTATTTGATAGAAATAAAAATATTAACTTAACTACCACCTACTCCTGTCACGCCACAACATGCTTGTTTC
Organism: Podocnemis expansa; assembly: GCA_007922195.1. NCBI lineage: Eukaryota > Metazoa > Chordata > Testudines > Podocnemididae > Podocnemis > Podocnemis expansa. The sequence continues at coordinate 13,149,191 of ML681993.1, read as the reverse complement.
TGTTCCAGCATTACCCAGTCATATCAGCACAACTCTAGGAATAATTGTTGGTCTTCTGCTGCCAATCCGTCCAAGAAAGAACAAAATCTGTTTTTGCTTGCTTGCTTGCTTGCTTGCTTGTTTGTTTGTTGTGAAGGCTCAGGAGTAGCAGCTACTTACAATGAAAAATTTGTTTTGTTGATAAAATATAACACATTTTCTCCATCAGATTATAACAAATAGAAGTAGCTCATCCATTTAAAATCTGTTCTGTTTTCAATATTTTCTTTTCTTTAAATGGCTAAATGTATTAGAACATAGTGACTCCCAACCTTTTTGAATGTGGAGACCCCATTTCAAACTCCGAACATGTCATGGACCGCCACAGGCTACTGGTTATTATTTATAGACTTGCAGACTCTAAGGTAAGAAGGGACCAGTATGATCATCTTGTTTCACCTTCTGTATAATGTAGGCCAGGGGCCTCTAACACGTGGCCCACAGGCCTCATGCTGCCCCTAAAGTTATTTTCTGCGGCCCATAATGACACTATCATTACTGCTATTTGCAATATCGTTCTATGAAAAGGTTTCAGTGGTACGGCCCTTGGGCTAACATACTACTCCTCACCAGGCCCTGTACTAGACCTCATGCAGCCCTCATCGTGATTTGAGTTTGAGTTCCCTGATGTAGGCCATAAAACCTTACCCACCCACTCCTGCAATAAGCCTCTAACCTATGACTGAGTTAGTAAAGTTTTCAAATCATGATTTAAGGACTTTAAGATACAGGTACTTTCCTTAGTGAGAACATTATTTTTCTTTTCCACAAGCCCCCTATGGTAGCCTCATGGACGACCAGACAACGGGTATCACAGGATAGGAACTGCTGCATTAGAGATTAAGGACCTGATCTAAAGTCTCTGGAAAGATGCCTACTGACATCAGTGGGCAACGTATCATGTCCAAATTACTTGGCAGATATAAATATTGTTGTTGTCTGAGCTGAGATATATAGATACAAACAAGCAGCAAAAGTTGGGTTTTTTAATATATATTTTTGTATTCCTAGAACCTTAAATTTGAGTTATTTAAAATAATGACAATTTTCTACTCTGGATACATTCAGTCTAAGTGAGAGACATTTAAAGTGAAGGACCACAGTCACAGAGAAGGAATATAGGCGCAGTTTACCTGAACTGTAACAGCCATCATATCCTAAGCTTTTTCATAACAATAAAGATTCACTGCCACTGTTTAGCACAGAGGCAGACAAACTACAGCCTGCGGGCCAAACCTGGCCTGAGAGCACCTATTCTCTGGCCCGCCAGCTGCTGTTCTTCTTCCTTGTCCCCAGTTCCAGCTCCAGTGGGGGCTCCACCACAGCCAGAACACTGCCGTCATTTCATCCCTCTCCCAAGACCAGCTGAAGCTGGGAGAGGGATGGAGCAATGGCAGGACTCTGGCCCCAGCGGGAACTGCCACTCTCCCTCCCCCTCCCAGGTTCAGCAGCAACCCGCGCTGGTCCCAAGCCACTGCTGGGAAAGGAAGAAACCACAGTCGTCCCAGGTCCAGTAGCTGCTTGGGACCAGCGTGAGCCTCTGCTGGACCTGAGAGAGAAAGGAGAGTGCCACGGGCAGGTCCTTCCAGGCCCAGAGCTCTGGCCCCACTCTCTCCTTCTTCCTTCCAGCTTCAGCTGGAGCTAGGAGGGAGAAGAAGCAGTGGCTGCGCTCTGGCCCCAATACGAGCTGCTGCTGGGCTGGGGGTGGGAGGTGGGGGGAGGCAAAGAGGCAGGAGCAGCTCGTGCTGGGGCTGGAGCACAGCTGCTGCTCCTTCTCCCTCCTAGCTCTAGCTTCAGCTGAGAGGGAAAAGGAAAAATGGCAGTGCTCTGGCCCCACAGCGAACCACTGCTGAACCAGGGAGGGAGGGGCAGAGTGGCCACCTCCTCTTGCCCAGCTCTGAAGGAAGGAGGAGTGGAGCCCAGCTCTACCCCTTTTTCTGGGGAGGGTGTGCTGGTCATGCCCCCTCCAAGCCCTGCCCCCACCTATGGCCCACTTTGAGTGGCCATAGGTGGCATGTTGTTCTTGGGCCAAAAATGTTGCCCACCCCTAACGTGAAAAATCCATAAAAAGAGAAGATAGATTATTTTTTTGCTATCCCAAAAATACAGCTGCTAAGGCTAAAAAGTAAAGTTGTTGATACTTTAGAAAAGTGGTAAAGTAATAGATTGCTTCTATATAGATCAGTGTAAATTTGGAGTAATTATTTTTAAGGCAGTGACTTTACTTCAGATTTACTAGTCATAGTAGAATTAGTAATAGTAATCATAGTAGCATTTCACCAACATTTTTATGTTGGTAAATGGAGAAGTTGGGCTGAAGTACCGCACATAAAGGTCAGTCACAATCAACCTGGTAATTATGGACAACTGGGCATCAAGTTTAGTATTTGTAGAAGTCACAGGGGGAGAGACAGGATGAAAAGATAAGTGGAGAAATTAGGAATGACAAAGTTATTCAGGACCTTGAAGAAACAACCAGTAAACGTACAGTGGCTGATTTTCTTGCTCATTTTGTTTGACACTATGCATGTGGGCTTTGTAATTGACTGATAATTGCTTGGAATCCTAAAGAACCAAAACTGAACTTGAACTCATCTATTGTTAATGATCGGTGTTTTATACCCTGTTGTTGGAATGTGTTGGTATTTGTTGTGCCATTTTGATAGAAATTACAGTAGTGCTTGATTGATGTTATATTCTGTTTGGAAGATTTCCAATATGATGTAGTGTTTTATTTTAATATAATAATGTTTACATATACTACACTTATGAAGTGTGTACATGATAGATTCCCATATACATACATATGTGACACACTGTACCCTTATGTACACCCTTATGGTGTAGCTGTTTATCATTCATGTTTACCATAGAGTATAATTGTGTATTGTTCTTGCAAAACATGTCATGTAAGATGTTTCTGGGATGCTTATGATGCACTGAATATTATTGTTACAGTAATATGTTTGTTACAGTGTCATTGTATGTTTGAGGCTTATCTATGTAATATTCCCAAATATGTGTCTCTTGGCTTGAAAGAGATCCTATACAAAACTCTACAGACCTAAAGGGCAATTTTTGCCTCAGTAAAGCATGCATAAAATAAAGCCAGCTTTTCCAAGAACAAAAGACTAGCCTGAGCATCAACAGAGGAACCATGATAAGGGGATACTCATTGACTTAGGACATGGACAAGTCATACACAGACATTTTCCAGAGGTGTAACCGTGTTAGTCTAGTTCAGCAAAACAAACAAGGAGTCTTGTGGCACTTTTAGAGACTAGCAAATGTATTTATCACATAGCTTTCATGGGAGAGCTTGCTGTAAGAGTACAAATGCCTGAGATGATGGGGTGTCCGGGATTGCCAGGTTTATGGATTTTCAGTAGCAGATGGAATATTCCTGGTCATAGTTCTAGGGGTGTGTCTGTCTTAATTAGTTCCTGTACTGTTTCAGGGAGCTTTTTGAGGGGGTGGTGCAGTTTCTTTTGGTATTTCTCAGTGGGGTCTCCCACAAAACCTCATACAATAAATAAATGTTAGTTTTTAAAATTACTATAAGACTCCTTGTTTGTTTTTTTAATAAATGGACATTGTTTGTCACCTAACCTGAAGGGAGGCAGGGGGAATGAAACCCAGAAGGGGAAAGGAACACTTCAAAAGAGTACAGAAATTTTTCAATTGCTCTTTCTCTTTCACCTCCATCTACAAACACCATCAAGAAACTGAAATGCTAATCACAGCGGATGGGGGCCTGGCTGGAGGCAGAACAGTCAGTCTGTAGTGAAAAGCATCTGATTCATATGTAAGGTTGCTGAAAGCATTAAAAATAATTTAGAACAGTGGTTCAAAACCACTGTGTTATCACACAGCAGTGAGTGTGTCAGAGAGAGCCAGGGAGATGGCTGGATTCAGCATGCGAGGGCTGGCCCCTACAGTTGTGATATGCTGCCAAGTGTATCATGACCCACAAAACTTTGAGAACCACTGGTTTAGAATGCAATTTGGTTTTTGTTTTCTCCAGATCAGATCTGAACTTTTCCTCTGACTTATAACCACTTAAAATCTTTCTGTACTTAATGAATTTGTGTGTTTATTTCACCTGAAGTGGTGCATTTGGTTTAAGATGTATTAGAGACTCCATTTAAAGTGAAAAGGCTGGGGCATATCAATTTCTTTGATGAATTGATGAATATGTGAGCTTGCAGGGTTCAATAGGCGGCCACTGAACATTCTAAGACAATAGTTCCCAGAGTTGCATCTGGGACTAGGGATATTGGCTGGGGTCATTCTGTTGCATAATCTAAAGCAGTGGTTCCCAACCAGTGTGCCAGAGCACACTGGTGTGCCGAGGCAACTCCCAAAATGTGTCACGAGCATCCCTGAGAGCTGGTGTTAAAGTTCCCTCCCTGCTCAGCCCAGGCATGTGGGCTGTGCAGGGCTGGGAAAAGGCAGGGTGAAAGTAAGGGGGAAGGCACAAGAACCCAGTTCCAGCACCCCCTATTTTAAGGCAGACAGCGTTCTGGCCCTCTTAAAAATAGAGGAAGGCAGCAGAATGCAAAGTTCTAGGGGTCCCCCTAAAAGTAGCAGGAGCAGCCAGAACGCAGCGTTCCGGTGGCTCCACTTTAAACCCCGCTCCACCTTAACCCAGCCAGCAGAGAGGGGTGGGAGGTGGGGAGTGTGAATCTCCCCCTGCAGGGTGGAGCAGTTTATGTCAGCCAACCTGCAAACAGCCCAGGTAAGGGCTTTGAGGTGTTGCTGGGGGTTGTGTGGGGCAGGTGTGTGTGTAACAGAGGTGGGTGGGAGTGGATGTGTAGCAGAAGGTGTGTAGCTGGGGTAGTGGGGTGGCTGGTTGGTTGCGGGGGTGTGTAGCTGGGGTTGTGGGGTGGCTGTGGGGGGGTGTAGTTGGGGGCTGGAGGCCTGGTTCTGGCCCCTGCAATGATGGGAGCATCCATCACAGGGAGGAGGGGGCTGGGAGGGAGCCGCAGTAAGGTGAGGGTTTGCTGGGTGGCAGGGAGCCACTGTGGAGAAGGGGGAAGTGGGTGCTGTGCCGTGCTCCCCTGCCCTACCTTCCCACTCCCCAGGTTTTCCCCTGTCCCCCCACAAAGCCACTCTTCTCCCTTCCTCTCTCCTCTCTTGCCACCCTTGTGCTGTTCCTCACATGGCTGCCCTTGTCCTCTTTTGCCACCCCTGACCTGCTCTGCTTCCCATTCTCACTCATGCCACTGCAGGCGACTCCTGACCTCCCCATTTTGCCACCCCTGCTCTGCTACCCCTACAACCCCATACAGCAGCATTTCCAAAACACTGTGCTATGGTTCATGAATATTCATAAGTAATTTAAGTTAATTTGAATGTTCATGAGTTTTTTAATGGTGGTGTGCCTCAAAAAATGTGATGGTATCAAGGTGTGCCACGGCAGAGAAAAGGTTGGGAACCACTAATATAAAGAGTGGCTTACCAGAGGCACTCACTCACTCAGTTGGGAGCAGCTTGCTTTCAGGAGGCAGTGTCTGAAAATTTGTTGATAACACAAATGTTGGCAGAGTGGGAAATAATGGTGACAGGGCAGTCATGCTGAATTACTTGGATCATTTGATAAGCTGGGCCCATTAAAAAAATGTATTTTAGTACAGTCCAATGCAGTCATTTACATCCAGGAACAAGGACTGCAGACAATACGTGCAGAACAGGGGATGGTAATGTGGAAAGCAGTGACTCTGAAGAGGATTTCAGGCTCATAGTGAAAAAGCAACTGAACATGAGTGTCTTGTTTGATGCTTCATCAAAAGTGGCTATTGAGACACTTGGGTATTTAAGAATTGAGTGGTGATTTAACCTCTGAGAATGGCATTAGTGAGACTGATCCTGGAATACCATGCCCACATTTTTAAAAGAATGTTGAAAAATTGGGGAGAATGAAGAAAAGAGCCACAAAAATGATCCAAGAGTTGGAGAAATGACTTATTTGTTAGAACTTAAAGAGCTCAATCTGTTTAGAAGAAGACTGAGAGGAAACTTGATTACAGTGGTAAAGTATTTTCATAAGGAGAAAATACCAGGTACTAAAAAGCTCTTTATTACACCAAAGAAAGACATAATAAAATGCAGTCGCTGGAAGCTGAAATTGAAATTAGAATTAAGGCACATATATTTTTAAGAGAGGATGATTAGCCACCAGAACAAAGGGGAATGGTAGATTCGTCATCTGTTGAGGTCTTCAGATCAAGACTAGAACATGCCTTTCTGGAAAATATGCTTAGTCAAACACAATTATGGGGGTCAGTATAGAGTAACTGGGTAGAAAGAAATGGCTTGAAGGTTATATAGAATTTTTTCACAAATTTGATTGTATTGCTTCAGGGCTTAATGGGGACTTTGGATTTTTCTCTCCTTACAACAAGTGATTTGACCTCATCTTTCTCTATATGCTGTTCCCCAATGTTTGAATCTTTACAACGGCTTTCATTTGCTTTTATAGTGTGACCTGTTCCCATGACTTACACTTCCCTGCATTTATCTTCTCCCACTCTGTAAGCTCCCCCATCTTCAAAGCGTCTGATGAAGTGGGATTTCCTCCCATGAAAGCTCATGAAATAAATAAATTTGTTAGTCTTTAAGTACCACAGGACTCTTCATTTTGTAGTGGGAATTCTTGAATGGAAGTTTCTGTATAAGTCTAGCTGGTTGGAAATTTTCCATCAAAATGATTTTTTCTGTCAGAAAGACACCTTTGCATGGGAAAATTTCAGTTGTGGCATCAAAATTGATTTTCCAGCAGGCAAATCAAAATGATAGCTCCCTGTCTGCCCATTCAATCATCTCTTGTTGATTATGCTTCCTGCCTGCAGGTGAACTTCAAGAGGCTGAGCATTTTGACTTTTTGCTATTCTACCATGAGTCTCTCCAGTGCTCTCAAAAATGTGAAATTTTTCATGGGAAGAGCTTTCCATTTTCCAGCCAGCTCTATATATTTGAGATAGTTATTATTTATTATGACTGTGAAATATCAAGCAAATGGATTTATGCATTGTAAAAGGTTAGCATTAGCTTTTATATTATTTGATCTTCCTTAGTCTGGCCATAACCTTATAGTTCAAATCTCCCAGTCCTTTAAAAGAATGGAATTCAGGAACCTTAAGAGGTTTTTTGCTGTGTTTTGTTTTGTTTTTTGTAGATCAACCGCAGGATTTTACAACACTGCACCTTTGCTATTGATCAGTTTGGTTTCACCCCAATAACGCAGTTACCCCAGCCAAACAAACACATAGAAATTGCTCTCTTTGCTTTCTTTCAAGCAGAAATGCCAAAATAGTAAATAAGTAAATCATATCAGTTGTACTGATTTGTGACAGTCTTGATCCATGCTGCCCCTTGAGAAGAGAGGGTTCGTGTTCAGAGTGACAGCGTAAGTATTCTAGCATGTATCTGGGGAAAAAACAGCTTTTTTTAAATCCCAGTTTTATTTGTGGTATTGAGCCTTGTTGAGAACAAATGCCATGAGGCATCTAAAAATTCTCTGCATGTGGCAAACATTTAAATGCAATGAGCAATCTTCTCTACATTTCCATATTAATCAATAAGCTGGATGGTGAAATTCAATATTTTTTGTGCAACTATATTTGATACCTCCTACAAGCTGTGCCAAAGAAATGGATTGTATGTCATTAAAACTGGTCATAGGTTGGTTGATTATTTATGATAGATGAGGAAAACAGTAGTCAGCTTGCTAGCTAAGCAACGGGAAAGATTTTGCTCATAAGATGCCCCATTCAGAAGCCTGGCTTTGCTGTCTGAGCAATGTATGTGACAGATCTCAGTAACACTGCTAACTATCCACATGAAACAGGAAAAACCTATTTCTTCTGGGTCAGCAGTAGAGAAACTCAGGCAGTTATGGCAACCTATAGACAAAGCCTACCAGCAGAGAATTCTGAAGCATATAATTTCTGCTTGTCAATAGCAGATGTCACAGGACCCCAAGGCTTAACAGGGATATAGTTATGCTGATATTAGGCATGAAGACAATATGATAGCTTTCTAGCAACTCTGCTTCCTTAGATCTCATTTCCCAATTTTCTTATAATGTTTTGATACCTTTCACATGTGTGGACTCTGAAAACTACATAATTAATGTTGTTAGTTCTGCTGCCTCCTACTCCCCAGCAAAACTGAGAATTTGGATAATTGGTAAAGCTCTATGTAGCATCTGATGCATTTATAGTATAGTATTTACATTTGTTTTAATTATTTTACATGTAAATCTAGAAAGGGTAAATGTGAAAATAATGATCTGCACCCTGTTGTTATGAGATGTCACCTGCCTTTGTGACCTTGTCAGAATTCACAAATATAAGATCCTGTAAATAATAGCACAGAAGCCAAACAGACTTGGGTCTGGCCAGTATCTCTGGGAAACCTCCATAGGAAGGCAGTGTGCTATATAAATTGGTATTAGTTGTTCACTAAGAGGCATTTTTGCATCTGAGCCCATCACTATTCTTTCTTTCATGGCTGATATAAAAAAGAGAGTTCCATCCTTATTACCAGTAGGTGACAATAAAGATCACATAGCATTGTACAGAAGAGTAAAAGTATTTATCCTTCTGTCCTGGGCAGATTTCAATCTGGATAATTACTTCCTTTCTATCCAAAGTCCCACTGCAATTTCAATTTGATACGGCTGTCCAAATTCATCTCTTCTGTAATGCCACTGAGCCAGAAAAGAGAGAAATTTGACCCTGTCTTTGCTTCCTCTCCTACACTGTTTTGTAGTGTAACTGTACATTGTTCAACCAATGGCTTTAGAGGAAGGTGTATTTTGGAAGTGGGTGAAGCAATTTCTGCTTGCAAAATGATTTAAGATCCATTGGAATGAAAAGCACTATCCCTGTGTTAAATTATATCATATACCCACTGACTTATTTCTTCTACAGGAAGAATTTGAAGGAGGTTACAGTTTTCACTAATTTGGAATTTCATTCCCCTCCAATTGATATCTTTGGCTATGTCTACACTGGCAAGTTAGTTTGAGTTAAGGAGGCTTAATTTGAACTAACTTTTTACTTCTACAGTAGGGTTTCCTTAGTTCAAACTAATGAACACTTAGTTCAAACTAGTAACTGCCACTAGTTAGTTCAAACTATATGTTTAGTTCAAACATTAGTTCAAACTAAGTACAGTGGAGATCAGGACTAACCTTTAGTTTAAACTTAATAATTCAAATTAAGGGCAATTAGTTCAAACTAAGAAAGTGGACTAGTTCAAACTAACTAGTCAACATTGTTAATTCAAGCTAATAAGTTGAAGTTTGTTCGAACTAACCTTGAACTTATTAGTTGAAACTAACAAGTTTGAACTAACTTTTCCTAATGTAGACATAGCCTTTAAGCATAGCTTTTTAATGTTTACAGAGAGGATGCCCAGATTCTCCCTCCCTCCACGAACATTAAGTGTCATAGTGTTACATATCAGCTTTCCCATTTTTTAATGAAAGGTCATCAAAATACAGCTTGCTTTCACTTATCCACTGTTGGGACTGTGAATCTAAGCCCTAGTCTACACTTGGTCAAAATTTGGTGGCAGTTGACCGCTGTTTATTCAAGAAGCGTAAAATTCCTTGAGTAAACGACGGTGACTTTTTAAGCCACCATTACATACTAGGGGAAAGCCAACCACAAATCGCTTGCAGTTTACTTTCTCCTACACCCCCTGACTCCTAGGACTTCCGGGGTCAGCTTCCGGAAGTGGTATGGTGAGTTCACTCTTGCCACAATCTGCTCCCGGAAGCCTGAACTGACAGCAGCAAATTTGCCGCCGTCAGTGTAGATATACCCTAACACTGTATTTGGGTTGACCATTTGATTACCTCAATGAGAGACTGTAAGCTTTCATTTTCTAGTTCATGTGACATATTTTTCAGGGTCCTGGTTTTGTGCCTTGTACCTAAATATAGATTTGTTGTTTTTGAACATGTAACTTTCTTCATTATCTTTTAAATGTCCTCTTCCTTATCTTTTCTTAACTTGTGAAATAAGGATTGCCACGATCAAGTTTCTGTGAAGTCCAAATCTCATTTAGGAAAATGGCCCTCATTCTGCTTTTCATCAAATATATATGCTGTCTAGGGTTAAAAAATTACTCCAGATATTAAATTTTATTGCAACTGTCTTTAGCATAGATTAATTTAATATATTGAATAAGCATTACTGTATTTCACGGTCAATGAAATAACTGAGGTACTGAATTTGTACCTCGGAGATTGTAGATAAAATCAGAGTCTTGTATGCTAGAAAGTGCATTATAGTTACATCTCACTACTTTCTGGCATGACTGACAAATTCTAGAGAGAACAGTGCCCTGGGCTGGAACACAAAGGCCCTGACATCACAAAAATGATGTAGTGTTTTAACTATAGACTCATAGGCTATGTCTACACTGCCAAAGATATTTCAAAATAGTTATTTTGAAATAACTATTTTGAATTTATTTCAAAAGAATTATTTTGAAATGACATTATTTTGAAAATATTATTTTGAAATAGGAGTTCTTATTTCAGAATAGAGAATCTTCACTAGACTCTGTTTCAAAATAAGGGAAGACCATGTAAAGTATAGGGCTATTTTTTCAAAAAGAAGAAAGTTCCATGGCTTGGAATGGCTTTTTTCAAAATAGCTATTTTGGAAGAATCAATATTTCAAAATAAATCCAGGTTTTAGTATTTCAAAATAGCGCTTCATTATTTTGAAATAACGAAGAGCTCATTTCAAAATACCAAAATGTCAGCATGGACAGGCATAAAGTTTTTTCAAAATAAGCCTCCTTATTTTGAAAATACTTTGCAGTCTAGGCATACCAATAGACACTAAGGTCAGAAAGGACCAATATGATATTTTAGTCTGACCTCCTATGCAATGCAGGCCACAGAATCTCACCCACCAACTACTGTCATAAACCTTTAACCTATGACTGAGTTATGAGAGTTCTCAAATCATGGTTTAAAGACTTCAAGGTACAGAGAATCCACCAGCAAGTGTCATACCTTGTTATACAGAGAAAAGCAAAAACCTCCCAAAGCTTTTCCCAGTCTGCCCTGTGGGAAATTTCCTTTCCCGACCCCAAATATGGCGATTAGTTAAATCCTGAGCATGTGGCCAAGCCTCACCAGCTGGAGTCCCAGGAAAGAATTCTCTGTAACAACTAAGAACCCACCATATCAAACATCCAATCACAGGCCATAGGCATATCTGCCACCAATAGTCAAGATCAGTCAATTTCCAGACTAGTCTGTCCCATCATACTATCCCTTCCGTAAATTTATCAAGCTCAGTTTTGAAGCCAACTAGATTTTTTTGCCCCTACTGCTACCCTTTGAATGCTATTCAAGAACTTCACTCTTCTGGTGGCTAGAAGCCTGCCTCTAATTTCAAATCTAAACTTTCTGATGGCCAGTTCATATCTATTAGTTCTTATTCACATTGGTGCTGAACTTTAATACTTTCTCTCCCACCCTGGTATTTATCCCTCTGGTGTATTTGTGAAGAGCAGTCATATCTTCCCACAGCCACTTTTTGATTCAGCTACACAAACCAAGCTCTACGAATCTCCTCTCATAAGGTAGGTTTTCCATTCTGTGGTTCATCCTAGTAGCCCTTCTCAGCACTTGTTCCAGTTTGAATACATCTTTCTTAAACATAAGGGACCAGAGCTGCACACAATATTCCAGATGAGGTCTCACCAGTGCCTGGTATAACAGTACTGACAACTTCCTTTCTCTACTGTGGAAATACCTTGTCTGATCCTAGGACCACATTAACTTTTTTCACAACCACATCCCATTGTTGGTTAATAGTCATTCTGAGATCAATCAATAGCACAGGTCCTTTTCTTTCGCCAGCACTTCCAGCCAATGCATCCTCTGCTTATCGCAAAAAATTCTTGTTAATAGTCCCTAAATGCATGACCTTGCATTTTCCACTATTAAATTTCATTGTATTCCTATTATTCCATCTTACAAGGTCATCTGTATCTTCCTATATGCTATCCTGATCCTTTTCTGTATCGTCAACAACTGCCAACTTCGTGTCATCTGCAAACTTTATGAGCACATTCCCACTTTTTGTAGCAAGGTCAATAATAAAAAGGTTAAAAAAGATTGGTTTCAAGACCAATCCCTGAGGAACTCCACTAGCACCCCACCCACAGGCAGACAGTTCACCTTTCAGTATGACCCATTGTAGTTTCGCAAAAAAAACAAGGAGTCATGTGGGACTTTAAGACTAACAGATTTATTTTTTGCATAAGTTTTCGTGGGAGAAAATCCCACTTTGTCAGATGTTTCGAAGATGGTTGAACTTACAGAATGGAATGAAAATAAATGCAAGGGGGTGTAAAACATAGGATCAGGTCATACAGTAACAGCAAATCAGAGCAGTTGTTAGGTTCAAACCATGGGAAGCCTGAAGTCAAATTACCTTTTGTAATGGGAAAAGAACCCGTAGTCTCAATTAAGTCCTGCTTTCACAGAATTTAGCTTTCATATTAATTCGAGTTCAGCTGTTTCTCTTTGAAGTTTTGATGTCCCAGCCACATCTCTAACAACAGTCATTAATGAATCATTTATCGAGTGATTAGAAAGATGGAAGTGTTCAGCAACTGGTTTCTTTGTTTTGTGATTTCTGATATCAGCTCTATGTATCATTTATCCTTCTGCGCAGCGATTGTCCTGTTTGTCCAATGTATTAGGTGTTGGGGCATTTCTTGCACATAATGGCATAGATCACATTAGTAGATGAGCAGGTAAATGAGCCTTTGATGGACTAGCAGGCTTGATTAGGACCTATGATGGTGTCTGTTGTGCAGATAGTGGGCAGACTTGGCAGCGTGGTTTGTTGCAGGGGTGTGTGCCTGCTTCAGTGTTTCTGTTGTTAGATCTGTAGTTGCTGGTGAGTATCTGTTTAAGATTGGGCGGCTGTCTGTAGGCAAGGAGAGGTCTGTCTCCCAAGGCTTGAGAGAGAGAGGGATCATCTTTTAGAATAGGCTGTAAGTCCTTAATGATCTGTTGCAGAGGTCTGACTTGAGGGACGTATGTGGTGACTAGTGGTGTTCTGTTGCTTTCTTTCTTGGGCCTCTCCTGTAGTAGATGACTTCAGGGAACCCGTCTAGCTCTGTCAATTTGTTTTCTTACTTCCCCAGGTAGATACTATAGTTTCAAGAATGCTTGATAGAGATCTTCAAGATGTCTGTCTCTGTCTGAGGGATCAGAGCAGATGCGTTATATCTTAGGGCTTGGCTGTAGACAATGGATTGTGTGGTGTGTTTAGGATGGAAGCTCGAAGGATGTAGGTAACTATACTGATCAGTAGGTTTTCGGTACAGGGTGGTGGTGATGTGTCTATCCCTGATTTGTACTGTAGTGTCAAGAAAGTGGATCTCCTGTGTGGCATGTTCCAGCCTCAATTTGATGGTGTCGTGGAAATTGTTGAAATCTCTGTGAAAATCTTCAAGAGCATCCCTGCCATGGGTCCAGATGATGAAGATGTCATCAGTGTAACGGAGGTAAAGAAGAGGTGTTTTGGGATGAGACTTGAGGAAACATTGTTCTAAGTCACCAATAAAGATGTTGGCATATTGTGGAGCCATTGATTTTCCACCTTTCAATTTTCATACTAATCCCCATCTTTTCCAGTTTTAACTAACAATTACCTATGTGGAACAATATCAAATGGTATAATGAAATCTAAGTAAATTAGTTCCACTGTATTCCCTTTATCTAAAAAAAATCTGTTATCTTCTCTAAAAAGGAGATCAGGTCGGTCTGGCACAATCTACTTTTGTAAAGCCATATTGCATTTTATTTCAATTACTGTTACCCTCAATGGCCTTAACTACTGTCTCTTTCAAAAAAAATTTCCAAGACCTTGCATCCTGCTGAAATCAAACAAACAGACCTGTAGTTACCTGTATCATTTTTGTTCCCCTTTCTTCAAAATAAGAGCTATGTTAGCAATTCTCCAATCATGTGGTACAATTCCAGAGTTTTCAGATTCATTAGAAGTCCTTGCTAATGAGCTTAGAATTTCATGTGTCAGTTCTTTTAATGTTCAAGGATGGAGATTATCCAGGCCCACTGATTTCATCCCTTTAAGATGTGTGAGTTTGGCTTCTACATGGGATGTGGTAATTTATATCTCCATATCTTTATTCCCATTAGCCACCTTACCGTGATTCCCAGTCTCATCATTAGCCTCATTAAAAACTAAGGCAAAGTATTTATATAGCTATCTGGACATGCCTGCAGCATCCTTAACCTCCACCCATCCTCCATTCTTAGCAGTCCCACTTCTTTCTTCTTTGTTTTCTTTCTGTTTATATGTCCTTTTAATATTGGTTTTAATTCTCTTTTCAATATTCAATTCTACTGGGATTTAGCCTCTCTTACTACTTCTCTGTGTGTTCTGACCTCCAACAAATAGCTTTTCTTGCTGATGCTTCTCATATTCCACTTCTCGTAGTTTTTCTGTTTTCTTTTAATTACCAGTCTGAGATGCTTACTCATCCACCTTGGTCAACGACACTTACCTATGATTTCTTCCCCCTTCTTTGAGATGCAGGCTTCAGATAGTTCCTGCAACTTTGACTTGAAGTAATTCCAGGCCGCCTCCCTCTTTAGATTCATGAATTCTTCAGTCCAGTCCACTTCCCTAACTAATTTCCTGAGTTTTTTAAAGTTAGCCATTTTGAAATGAAATACCCTAGCCACAGATTTACATTTGTTTACGTTTCCATTTAGTTTGTACTGTATTAGCTCTTCGTTCCTTGAACCAAGGCTGTCTGTCCCTTACAACCAGTTTTTCAGTAAGGTCCTCACTATTAATCAGTACCAAATCTAAAATGGCATTCCCCTGTTGTTGGTTCAGTACCTATTTGGTGAAGGAAAACAAACAAGGCTTCTAGTGGCACTTCTAAAGACTTGAATTTATTTATTGCCTGAGCTTTTGCAGGGGGAATCCCCCATCAGACACTTGAAGATGTAGAAGTCAAGAATCTGACAAAGCGGGATTTTCTCCCATGAAAGCTCATGCGATAAATAAATGTGTTAGCCTTTAAGTGCCACAGGACTGCTAGTTTGTTTTACTGAACTAGACTAACATGACTGCCCCTTTGGAACTTGGTGAAGAAATGAGTCAGCTATGACACCCAGCAAAATCTATGCCCTATCATTACTACTACAGGAGTTAAAGTATAATTGGGGTGTGGCAGAACTGTCCTTAATTGGTGGGCCCTCCTTATGCCAGGGTGGTCCCCCCTCACACTGGGGCAGGCCCTTGTTGGGCCCCAGCTACTCAGGGGTTAAAGTATAATTTGGGAGGACCTGGAACCCTCCTAAATTTCCAGGTCCACCCTCACACTGGTCCAGGCCCACCCTCATGCAGGTTCCCCACCCAAGCTACTGCCTCTCAGCCCAGGTAGGCATTTGCAACCACTTCTGAGTGCCACATGCATCAGTTATCACTCTGCTACACTCCCCCCCCCCAGCTACACACCCCCACACACAGCCACTCCACCCCCACAGCTACATACTCCCCCCTACACAGCCACCCCACCCCCAGCTACACACCCCCATAGACATAGCCACACACACACACACACACACACACACACACACACACACCCTGCCTCGCACATCCCCAGTAGTCCCTCCCCAAGCCCTTATCTGGAGTGTTTGCTCACTGCCTGACTGGCTGGAAGCTACTTCCAGCCACATGCTGCTCTGTCCTGCAGGGGGGAGATTCATAAACTCCCAGCCTGCCACAGCTCTCTGATGACTGGGCTTAAGGAGGAGCCACCAGAACTCTGCATTCCAGCTGCTCCTGCTATTTTTAGGGGCCCCAGCACTCTGCATTCCAATGTTCCTCTCTTTTATGTGGTCCAGAATGCTGCTCACCTAAAAATAGGGAGTTCTGGAACGCTGTTTTAGTGAGTTCCCCCTTACTTTAACCCCTGTACTACTAGGACTTGCCCTCTTATCTATATCTGGGCAGTTAAAGTCTCCCATAATCACACAGTTCTCATTAGTATTTACTTCATTGAAAGGTCTCTGTCCATATCCAAATCAGATCCCAATGGTCTCTAGCATACCCCAAGCACCATCCTGGGGCAAACACTATTAGTTTTCTTCCCCGATGTGATTTTTACCCAAATAGACTGTCTTATCAGTTCTGTTACTTGTCATTTCTTTACAGTCTACCTCATTATTGATATACCATACTACTCCACCGCCTTTACCTTTCTTTCTGTCTTTCCTAAACAGCACATACTCTTCGATACTTTTACAGCAGTTATACCTGCTGTTCCACCATGTTTCTGCTATAAAATCTGTTTTCACTTCCTCCACCAGTATTTCTAGTTCAGGAGTAGGCAACCCTGGCACATGTGCTGACTGTGGCACTCAAGCCTATTTGGAGTGGTACGCGGCACCACATAAGTTGCTGCTCCTGCCACTGAAAGCCAATGCAGGGGGCATCTAGGGCACAGGGGATCCTCACCATACCCATGCCCCAAGCATGCCATGTAAAGAAGCTGCTTGGCGCGGCTTCTCTCCACAGTGTGCCATCACCAAAACGAGCCATTCTGGATGGCTACTTTCTGTGATGTGTTTGGGGACGGACCCCTGTCCCCAGGCATGCCACTGAGAAGAGCTGCTCCAGGTGACTTCCTTCCATGAGCAGCTCCTTTCAGTCGAATGCCCAGGAAGTGTCCTCCCCACCTTTCCAGTTGCGATCACTGCTGAATTTTTAGGTGACCGCTGGCACAGGCTGAGAGTTGGAGAGGAAGGGCTGGCATGAGGGCTGGCAAAGGTTGCTGATCCCTGCTCTAGTTCCTTTATTTTGGTCCTCACATTGGTAAACAAACATTTTAATTGCTTCTGTTTACTTTCACTCACATTTCTTACCTGATTTGGCCCATTATTCTATAGTCAATATCACCTGTCAGACTGGGTTTTCACTACCCTTCCTCTTAATGCCCATTCTGCTCTCCACTGCTGTGTCCTTTCTTACTTCATCATGCTCTATCATCTCACCCAGCTCTTAAGTTTAAAGCTCTGTTAGTCAGTTTTGCCAGCCTCCATCCTTTCCCTCTTTACTGTTGTGAAGTCCATCCCAAGAGAACAGTCCTCTGTCCATGAATGCCTCTCAGTGATCATACATCCCCAAACCCTCCTTTTAGCACCACTGCCTGAGCCATCTGTTGATCATCAAAATCTTGTAATGCCTTTGTTCTTCTCCTCTGTGGACAGGCAGAATCCCACTGAAAATCATCTGAGCCTTCATTTTCTTATGAGTTTTCCCAACCTGGAATAATCTCCTTTGATACATTCCAGTGAGAATCTAGCTACATCATTTGTACCTACATGAAGGACAATCAGAAGATTCTTTCCCACTCCCATTAGGATCATCTTGAGTGTCAGGTTCACTGCCTGTATCCTAGCACCTGAGAGACAGCATACTTTTCTGTTCTTGGGATCAGCTCTGATAACAGGCCTGTCTGTTCTTCTCAGCAGGGAGTCCCCAGTCACATGGACTTGCCTTTTCCTGGTAACAGTGCATTTCTCCAGCCTATCCCCTGATCTTACTGTAAGTCATGTTTTCTACTATTCTCCTTTGCAATCCTCTGCAACCACTCCTGTATCCTCCTGTGCCTCTTGTTTGATATTATCTCCATTGGCTCATCCATTCGCTGTATAGAACTAGTTGATCTTCTTTTCTTCCTCATCGTCCCCCCACCACAGTAACTGTCTTCAGTGTTCCTTCTTCACTTTCCAATTCTGAAAAACTATTTCTGACTCTATTAATTCTTCACTAGTCCATTTTTAACTCTGCCTTGTTCTAACAGGCACATGTGTTCACTGGCCCTTTTGCTCACCCATCGTTCTCCCTGCAGAGTTTGTTGCTCCTGCTTCCATCTACAGGTTTGGATTTTACCTTTCAGTCTGCTCCTTCCTTTGCTCCATCAACTGCTAAAACCCCCTTCTATTCTCAAATGGAGTTTCCCTCTGCATTTCCAATTTTTGAACCTTCTCTTCCATCAGCTCTATGAGACTGCTCTTCATACAAATGGAGCTCTTTTGAGGTACCCTCTTCAGGATCATGTACACCCGACAGCTTTCGCATCGAGTCACCTTCATTGTCTCTTCCATTTAAAATGGTACAGTGCCTAATGTGGACATTTAGCCTTTTACACAAAATAAAAGCCACAGTATTTAATACAATACAAAACCAACTAATTAATAGGCAGCAGGTTTAATACAAACAAGAAGTGCTTTTTCACATAGTACACAACTAACATATGGAACATGTTGCCATGAGATGTTGTGATGGCTGAAAAGTGTGTTCAGAAAAAAGAACTGGATAAGTTCATGGTAGATATGTTTATCAATGGTGATTAGTCAAGATGATCAGGAGCACAGCCCCATGCTCAGGGTGATTGTAAACCTCTGACTACCAGAAGCTGGGAGAGAAAGACAAGGATGGATCACTCCAAAATTGCTTTGTTCTATACACTCCCCCTGAAGCTCTCGTCTGGGCTACTGTCTGAGGTAGAAAAGTTGGACCATGGCCTGACCCATTATGGCAGCTCTTATGACACAACAGTAAATCCAATAAGGTTCCAGATTGTAAACTTTAAGTCTACACTAGAGAATGTTGCCAATATAACATTATTGACTAGGGACGTGCATTTTATACGATATTTTTATACTAGTGAATGCCCTAGTGTATTAGATTTTCAAAAATCTTTGACAAGATTCCTCACTAGAGGTTCTTGAGCAAAGTGAGCAGTCAAGGGATAACAGGCTCAGTAATAGACTGAAAGATAAGAAACAGAGGGTAGGAATAAATGGTCAGAATGCAGAAAGACAAACAATGATGTCCCCAAAGAGTCTGTACTGGGACCAGTGCTCATGTACTTATTCATAAATTATCTGGAAAAAGGAGAAAACAGTAAAGTGGCAAACTTTACAGATAACACAAAATTACTCAAGGTAGTTAAATGCAAGGCAAACTGCAGAGTTGCAAAGACATCTCACAAAAGAGGATGATTTCCAACAAAATGGCAGATGAAATTCAGTGTTGATAAATGCAAAGTACTGCACATTGGAAAACATAATCCCAAGTATACCTATAAAATGATGGGGTTCTAAACAGCTGTTACGACATGAAAAAGGGATCTTGAAGTCATTTTGGAGAGTTGTCTTACAACATTTACTCAATGTGCTGTAGCTGTCAAAAAAACTAACAATTCTGGCAATGATTGGGAAAGGGCTAGATAATAAAACAGAAAACATTATATTGCCTCTTTATGAATCAATGGTGTCCCCTCATCTTGAATTTTGCATTCAGATCTGGTCACACACATACTCTCCCCTCCTCCCCATCTCAAAAAAATATATACTGGAATTGGAAAAGGTACAGAAAAGAGCAAAAGAATTATTAGGAATATGGAACAGTTTTCATATGAGGAGAGATTAATAAGACTGGAATTTTTCAGCTGGAAAAGTCAATTAAGAGGAATATGATAGAGGTCTGTAAAATCATAAGTGGTGTGAAGATAGTAAATAATGAAGTGTTATTTATTTTTCAAAACACAAGAATTGGGAGTCACCAAAGAAATTAATAGACAGCAGGTTTAAAAGGAAGAATTTCTTCACACAAGGCATAGTGAAAGCTGGTTTTCAGAGCTCTTCAATCAGGGAGGTTCATGCAATCATTGCCATTTTTACAGTTGCTTTCCTCAACCTATAACCATCACGTACATGTTATGTAAAATTGAGCCTTACCAGCTAGCTTTCATCTGTTAGGCACTAAGTATGATGAGCAATCATATTGATTGGGTCAGATGATATGAAGACTTAGGGTTTAGTCCAACTCCTGTTATAGTTATTGGCAATCTTTCCAGGGACTTTAGTGGAAGTTGGATTGAGTCCACTGCACTGGAAGTGTTTAAGTATTGTTTATGTGAAGACTGATCTTACTCTCGTTTGAAACAATGGAATCTGATTTCAGTAGGCGCAGAATACAGAAGTGCTTGAAACACACAAAATTATATATCATCTATGCTTTTTATGAAGGAAAAAAGCACTAACAGTTACAATTAAATATGAAAATAATATTATGGACAATAATGCAAAACTGCATTCTTTGCTTCATAAAACATTTTTATCTTTGTTCACTGCTTTACATTGTAAATAAAATTGCAGAAAGAAACAAAGTTAAGAATAAAGAGAAATATGCCATAGAAAATAAGGGGAAAATGACACTCAGAATACAGTTTCTCAAGCAGGAAAAATACCAGGGCTAGGAAATCATCATCTTATAATAATAATAATGTTAGTCTATGATTCTCTCCAGGATTGTTTAACCACACCATTAATAAAATTGCTAAGTAATAGTTAGGTTGCAGTAATAGTATGGGAACTATTACGTATTGCTCAGTATTGTGATTTTACTACGAGTAATAAAGATGAAGTCTTTTAGATCAAGTCTCACGCAAGTCACAAACACTACTGAGAGAGACAACACTTTCACTCCACTCTGGATGAAGTCAATTGGAAATCCCAAAGGCAGAGCTAAGTTTTCATTTATTTTGTTTCTTTGTTCTATTATAAGTTTATGAATCATATTATGTGGGTCACAAATCCTTAGACTGCAGGAACAAACTGACTCTAGAGTGATTTGCTATATTAACTTTTAGGCTGGTGGAAGGCTAAGAAGCTGAAGGTCTGGTTAGTTGTAGTATAATTTTAAGATTTTTCCTGTCTATAAAGTTTTGCAATGTTTACTGCTAGCTACTTTTACTAATGTTGAAGTTGCCTGTGTTGGATGTGTTATCCATATATGTGGATGGTCACTGGTGAAGAGGAAGGCTTTTCCTGTGTATTGATGGCAAATAAACTTTATGTTCCAGAAATCAGTACAGTTCTGACTGAGTTCCAAAGGGGACAGCCATGTTAGTCTAGTCCAGCAAAAGAAGCAAGGAGTCCTCTGGCACTTCCAGATTAACACATTTATTTATCACTTGAGCTTTCATGGGAAAAAATCCCACTTCGTCAGGTGCTGTGAAGATGGGGGAACTTACAGAATTACTTTGCTCCCATTCTGTAAGTTCCCCCATCTTCAAAGCATCTGACGAAGTGGGATTTTCTCGCATGCGATTAATAAATATTTTAGTTTTTAAGTCCGACAGGACTCCTTGCTTCTGTTTCTGACTGAGTTCCAAAGGAGCAGCTGTGTTAGTCTAGTAAAGCAGAAAAAGCAAGGAGTCTTGTGGCACTTAAAGACTAACAGATTTATTTATCGCATGAAATTTTGTGGGAGAAAATCCCACTTCGTCAGATCCTTTGAAGAGCAGGCACATATCCCTGCAATAAACCACGCTACCAACTTTGTCCACGTATCTGCACAAGAGACACCATCATAGGACCTAATCAAGCCAGCTTCACCGTTCAAAGGCAGATTCACCTGCTCATCCACTAATGTGATTTATGTCGTCATGTGCCGGAAATGCCCCCACACCTTATACATTGGACAAACAGGACAGTCCCTATGCAGAAGAATAAATGCACACAAAACTGACATCAGAAATCACCACAAAAACAAAAACAAACCAGTTGCTGAGCACTTCCATCTGCCTAATCACTCCATTAGTGATTTGTTAATGATGGTTGTCAAGCAAATCAATGGGACATCAAGACTTCAAAAAGAAACAGCCAAAATCCAACTAATATACAAATTAGATTGTGTGAAAGCAGAACTTAATCGTGACTATGTATTCTTTTCACATTATAACAGGTAATATGACTTCACCCTATCTCTATGTGCTGTTTCCTAGAGTTTGAATTCTTACAAATGCTCTGATTTGCTGTTGCAGTGTGACCTGATCCCACGTCTTATGCTCCTCTGCATTTATTTTCATCCCATTCTGTAAGTTCCCCTTCTTCAAAGCGTCTGATGGAGTGGGATTTTCTCCTACAAAAGCTCATGTGATAAATAAATCTGTTAGTCTTTAAGTGCCTCAAGACTCCTTGCATTTTTTTTTTGTTTATGACTGAGTAATCCTGTGTGAAGAGTGATCTTCTTAATCAAACTGATTCCACCCTGATAAAAGTAGAGGGGGGGGGAGGGTAAAACTGTAATTACTAGTGTCTGGGACTTACTTTTTATACTGGAGAAGGGGGAATGCTGTTGTTGTAAAATATCTTTTCTCTCTATTTTCCTCTCAGTGGCCTTTCTTTCTGACTGCAGTTCTGTGATCTAAGGGCCTTATCCTATAGGCCCAGAATTGGGGCTGACAATTCTAAAGGTGACTGACAATTTTAGGTAGTATTCTGCTGTCTGCTGCTTTCTTCTCCATTATAGGGATCCAGACCCTGGGGAGGCTAAGCAGTTGCTGAGAGAAGGAGTGTTGAACAGTTGTCTAAGTCCTCTGAGCAATTTCTCTAGCTCTCTGCAACTTCCTCCATTGGCTCCATCCATCTCTCTTAGGATCCTTCTCTCCAGCCATTCTTTTCTCTGCCTCCCCCATAAAGGGTTGTTGCTACAGGCAGCAGATCCCAGCATCATTCTTTCACCAATTGCCCCTAGTGTATCTA
Source organism: Podocnemis expansa (assembly GCA_007922195.1). Lineage (NCBI taxonomy): Eukaryota > Metazoa > Chordata > Testudines > Podocnemididae > Podocnemis > Podocnemis expansa. The sequence continues at coordinate 13,126,504 of ML681993.1, read as the reverse complement.
GAGTCTGGATCCCCCTTCTACAGTAGGAAAAATATTACCTTCCAGGCTACCAGCCTGCATTCATGGCAAATTAGATCTCTGCCCCCATCTTATGAGAAGGAAGTCAAAAGATGGAGACAGAGAAGGGGGGGGGGAGAAAAGAAAAATAAAATATTAAAACCCATTTTCCTCCAAAACAATAACATTAAAATACTTCCTACACATTTATTGTTCTACTGCCCAAGAGTGCACTGAATTTGTAAGGTTTCATTAGAATTACAAACAGTACTAACAGCATTTTAATGAAGTAGGCTGGACAAAAAACTAAATTAGGCAAATATATCAATACCTTCTAGCTACATATGATCTGCACAATTATCATTAGAATTCTGATTTCATTCATGGAAATATAATAAGACACAATAAATGCACAGGAAAAAAAAGCTGTAAGGCTCAAACATCTGTTTTACAGAATTCTTGTAAATTCAAAATGGAAATTACTGTAAGGGAGTTTAACTATGCAGACATCTGTCGGGTAACAAATATAGCTAAGCAGCTAATCATCCAATAGTGTCCTAAATTATGTGAAATTATTCAAGAAAAGAGAGAATTTAATCCAGGGAGAAGAATCTAGTTGGATCTATTTCTTATCAATAAGGAGACATTAATTTAAACTATGAAAATAACAGGGATCTTGGTATCAGTGCATGAGCTGCCTGAATTTAACTTTGTCAAACTTTAGTTCAAACTAAGCACATACAACACCTGAAATAATGGCTAATTTGAACTAGCCGCACATTCTAGTTTGAACTAAAAAGCCACAGTTAGTCCATGCTAGCCCGAGGTTAGTTCGGACTAATCTCAGACTTTTTGAGTTTGGACTAGCAAAATCTGAACTGAAAAAGTAGATGCAGACATAACCTGTCTGTCTGGATTCTAAAACGGGATCAGTACCCATCCTCTCCTCAAGAGGTCACCAGAGAAGTATTGCCTGCTATAAGCATTAATGAGATGACATTTAAAAGCACCATAGTCAGTTCTAAACACCACAGTAACAGAAAGATCTCAATCTCTTTAGATAATAAAGAGAGCAACAATAAAACCCATGATGGGGCAGGAGGGATAGATTTATGGAAAGCGATTAAGAGAACTAAATACGTACAGTCTGGGCAAGCAGTGATTAAAGGAGGGTATGATAATTATCTACAAGTACTTGAAAGATGTAAATACCAAGAAGGGAGGAGAATTGTTTATGATGATACAAGATGGCATATTTAGGAGTAATGGGATGAAATAAAGTAACAGAAAAACTGCTAAATTTCTGAAAAATGTTACTAACAGAGAGCTGTAGTCAACCCATAAACATTTCTACAAGAAAGGTGGTGAAAGCCCCCTCATCTGAGCCATTTTAAAATTGGACTGGACAAAACACTGGAGAACATATATATAGCAGGTAATAATTCTGCTTTATCAGGGAATCTGAAAAGGTCTTTTTGAGCTCTAATTTCTGTGATTGTAGCACGATAAAAATGAACAGTAAATTCAGCAAAATTTTATCAAAGGAAGAACATATTAGATAGGAAGTTTCATGTTATGATTGGCTATCTTTAACTATTTGAGCATATCTCATCATAAAAAGGGCCAGAAAATGGATTTGTATCAATTATTTCAACATTCCAAGATGACATGAAAGAATTATTCATATGAGGAAACAGCAATAACAATCTAAATAAAAGGCGATAGCGGGCAGTATACACACATCCATCAGTTTCATGGTTCAAAAAGTACATTCTCTATGGCTTAAGCTGGAACTATTTAAACACCTGTTGATGATACAATAAAGCAAGATGACAGGAGGAGTATGGGGTGCACTTTGTTTTCGTGAAGGATGTTGCACCCTTCAGCTAAGAAAGTTCAGTTACCAAAAGGTTATAAAGTCCAGTTCAAAAAAGTATCAGACACCCAGCTTCCATAGTGTGCAAGGAAAGGTAGATGATATGTTTTCAGGATGTCCAGAGGCTCCTGCAATGCTGAACAATTTTGCCTGAAGTATGGTTACATTTACATTTTATATGTTTCTCTTTTCATGGTTTTCATCTTTATTTTTACTTGTTCTTTTTCTGTTAGAAATTTTAAGTAAATTCCATGTTTATTTTAATCTTGTCTTCCATTTACTTTATTCTTTGTGCAGCTGTTCCTTTTTTGTCTACTTTTCAGTCATATTTGTATTTGTTCCTCAATTTACATTTTGTAAGACTGTATAATTTCTTCTTTTTATTTCCACATTGTTTGCTTTTTCCTGGGCAGCTGTTTCTTTTGCTTGAACCTGTGTTATCAGCTTTTAGGCAGGTATTCTTCTGCTGCATATTTTAAGTGGTGTGAATAAGGTGAGGGGCTTTAAGGCCCACATGCAACATCTCTGAGTATCATGAATAGTGGTTTGAGTTTTCAGAGAACTCAGACAAGTTGCTTTTAAAAGGCGGCCTTGCTAAAATGTTAGATTGATAGGTCAATGACATTCTGAATCCCAACAATAAAACGGGAGAGAAGTTTAAATTCTGCTCTCAGAGGTACTATACAGGTGATCTAGAAGGTATGATTTCTAGCTTGTGTAAGAGTACCTCCAAAATCAGCAGTATAGCCTGAGTAACAGCAGCTAGCAGCCTCAGTACATACTTAGCACCTAGGCAGGTATGTACACAGGCAGCTGGCCTGAGCCACCAATCATGCTACACCAGCTGCAGCTGTCATTTTTAGTATGCTAGCTCAAGTACAGCTCTCATTGGTATGCCTACAAGAGCGGGAAATTACACTTCAAGCTCAAATGTAGACAGATGCACAGTCACAAGTGAATTCCTCTGCATTTACATGATATAAACCTGAGCAGAATTGCTCCCAGTGCAGAGGGTTTGGAATGCTGAGAAGCAGCAGAAATGCAGTTAATTTTCTTTACTTCACGAAACAATGGCCGTGTTAAAGATAAGTCCTGAGGTTCAAGTGCCTGATTTGCTTTGCTCCCAGACCAGCCAGAGTGAGACTGTCCATAATTTGGTTGCCCACGGAACCCTCCTAATCAGGTAGGCCCCCTTCCCTCATGGGTGGGCCCCCATCCTGCATGGGTAGGCCCCCGTCCCTCATGTCCAGGCCCCTTCCCACACCCCAACTCCTGCCCCCCAGGGGTTAAAGTATAATTTGGGGGGCCCTGGAACCCTCCTAAATTGCCAGGGCCCCCTCACGCCAATGCAGGCCCCCCCACACCCCAGCTCCTGCCCCCCAAATGCCTGCCCCCAGCTACTGCCCTCAAAACACCTACCCCATCAGACCCCTTTCCCCATGTCCTTCTTAGCCCCAATCCCCACTCCCTAAGCTCCCTGCCCCCATTCCAGCCCTCCTAACATCCCACCCCCTTCAGCCCCCAAAGCCCTCCCCAGCCCACAATCCCAACCCCTTCTTCTCCCTCCCCATGCACCCTCCCTTCCTCCATGCTTTCCTTGTCGGCTGCCCAACTGCCCCAACCAGCCTCCTTACCTGGACGAAGTGCTGGGTGAGGGGCAGGAAGCCACAGTGCTGGCTGGCAAGGGGGAGCTGGTGCCAGAGACTAGGGCCTGACCATATGCACAGCCAGGCCCTGGCCAGAAGGGGTAGAGCCACACAGGATCGGGGGGGGGGGGGGAAGGAGGGGTGGTTGGGCTGGCTCCAGACCGCGGCCCCTCCTTTCCTCTGGCCTAGAGGGGACACACCAGAATGCTGGTTCTGGCATGCCCTTCTCTTTTTAGGGGGCCCTGGAACTCAGCGTTCTGGTGCATCCTCCTATTTTGGGGGGCCCCAGAACGCAGTGTTCTGAGGCATTCCCCCTATTTTTAGGGGTCCCAGAATGCTGGATCCCTAAAAATAGAGGGCCTTGGAACAGTGTTTCAGGGGCTTCCCCCTTACTTTAACCCCTGCGGCTGTCACAATGGCAGCATGCTCAGATTCTAGCAAAATAGATCACTCATCTACCAGAGGCCTGGGAGTTTGAGGGTTCTGCACAGTATCTTAGCTGTTCCTAGCACTGCACTCTTCTGGACAGAGAGCTCTGATGTTGTTCCTGGGATCTGTTGGAGCCACTCTCCCAGCCTAGGAGTCACAGCCCCAAGTGCTCCTAAATATATAAATATACTTGTCCACATGTGTATGTATATGTATTTGGAGCTAATTGTTAGAAAGGTATTTAATATCACCACTTAGTGGATATATAGGGCCAGAAAAAGGGAAATGCAAGTGTAAGAAACTAGAAACGTCAAAAAGTTCCTTTCATAGAGTTTTTCTGGTACTGTTTTATTGATGGACCTAGATTGTAGCAGAACCAAGAGAAAAAATAGCACCTTATCCGTAGCCTGCTAAAGTCTCCCTTTTACTTCACTGGGTTTTGCCTCAAATCCTTTCTCTCCAGAAGTCAGGCAGTACCCGAAGATTTGTGGAGAACACTGGATCTAAGCGCTTTCCAGCCCTGGTCTCCCAAAAGAAGCTTTGTTTCCATGAAGTCCATTACCAGCTCCAAGAACTCCCTCTCAGGATCAGGGACACTAAGCTGCAAATGGGAACTCAGGGGTCAGTTTACCAGTAGAAGACAAGCAGAGATGAAGACATGGGGGACAAAGGCCACCAGAGAGCACTCTCTAGCTAGTACCATCCCCACAAGCTAACTAATCTAAATCAAACAGTGAGGGTGTGTCCACACTGCAGTTTGAGGAGTGACTACAGTTTGGGTAGACATAGCTGTGCTAGCATTGCTAAAAATAAGTGTTGCTGCAGCTGCATGGGCTTCAGCAGTGCCAATAGATCTCAGGGTTCTAGGTGGGCTTGAGAAAATGCCCAAAAATGCACACCATGGCCTCTACTCTGCTGTTTTTAGCGGTAGCTTTGGCTACCCAAACTGCAGTCACACCCCCTGGGTGTGCAGCATTGACCAATCCTAAATCTTTCAAGGAAGAGGGAAGAATACACTGGTATCAAAGCTCTCAGAAATGTCCTCCCCACCGTTCCCTACTCTGCTGAAGTAGAGGAAGCATTGGAAGTCATGACTATTTTCATAGGTGCTCTGTAATTCGTAGATTCCAATGCCAGAAAGGGCCACAGTGGTCAGCTTGTCTGACCTCCTGTATAACACAGGCCATAGAACTTCCCCAAAACAATTCCTAGAGCAGATATTTTTAGGAAAACATCCAATCTAGATTTTAAAATTGTCAGTGACTGAGAATCCATTAGCACCCTTGATAAATTGTTCCAGTGATTATTGTGCACGTGTTTCAGCTTGCAGCCATTGGATCATGTTACATCTCTATCTGCTAATCTGAAGACCCCATTGTTAAATATTGGTTTCCCATGCAGGTAACTGAAGCTATGTCTACATATACAATTTTAGTTCAGACTTGCTAGTCCAAACTAAAATAGTCCGAGGTTAGTCCAAGCTAATCTTGGGCTAGTTCAAACTAACTACAGCTTTTTAGTTTGAACTAGCCGCTCATTCTAGTTTGAACTAAAGTTTTAGTTCGAACTAGAACGCATGGCTAGTTCAAACTTTAACGATTAGTTCAAGTATTGCATGAGCTTACTTTGAAGAACTAAGCGAGTAATTCTGGACTAATCACCGGGTCTTACTAGTCCAGACTAAAATTTGCCTAGTGTGGCCAAGGGCTAAATTAGTCTGGACGAAGCCTGCTTAGTCCAGACTACTTTGCCAATGTAGACGTAGCCTTAGACATTGTGGTCAAGTTGCCAGTTAACCTTTTCTTTGCTGAGCTAAGTAACACAGTTACTAAATAATAGTAATATTATATTTTTATTTTGATATTTTGAATACATATAAACTTGAGTTTGTGTCATAAATAAGTGTTCTCAACCCTGCCACTTTTATTCCAAGAAAAAAGTAAGCAGCCCATGGCTTACCAGTTATTTGGAAGTCTGCACTGAAGGAAGTTAACAAAAACTGGAAAATGTCACTTTCATTGTGAAGATAATTGAAAAAGGAGGTGACATGTTGCAGATTATAGGAAAGATAAGCAGACTCATTTCTATTTAAAGTATGAATCCATACATTTTTGAGCTTGGAAAGGTATACAGTTTAACCATTAATTTATCCTGGAATTCATATGTAAGCTTCTGAATTCTTAAAACAAATAAATCATTTAAAGAACATAGTAATCAGCTGTGTCCTCTGTTTCTTTTAATAGTAGCATCCACAAAATTAAAAAAAAAAAAAGTCGGTAAGTATAATAGCAAAACAAACTAAATTCCTACATTAATTCCTATCTTGCAGAGCATTCCCTTCTAACTGGCAATGCACAGCCTGAATCAAAGGTGATTTGCTAACGTACTTCTGAGAATGGCCACCAGACTACAGAGCAAGACTCAAAACAGGTGTGAGTAGCCCCCAGTGCTGCTCCATAGTAACTCTTTCCATGAGACCATACAGTGGAATCTCAGATAGGCTCAGGGTGCTGCTATTTGGTAATAACGACATCATTAAGTTGCCTAGCTCCTGTTTGGGGCAGCCTACAAGCCATGAGCTATAGCATTATCTGTACACTCAAGGTATGTCCACACTCAATCTTTAAACTGAAGTAATGCTGATTATTTCAGTTTACAAGACTGCATGCCCACACTAAGTTTCCTTATGTCAGAATAAGCAGCAATCTCATTTCAAAATAAGGAAAGTGATTTTTGATATAATAAAATTAGTATTATAACAAAATGATGGTTAAATCAAAATTGTTATTTCAAAATAACTCAGTGTGGACGTGTTATTTAAATTGAACTGTTATCTCAATTTTACAGTTTTTTTCCTTGTCCTTCCCAAGGTGCTGTCCTTTTCTATATATTGGGTGGGGGCATGGCCCTTTTAGGGCGCCATCTTGCCAAACCTCCCATGGTGCCATTCTCCTAAATCAAACTAGCAAGTCCTGTCTGTAGACATGCTAGTTCTAGTTGAATTTCTAATGGGGACATATTAAATGGATTTAACTTAAATTGATTTAATGATTTTGTATTGATTTTATTAAATTGATTTAACTGAAATCGATTTAACTACCTAAGTTTGCGCATAGCCTCACTCAAGATTACTGATCAAAGCCCATTTTCTCTGAGTTTGCATGGGGATGTGTATTGTGAATTATTAGTCATGTTTTTGCTCCAGGCATTTCTAACAAACACGCGATAAGAGAATTAATTAACTAGACCGTACTTTGTGATCCACTTGCCATGCAACTAGAAGCCAGCTGTTTATCAAGTCCTCTGCTCTGTGACAAAGATTTTGAAAAAGAAGACAAAATTAGATAAACAAAGTACACCACCAGTATCTAATTGAACTTATGATGAGGAGTCACAATGTACCTTAGAGGATATAAAACAAGGCCATATAGATTGTGTGTGAGAGTATGTGTGTGCATGTGTAACAGGTGATGTGTATAACAAAGGTTTACAAGCAAGAGTTTGGTCTGATCATGTTATTCACAAATTGTTGAACCATAAATGCTGTATGAATATCATCCCAAAGCCATGCCTATAAAAACCTTTACCAAACCACACAATCGTATTTTCTGAATCTGCCAAATATAGCATGGAACAATTATTGTAGATATTTTTTACAGATTTTTTTAAAGTATGTCTATATTAGGACAGGGTTTTTTTGTATCCTCTCTCAATAAAGTCAAGAACCTCTTTTTACTATATGTCAAACTGCACATGACTTAGACAGAACCATAGTAAATAATGTTAAACAACATTATACAAAGTAATATTTTCTCTGCTGGAAATTGTATGCCCAATATTTCAGTACCCTCCAGGCTGAGCAATGAGTGCCATGTGTACCATTGGTAACCTTAGTGGATCACTAGATAGCCTAAAAAAGTAGCAGGACTTGATTCATATCATTCTTGAACCTCAATCCAGAATACATTTTGGAGGAAATTCTATATTTTGGGGAAAAAGAGAAATATTTTTCTCTTGAAGTTTGTTTTTGTTTTTAATAAATGGATGCTGATTCAAGCTGCCTACAGGCATAGAATGTTAGCATATGACCAGTGTGTTAGATCAGCAGGCACAGTGCAGCTGAACTGGTCAAAGGTGTATGATAAATACAGCTTCTTAGACGACATAAAGTTTTTTATGTGGATTGCACCAATATAAATGCAGTGCATCTGTAGCTATGAATACATAAATATTTATTTAATCCTTGTGTATTATAACATTTTAATTGTTATTAATTTGTTTACTGGTACTCAATATTTATTCATCAAAGAATCAACTAGATAAAATTACACAGAAAGTGACTTCCATGTAATTAGATATAATAGGTTGTAATTCCCAGATGATGCAGCAGCATGTCTTTCTGTAGACAATATTCAGTTGAATTTTGAAAACTGATTCAGGGAAAGCACAGTTGAAATATATTTGTTATGGCACAAACCAATATTTATCTTCTCCGGGTATTGGGGGGGGGGATAAGGAAGAAGGGAAGCAAGGGGGAGACTATCAGGGTCAGAAAGAATAGCTGTTTTAATTACCTGAACCTGATATATCATATCAGTGTTTTCATCATCTTGTGCAAACTCCAGAAATATGCCCCAAGGATTCATTTCTATCAGCCTGATATTTCCAACGGATAAGGTTACATAAGGATAATCTAGGGAAAAAAATCTGTTTCAGATGTTGACATATGGACGGTATATGAAAATGTTTTCTCCTCAGCTTGATACTGCTGAGACAGCTGTTATTAATATAACTTTTACAATCTTTATTTCTTTGGTGATGGTAATGATGGTTGTTAGGTAGTTACAACAACCAAGTGTTTATATCTGTAGAGAAGATTTTCATTACATTAAGTCTCCTACATCCCTCTGACATACATCTTTAAAATACTGAACCAGGCCAGGAGCCATTAGGTATTCCTATCTCTAGCTGGGCAAACTGAGCTGTATAACATCAATTTTCTATGACAGTAGGTACCCTTTTTTTATGGGAATGGTTTTCTTGTGTTTTAACAGATGCCATGCTCTTGGTAGCTGAGAGATTAGAGGGACCATTTAACATTGAATCAGTCATGGATCCTATTGATGTCAAGATTTCTGAAGCCATCATGAATATGCAAGAAAACAGTATGCAGGTGTCAGCAAAGGTACTGTGCAAGTCACTTATACACTCCTGAAAGTTGCAGTCAGGGAAAAAATAGCAAGCTCTGCCTGCTACACTCTGTAGGTAAAGGCTTAACCTAGCTAGTGGAAATTTATAGCTTCTTGTCTATGACTGCATCTGGCCCACTCTAAATACCTAATCTTGTTAAAAACTCTATAGATTATTTTTCAAGCAAGAATGGCATTGCAAAAAGGACCATTCGATTAACTATATATAATTGGCTTCTGAAAGGATGTTGAATAATGCTTCATATTTGTTGAGAACTTTCTGTGGCTACTCTGTCAAAGGCAATCTAAGGAGAGAGGTCTGAAACTTCCGCACATGCCTTCTCTGTGCCTTCCCATATTAACATCTAAACATGCTTTGATCTGTATAGATCAGACTGATGCATGACATCCTGGAGGTGAATAAATGGCTGTGTTCACACAGCACTTTTGTTTTGAAACAACCTAGTTGTTTTGAAACAAAAAAAAAGTGTTCACACGACGCACCATTGTTTCGAAACAATGGGAACCCGTTGGCTATGTCTACACAGAAGGCTTTATTTCGAAATAAGTCATTTCGAAATGACTTATTTCAAAATAAAGCCTTTATTCCGCAACAACATGGTTTGAAGTTCCCCCCAGAGTGCAAAGCACCCTGGGAGGAAAAGCCTCCCACCCTGCGCCCTGCTGGGGGGCGCTGCGGCCACCCCGCCCGCGGCTGCAGGCCCCCGAGCTGGTGCCGGGTGAGCTGCGGGGCTCGCAGCCGCTGCCGCCGCTGAGCCCAGGGCCTGAGGGGCCGGTGGGACCTGGCTCCCCCTGGCTGCAGCCCCCGCAGCGGGGAAAAGCCGCGGCCCCGGCACCCTGCC
>ML681993.1:12982880-13115445 GCA_007922195.1 Podocnemis expansa | reverse complement strand
CAGCGCTGGGCAGCGCTGCAGCCCGCCGGTGCCTGCAGCCCCCTGAGGAAGCGAAATAGCAGGTTCACAGTGTGAACCTGCTATTTCGTTTCCCGCTTTTTTCTTATTTCGAAATAACATTTTGTTAATTCAAAATATGTTATTTCGAAATAAGGCGTTATTTCGAAACAAGTTGTTTCGACACAACTTGTTTCGAAATAACCATGTATGTGTGAATACAGCCAATGAAACATCCCATTTAACCTGCTTCAACGTCCACTCAGTAAAAGTCTGTTTATGTTCTAGAGCCTCTGATTACTGGGTCTCAGTATGATGGAGTTTGGTTTACAATCTGACATGACAATAAACAGAGTCAACTATACAAATTACTTCCTTTGCATATTCAGTGTGTGTGTGTGTATGCATACAGCAGCAGCTCCTCTGAACTCATTATCATCACAGTACTTTGAATTCAATAATAGATACAATTGAGCTATTATTGACCAAGAGAAGACTTTTCCTTCATTTATCTTTAGCTGTAGACCTTGGTACAATATCTGAAGTCAGTGGTCTTGGCATCTTCTTTGCATCAAGATACTTGCATCAAGATACTTGCCATTTCCCGTTGACCAACACCCTAGGGTATTCACGTCAAGCATGATGAAGACAACTACGTGATTCAGTGCTTTTTCATTTCTCAGGTAGAAACCACTGTAATTGGGAAGGTTAGGAAAAGAGAACATTTGAGATCATTTGTTTTAAAATTCCGCAGAGCCTGTTTTTTATGAACCCCATTCAGCAAGGTGCTAAGCATTTGATCTCTCACTGAAGTTGTTAAAATGTTAACAGTGCTATATACCTTGCACAATGGGACCCTGTTCATGGAATGGTCATCTTAGAGCTCAACAGACACACGGAGGATCAAACCACACTCTCTCACATGCTGAGATTTACAGCCTGCCTTGGTAGCATACTCAGCCCTTAAACCAAGAAAGAAGCAAAAAGAAAAAGTTTTATTGAAAATTCACCCAGTTTTTATGTTCTAGTATATTTAATTTTAGCTTTTGCTTGTTCACTCAGCACAGCAAGTAATTTTTTTCTTTTGGCCAGGAAAATTCCTTCCTGCCTAGATAAATGACATTACTACTCCTTGGCATGAATTCAACTCACTTATTTGCAATACTACAGACTCTTTATCCTTTCACTGGGAAATACTTGAACTGCTATAAGGGTTGGTAAATCATGGAAATGTTCCATTTGCACTGTAAAGCTTTCATTTATTGTGGGCAAGCCTGGGTCCAGCCTTCCTTAAAATGCTGAGCTGTGGAAAGTCATCTACAGAAGTAAAATTAACCTTACTGTTCTTTAATAGCTGATAGAGAAATCCTTTTATTTGAAGGAGTTTTACTGATTACATATCAATATCCTCCTCAGGTACAGCGCCCTCACATTTCCAGACTTAATCCATACCTTTAGATCATGGCTCTCCAATGAATCAGAGCTATTGTACGTAACCCATGAAGTTTTTACTCTATAGGCACCATAATAAAAAGAGCTTGGACTCTTGAGTTGGTTTGGTTCAGTGGTATGATCTCCTTTTAGAAATTCTTCAGTCAAACATCCCGGGAACATCAATGACATACCTATGTCAATGTCATTGACTCCAGAGAAGAGTAAAATCATTCTTTAAATTCAGTTATAGTCAAGCGGGGACTGAAATGCATCACATGTCATTTATAACTTTTCCCTTCAAGAATATGACAACATTCACAGCTGGATTGCAATAGGCATCTCTTGCTTTTAAAAATAAGAAATGTGTATGTGTAATATATCTATGCATGCTGCTTTCTGACCCATTCATATGCACAAATACCATGTGTTAGTAGTCTTTGAATCAGTTCTCTGTAATAAATTTTTTCTCTTTATATCTACTGCCTCCCTGGATATAATTTAGGTGAAAATGCAATTTATCTAGCTAGATATAACTTGGCTGCATAAAAGAGAATTTCAGAGCTCATCTAGGAAGAGATTTACATTTGTGAGTTATTCTCAAACTCTATGAGCAAAACTTATCAAATACCAATTTCTGCTGGAAAATATTGGCTAAATTAAATGGATATTGAGACTAGAGATCTAACACACTTCTTTGGCAGCATGCTGCTTTTCCGGTGTTTCATATTTTCCAAAGACTTCTGGGCTGTCTATTAAACTGCTCCCTTATTCCACATGGAGTGATTTTGGACCTCAGTCAGCATACCACTAGCCTCTAAATGCACCATTCCCTTATGTGAAAATGATATTGTTATATACATATGAAGTCCTGTATGCATGCACACACACAAGCTTCACTTCTCCTACCTTTGAAATGGAGTAACTGCTACTGAGAAATCTGGCAGCTGTTTATCTGCTAATGTAAACTGGTACAGCTCTCTTCAAATCAGTAGAGCTATCCCAGCTTACCAACCAAGAATCTGACCCTTTGCTTTGGAATGGTGTAATTTGCCTGGAGCAATCTCTCTCAAAGCCATCTTTATAACTCCACCCTGTACAGTATATATGAAGCATTCTGACAGTTATTTTAATCCAAACGCCATCCCTCTCCTGCTTCAAATATTTTCTAAAAACCTGCCTGTTTCATAAGGCTTTCCCATTAGAACATACACTCACCAATTTATGTCTGTACAGCAAGGCACTGTTGTATTGTGCCTACTGATTTTATACTGGAATCTCTTCAGGACAAGAATAATATTTCTGACACAGTTCACCTGTTATATAGTGCAATATAAATAAAAAAATGTACGCTCCTGTGTGAATAATGTTACCCTTCAATTCCAAAGCAGCAGTAACAAAAACGTATTATGAACCCTCCCTAGGTCTTTGTTTTTAGATTCATCATTTATTCTTCCTTTCTTTTTGAGTGTTAGATGAAGTATTGAAGTTCCCATCCAAATTCCTACACCTACAAATATACAGTGGAAATTCAGTACTATTACTGGTGCCCTTTTTATATAGTCTTCCATTCATTTTTTAACTTTATGCTCTCCTCATCTCTGTTAGATGACATAGGGATTCTGTCTTAACTAACTTTCTGGATGTATTATATGTAAATTCTCTAATTCTGACATTAGTGGGAATTGGATTGGTCGCTAAATCAATGGGACTACTCATGTGCTTAAAGTTAGGTATGTCTCTGAGCACCTTACTAATCGTGTGTTTGTATCCTACATTCAAGCCTTCCTGTTTCCTGCACAACTGTTTGTGTTTCTTACTTGTATTCCTTTATGACTGTTATGCTAATTATCTGTTATCTAATCCATATATTTATTTCTTCCAACTATGTCAGCAAGTTTGTATTTGTTTTAATTTTCTCTTTTGCACTAAAATCCAGGGTTAGTACTTCAAGGCTCTCTGACAGCATTTTCATTTTCGTCCTCTCTTTCCCTAGGAGCTCTTGGAGGTGAAATGTAGGATTTGAATGTCTTCATCATATATTACTGCTATTGGGAATGTTTATACTTTGTTTTTATTTTATGTTTTGTAATCTTTGCTCTTGTCCTTCTCTGTCAAAGAATGATATACTGGCAATTTAGATTAAGGATGGATCATTTGGGTATAAAACAAAAATAAATCATCCTTTCTTCTAAGGCTTGGGTGCAGAGTTAAAATGTAATAGCTGACTGATGATGTCACTGCACACCAACTCTGTGTTTGAAGAGAGTACACTTTTAGGTTGGCAGGTATCAGCAATAGCTCTAGGCTATCACATGAAGCTTGGATGTTTCTTTTTAGCTTGATCCGTGTCGTGCAGTAGGCCTTCCCTAGCACCCCCTGATGGGGAAGCCACAAAGGGCATGAGCAGGGACGGTGCCTCTGCGATCTCCTCAACACTCAGTATCAGTGACAACACACAGCCCTCTGGTCAGGGCAGTATGGTCTAGCAGCCGCAGAGTCAATCTGCAGAGTCTGTAAGCAGCTGTTGGGTCAGGGCAGCATGGTCTAGTGGTCACAGAGTCAATGCACATATCCCCTATGGGGTATAGTGTCCATGTAGGGGGGCTCAGGCTCTCCCACTCCACTGAGCCCTAGCCAGGGCCCTACCGGTGCCAGGGGTATGGCACTACATCAGCAGGGATCCCCACTGAAACATCCTACTCCCAGCTATATCCTTTGGGCCCCCTAAGCTACCTTCTACCTGAGCCAAGGATGAGTTCTTGCTGGGCACTGGTCAGTGTCTTCCTCTCTCTTGGACAGCTGTTGCTGGCTTCCCTGTGGGTCCCCAGTGTTGACAGGCTGCAGTAAATGCCTGGGCATCAGCCTTGGGGTGCTCATTACAGGACAGTTGCTCCTCAAGATGTCTACTGAAGGCAGTGTCTCTCGCAGTTAGGAGCTGATGCAGCTCCAAGGCAGGACCTTCCAGCATATGTCTTCCCTCTTTGCTGGTTAGCCCAGACTGAGCTGAGCTGCATCATTTTATGATGGGGCAGCACTCTGAGTATGCCCAGCAGGGCTCAAGAGGTGGAGCTTTCACCACCCATAGAGTTTGCTGGGCTTCTGCAGTGCTGGGTATGTCCAAACTATCACAATCCATCATTACCAACACATGTTAAAAAATATCAAGTCTAAAGATCCTCTTCTCCAGACCTCTGTCTCTCTCTATCTCTCCCCGACTTCCCCAACTTTCAGCCTCTGGCCTCAGCCCCTGTTTTTGGCTGCAGTCCCCAGCCTGGCTGTGACTCTGCTCCTGCATTGGGGAGGGGCAGACACATTCTATTACTGGTAAAGTGGGGGCATGAAAGGAGGAGTTTGGAGGATCACTCATATATATATAGGTCCTCCTGAAAGGAAAGGTTTGGAGGACACGTATATATATGAGTGGTCCCCCAAACTTTTCCTTTCATTTCTCCCCCTCACCAGTAAAAGAATGTGTCTGCCCCTCCCCAAGGCAAGAGAAGAGTCACAGCCAGGCTGGGGCTGCAGCCAAAAGCAAGGGTCAGGGGCCGAGTGTGGAGCTGGAGCCACAGCTTCTGCCAGGAGCTGGAGGCAGTGCCAAAGTGGATCTGAGGGCAGAGTAAAACAGAGTGGTGCTCCTTCTCTACCCACTCATGGAGGTTAACTCAAACTCTGCCATGTCCCCCACAGTCTCATGCCCTCCCTAGCTGTTCTTACACGTGCAAGGAGAGAGGTATGCCCACAGTCTGGGACTACTGACATACTTATATACACACAAAAGAAAGCAGGTTATCTTCCAGACCTTAAAGCCCCAAACTGATTCATTCAAACTCCAAAGTTGAAATGTTAACCATCAAGCCATCAATTCACACCATAAAATTGGCAGGCTGGATGTTGTCCAGAAATCTGTAAGATGCATTCTTTCATGTATCTAATTGTTTTGTGTTAAGGAAATGTTTCATATGCTCCTTCTTAGTCTTCATTTTGCAATCCCAAGCCCTAGTTTTTCATTTCCTCTTCTATCCCATAGCGACTGCATACATGTCAGAAATTGTCCCTTTTTTGTAGTTAACAAACTACAAATTGTATCTTCATTGTATTATTGTGAGATAACTTTTAAAGAAGTAGATGATTTCTCTTCTACCAGTCTATAAAGTACTATACAGTTCTGCTATTGTTTAGTTCTTTGCCAGTCACCCAGAAGGAAAATATGGTGATCTCACTTTATAAGGGCAAGGAACTGCATAGCAAACGTACGAGCACCTTGTTGTCCATGCCAGGGAAGGTGTTGATGCTTATTGTCCTGATGCATCTGCAGCCCCTGCTTCATCAGAGGTTTCACCTCTCAGAATCAAACTTAACGAGGAACAAGTTACATTAGACACCATTTTGCTTTTCCACTTGTTGTTGGAGATGCACCATGAATTCAAGAAGCCCCTGCACATAGTGTAAGTCAATCTTAAGGCCATGTTTGGTTCAGATGACCAAGTTGCCCTATGGCAAGCTTTAAAAGTTATATGTGTCATAGCCACTCTGCTGGAGTTCATTAGTGAGCTGCATAATGGAAGCACTGCCAGCGTACATCTGGGTAATCAGACATCAACATCTTTTAAATCATTATCTGGTGCCAGGCTGGGCTGCATCTTCCCCCTGCACTTTTTTCTTGGGAAAGGTGGCATTCTGTCAGGGCCATAGCATTATGATCAGTGATCCCTAGATTTAGACCTTGACTGTGCTAATGATGTCATTCTTCTAATACAGAGCCTCAGTGGTTTTCATGAGGCATTCCAGCATATGGAGGAAGAGATGGCTAAAACTGGCCTCCATGTTTTGTGGTCAAAGACAAAGTGGCACAATCTAGGATCAGGTCCACCTGAGACTCCAATCTCTTTGCATAAGGAAGCTGTTGAAGCAGTCTCCAGCTTTTGCTATTTAGGTTCTATACTCACCAGTTTCCCCAACTCTCCTATGGAGAACAAGTAAGGAGTCCTATATCTAGACTAACACAGCTACCCCTTTCGAACTTGGCAATATGCAAGACTCTCATATGTAGGTTTTCCACTGAATTGACATTGCAGTGTCTGCTACTGGTCATTTACAATGAGTAAAGAATCAGCTTTATCTTAATATGACATCCACGTTGAGGATCTCTATTCAAGGTGTATTGTCTTTGTATTGTTGCTTGGTTGCAAAACGTGTACACTACATTGCTCAGATTGGGCAAAGTTGGAGGCTTCCCATGCAAAATGTCAATGTCATATATTGGACATAAAATGGAAGGACTTTATTTTTAATGCAGATGTTTACCATCACTACAGACTAATGGGGTCATTATCCACAGATGGCATCTTACGCTCTTTGGACATGTGACAAGAGTACCACAAGACAGTCTGGTGAATGATGTTTCCTGGATGGCTTGTAATGTCCAAATAATATTCCACCAACTGAAAGGTGAAGGCAGCCTTATTACATTGGTTCATCAAGTCTATTTGGATGTTGGATTTTTCAACTCATCAAGCCCTTATGGCTGCATAGGAATGGGCCAAGTGGCTGACAGTCACTACAGTTGATCTTTTGGCTAAGTGTTGAAGGAGTTCTGGTATTGTGTGGTTGCCTGCAAATTTGAGGACAAAAACATACACAGTCCAAAAAAAACTATTATATTTAAACAAATCAATCAAATGTGTACCAATTCTCCAACATGTTATCAAAAAATATATGTAAATAGAAAGAAAGTTCCTTAGTAGATTACTTGAAGGGAAATGGGATCACTGCTCTCCTGCTCTGGGTTAACTATGTATTTTCTTCAAAGAAAATGTTGCCTGTTGTTTTTCCAGACTGAAATCCTTAAATCCAGGGTAAAATATTTTTGCCTTTCTGTTCTGTTAAAAATACTATCAAAGTAATGATAATAACTGCTTCAATTTACTGTTGCAGTGTGACCTGATCCTATGACTTACACCTTCTTGCATTTATTTGCCTCCCATTCTGTAAGTTTCCCCATCTTCAAAGTGTCTGATGAAGTGGGATTTTCTCCAATGAAAGCTCCTGCAATAAATAAATTTGTTAGTCTTTAAAAATGCCACAGGAGTCCTTGTTTGTTTTGATAATATGGTAAAATGTCATAGGAGTAATGATAATAATATGCCAATACTCCAACAAGTTAAAAAAAAATACTCTTACAATCATGTATTCTGTAGATATTAAGGCCAAATGTTCTGTGCCTTGACTATTTTTCCCCTTGAAGTTCAGTGCCATATTTTGAGCTTACTGTGAATCATTGGTGCTAAAGTTTGTAGTTATATCTCTAACTGTCTGAGTGAGGAAAGTACTGTGTGTGTGTCTAACTAATATATTGGGTTTGCATTCACAATATTTTTCCAGTCATACAAATTATAGACACATTTTTTGCAGGTGGAGTTTGCTACCACAAAGTTAAGGCCGTCTGTGTACATTTGACTCTACATTTGGCCCCCAAAATCTTCCGCTTCATCCACAAAGGCACAAATAAAACTTGTGTAAAACATGGACATTAATCTAGGACCAAACTGCCCAGTATAGAAAAATGCAAAGATCTTTCCTCATGTGACATTTAAAACTCTTCATGGGAGATTCTTCTCTTTTAACTGATTGAAAGAATCCGTTGGCTATTATCATCATAACTGAGGAGGTTAAACTATACAAAACATTGTACAGACACAGTGGAATCAGATCAAGCAAGGTTTCAAGTATAAATTATGAACTTGAAAAACAATACATCAGCTGGGCATTGAACAAATAAGAAAAGTCAAAACAAAACACTGAAGACTGTACAGAATTTAGTATACATCAATTGCTTTCAGTGAATTTTGAATCAGACAAGACTAATAAATTTCTGTGCCAGGAAATTTAGCCAAGA
This sequence comes from Podocnemis expansa, assembly GCA_007922195.1. Taxonomy (NCBI): domain Eukaryota; kingdom Metazoa; phylum Chordata; order Testudines; family Podocnemididae; genus Podocnemis; species Podocnemis expansa. The sequence continues at coordinate 13,107,119 of ML681993.1, read as the reverse complement.
AATAATTGTAAACAATCTTGAAATAAGCAAGGTTTAGGATATTTGTACCTGCTTCACATACGAAATGGCCCAAGCAGGAAAAATGTAGGCTATGTCCACACATACATCGTTATTTCGAAATAAGTTATTTTGAAATGAGTTATTTTAAAATCAAGTCCTTATTTTGAAATAAGTTAATTCGAATTAAGAAAATGTTAATTCGAATTAAGGGAAAGCCTGCTATTGAAACAGCTGTTATTTTGAAATGGTTATTTCCAAATAAGGCCATTTGGACATGTTGTTTTGAAACAGTTGTTTCAAAACAATGGTGTTGTTTCGAAACAACATGTCCAAACAGCGTTATTTCGAAATAACCATTTTGACAGAACAGCCGTTTCGAAATGAATGGGGTTTAAGTTGTTTCAAAATGACGGTTCTTATTTTGAAATGACAGAGCCTGTCATTTCGAAATAAGAAAACGTTGTGTGGACCTAATCTTTTTTATTTCAAATTAACCAGTGTTATTTTGAAATAAAAGAGACGTGTGGACATACCCATAGAAGAGTGGAAGATGTGACTTGAGCATCACTCACTGAGCCGCTTTATAGTCAGCCACCTCCTGCCACATGAGCAAAAGCATCTTTTCACCTTCTGCTGAAATGCAGCCATTGCATGTGAAATCTGGCATTGCTCTCATAGTTCACATGAACACTATACTAATTAAGGCAAATTGTTTGTATTTGATATTAAAGCTGGTTGAAAAACAGTTTCTGTTCACAGGGACTTCTGATAGTTCAGCATTTGTTTTTATCCCTCCTTGAGATGAAAAGATAAAATAACAAACATTTTCATGAAACAACAAAATATTAAGATTGATTCAAAAAAGTCAAAACAGAAAATTCAGGATTTTGACATAGTATAGCAAAAAAAGTGCTAAATCACACTGAAATGCTTTATTTCTCTGTCAGTCTAAAGAAAACAAAAACATGGTTGGAGATGTCCGTTCACTTGTAAATGACATTAGAATGAAATATTAAATTAAAATGTAAATTCAAAATGAAACCTTTTTAAAAAAGCTATGAGAAACTCATAAAATGTTGTTGAAACTGATATTTTCCCATGGAAATATCAGTTCCAGTGCAGCCATATTTTCCAGTGAAGACAATGTTGCCAGAAAATTTTTGGCCAGCTCAGTTGGGCATGATGAACACCTGAGGTGATGCTTATCAAAGATGTCTTTATAGCTCTACTTATGCCAGAAACATCCTCAATTATTTTAATGTTTTCATACAGCACTGTGAACAATGAAAGTTCTATGAAGCTGAACTGTAAGACCTCAATTCAGTAAGCTACTTAAGCAAATGTTTAACTTCAAGTGTACAGATAATTCCATCCTTGTTCAGCAAAGCATCTTTCTTATGCACTTCCCTGAATAAGTACAGGATTGGTCATGTGCTAACAGTTAAGCATATGCCTAAGTGCTTTGCTGAATGACAGCCTAATAAGAATGGCCACTTTTGCTCTTGTATGGATATATTTGGCCTTCAGCTTCAAAGCAGCAGCAGCAGAATGTCACATTGTGAAATTGTCACGACTCTTTTTTTCTTAAATTCAGTGCCTGTTTGTGTGAAGGTTGGTGACATTAAAATCCAGCTTCCTTCACTTATAGATACACAAAAGCTATTCAGTAGCATTCCTGGTGGTCTCACAGTGCTGCTTATTTTCTACTTATTTTTTTCAATATTTTGCTTTTTAATCTGACTTTAAAATTTATTCACGAGTGCTTACAAAAACTGCCTTCCTGACATCACTGATACTTTTCTTTATCCAATGAGAACAAACAGTCGTAAAACTTACACCTTATGATTGCCCAAGCAGCATGCCTCAGCTCTGATTTGTATATATCCCTTTTTAGGGAGATGAGAGGCCTATTAAGTTACAAGGCCATTCAGCCTTTGACCTCTCTTTTGAGACTGCCAACAAGATCAACAATTAGTGCTAGCTATGACTGGGAAGAAGGGTTGTGTTTGGATACCTGACATGTCTTAGCTTAATTTAGAATCAACTGCAACTGAATTCAGCCATAAAAGACTCCCCCACGCCCGCCCTTGTTTCTCTCACTGGAGAGATAACAACACAAATGTCACTCAGATGTTAAGTCATTTTGAGGACTACCAGTCTTAGCTAGACTCGAAAAGTGATGTAGAAGAAAAAGACCCAGCACTTTGTTACAATAGATCCTAGAAATGATGTCAGTCAGAGTTTTGATTCAAGGCTGGTATTAGTTCATTATTACCAGAATATCAATGCTGAATTACATTTCAGACCTATGAATAGAATATTGAATTTGTAAAACATCAGTCTTACTTTTGGGGGGAAAGTTTGATGTAACCTAAAAAAAAATTTTTTTCAGGTCTTTCAAGGATGTGGCCAGCCTAAACCAGCGCCTGCTTTAAGGTCTTCTCGCTCTGTTCCCGAAAACTTCAGTGCCCGCTTTCGGCCATACAATCCTGAGGAGAGACCAACAACAGCTGCTGGCACAAGTTTGGATAGACTGGTAAGTAATAACATTTTCTGTTTTCTCTCATCAGCCTAGCAAAGGTAGAAGGGAATTTTGCTTTGAAAATATTTTTTGCAGGCAATCTTTAATAATTTTCTAATTACTTTATGAAATTATCACATGAGTGCAACTTTATAATAAACACATGACTTCTTACATTGAAAACAGTAAAGAAATAGGCATCTTTGCAGATCAGTATGACTCTTATGGCTTGATATATTGGAAAGACTGGAGGAGGATAAACTCGTTCCTGATGGTTATGTATTTCAGAAAAATTGTTTGTATCATGTCTCTGTTTAAGTCTTCAAATTAAGATTCAGCAGCCAATTCTTAAATATTTGCACTTATAATGTGCATTTCTCATTTATCTGGTTCAATGAGGGCTTCGTGTATGGCTTTTTTTAATGCCACACGCTTAAAAACTAGGCTGTTGATCAGCTAGCATGTACATGATCACTAATCTTGCCTTATTCATTCTGTAATTTAAAAAACAATCATCTTAATATAAGGTTCTTTTAGTTAGTGGATTCATATCTCAGACAACAATACTCCTGCTATTTGTACCCTTACAAATTGGATATAAAGAGTAATTATTAATGTTGCTAAAAAGACATTTTCATGGTTTTAACAGATAAAAGTTTTAAGGATATAAAGTACCTAAAGCAAAGGTGTTTGCATTGTGTAAACACAGCCTCTCGTTCTTCTTTCTGAATCTTAGAAAGTATTCGTACTATGACAGGTTCCATACTTTTTAGTTAATATCATAAGATTAGACTCATAAGCTTAAATTACTTTAAGCTAGCTCCTGATACCAGGAGTGGCCTTGGTCCAGAAAAGGACCTGGGAATGTGGCCCCAAAATTTGGGGCTCATGTGATTTAAGCGTGCCGCCGCTGCAGCCACCGCCATGGCAGCCTCAGGGCTCTTGCGCCGTGACTCAAGGCTCAAGCCTGGTAAGCCCAGTGCCACTGACACCCGGGCCTGATACACAGATCAGTTTTAATATTTAAGGAGAAACTTTTATGTCCTTCTAATTCAAATAAAAATCCAGGTCTCTGTTTTATTAAATCTTTTTAACTGGTTCCTCTTATAATTAAATTAGCACTCAGGGCTGTCAGATCTTTTCAGTAGTCTATATAATGTTAATACACGATATTTCAAGTCAAGACACAGGCTTGTCTTACATAGTTGTTTTATTAATTTCAAGTTTTGGCAGCCAGCAATTCTGGCAACAGTGTGTTTCTGCCCAAAACAAGAAGATAAAAGCTAGCGTTGTCTCCATGATAGATTCAGATTAATAGTTTACCAGCATAGTGGAAGCATATTATTATATAAGACTTCAAACTACAATTTAAGCGACGGTGAAATCCTGGCTCCAGTTAGAGTCAATGGAGAAACTCTAATTGGCTTCAGTGAATTTCACCCTTAGGATATGTCTGCACAGGCGCTGGAAGGTAAGGTTCCCAGGTCTAGTAGATATATCCATACTACCTCTGATCATGCTAATCTGCAAAACTGGAGCAGCATGAGGGCTAGTCATGGTGACTATGCAGCTGAGGTCTCAAACAAGATTGTACTCAGAGCAAATAGCATATCTTTATGCTACAGCTCCACTATTTTTAGCAGGATAACTCAGTCAGAGCTAGTGTGGGTATGTCTGCTTGCGTTGGAAATTACACCTCCCACCTACACCGCTGACTTACTCCAAGTCTGCATTCAAAAACTTCCATTCTTCATATTGCTCCATGCAAGCACAAGGCTCCTTTCATACGGATGCTCATAGAGCACCAGAACTACCGCAAATTGAAAGCTCACTGAAGGTGGTGGGAGTTTAGAGTGTTCAAGGAATTAAATTACAGAATATAAATGGACCAGGGGGGAGTTAAAAGGGGAAGTTGGTAGTAATAGTTCAGCTTGAACTACTATTGTATACTGGGAGCAATCAATGTATTCTTACCACTTAAAAAGAGATCAAGCATTCCTCATATACATAATGAGCATACTGCAAGAACCACTAATTCCCTTTACAGTGTAAAACCATTTAAACTATTATATACAGTGAATAAAACAGCAATGGAGCAGCTTCATCTGTAGTTGACCATCAGTGACTGCAACTGAGAGCTAGTTTACACTTAAAACTTACAGCAGCACAGCTGTATGGGTACAGGGGGGCCACAGTTAGAGGGCTTGTATAGTTGCCTTATGTGGAGGGGATAGGGCTCTCCTGCTGACATAATAAAGCCATCTAAACATCAGTCAAGACACTCACCGAGTGATGCAGTGCTATACATACGTGCTTATGCTAGCAAAACTTATGTCACTCAGATGGGGTGTGTTTTTCACATTCCTGAGTCAGAAAAGTTTTGCTAGCATAAGTGCTAGAGTTGACAAGGCCTAAGGCAGACCTTCAGTGTAGACCACTGGTTCTCAACCACTGTGTCATGACACAAAAGTGTGTTGTGGCACAGTTGTCTGAGTGTGTCACATGGAATCAGCCTGCTGCCGACAGCCTGTGAAGATCTGCAGCAGCAGGCTGATTTTATAATGCTGGCCTTTTGAAAGCTGAAGCCACAGCAGAGTGCTGCAAGAGCTGCCACGGAATCAGCTGTTTTGTGGTGCCAAGTGCTGCCAGTCAAGCCTCCTGCTGTGAGAAAATCCCTGCAGAGGGAGATTTCTTTGGCAGTATGGGGTGCAGCAGTGGTGCAGTTTGTCGCACACAGCTGGGAGCCCTCCCAGCTGTGTCGTGACACTGAAGGGGATCAAAACCCCTGGTGCAGACAAGGCTTACACCCTGGGTAACCTTTTTGATTTTCAGTGGGACATTTGGTCCCATTTTACTTGACCAGATTTGATTTCCCTAGGCTTTTGAAAAGATAGCAAGTTCATTATTGATTTCTCACTTACAGTGTTACACTTAAATGTCTATGTACTCTTCTTCCAGGTGACATTTAAATTGGAAGTTGCTATTATCTTTGTAGCTATTATTATCTGTATCAAATACATATCTAAATAATCATACTACTGGTGTTATCTCCATTGTCCAATCCCACAACCACTGAAGTGAGAGACAGCCACTGACTTCAGCTGGAGTTTGAACAGAATTCTCAATGGCATAAGATTTTGTTTCAGAACTATGATCCTTTAGGAAGGCTTTGAAAAGTCAATTACCTGTCTCTCACACCAAGTAGAAAATGTTTCCCAGGAAGATTTAAATGTTTATCTTTTATTTTTAATAGTAATAAAGAAAAACTGATATTGTTAACAAAATTATCATACTGGGCATGTTTTGATGTTTTCTAGCCTCTGTCCCACTTGCTTTTGATTACTCAGTTAATACATTCAGCAATAAAGTAATTCACTATTTTGATAGACAGTGTACCATAAATCTGGCCTCCTTTGAATGTTTTTGAAAGCAATTCCAAAAAAAAAAAAAAAATTAGAAGAAGTTAATAACACCTCAGTCTTTTTCTTGTTTCACTTGACTGTTCAACACTAAATTAATACTTCTGAAAAAATCCATCTCTGGATTTTTAAGATTTCATTCTTAAAATCAGTAAACATTAAGTCATCATTACAAAGACCAAAGATTAAACTACATAGACTCTAAAAAGTGAAGTGACAAAACCAACTGGTATCATCAGTGGGAATCAGACTTTGAAAGTATATTCTCAGAAGAGAAAGTTACTCAAATTATTTCAGGTGCATCTCAGATTTGAGCACCCACAATTTGGGGCCAGATTTTCAAAACAGTTGAATTACCTTTTAGAAGCCAAAATGAAGTGACTAGATTTGCCGAAGTATATAGCACCCTGCAGCTCCCATGAGGTGCCTAAATGTGCAACTCTGCACATTTGACTCATTGTCATTAGCTTAACCTGTTTGATGCATCTTATAGTTTCATTAAAGCAGAGGGAGTTATTTAAAGGCAGAATATAAACATTTTGGGGAGGAGCATTATATATTATCAAATTCATAATAACTGCATCTTAATGACATTTGGTAAATAATAAATCAAAGTAAAACCTGCAAATGTAAAATGAAATATCAAAAAATAATGTTATCATGTAGTTGGCTTAAAACTGATTAAATTTACTTGATTTCTTTTGAAGTGTATTATCTAAGTATTCTCATTTACCAGATATTGCTTATAAAGACACTTAATCTTTTCTCTGTGATGAGCTCTTTCGTATAACCTACTATGTTGTTTTTTCCTGTTCCCTGAATCTGTTTTCCTCTTGCTTCCTAGAGGACTATCTGGAGGACAATGCAACATGGTGTAAGCTTCGGTATTCTTATTCTTCATTTTCATTTCCATTTGTTTTGTACAGTATTGCTGGATAAACTACTATTTCTAGTTTCATCTCCACCATTTGTCTTTGTCTGTGTGTAAATGAAATACGAACAGTGTCCATAATTTTAAATAGGCTCATTGAATTCTGAGTTTAGAATTTATAGTTCTTCCCCATATCCTTCATCTGTTCCAAAGGTGGTTTTGAATCTCAAAGAAGTAGTGTTATCTATAAGAAACTAGGGTGACCAGAAGTCAGGACTCATGGCATTCTAGTCCTGAATAAGGCATAATCTTTCTGTGTGCACTTGGACAAGCCACCTGGCCTCTCAATACATTGATTCGCCCATCTGTGCAATGGTTTTAAAAATATTCACTTACTTCACAGAAATGATCAATATTTGTAAAGTACTTTCAGACCCTTGGATAAAAAAACAAGGAGTCTGGTGGCACTGGAGGGCCCTTGGCAATCAGATTCAAGCTAAAGTAACTGAGACTGAGTCTTGCTATCTTAAGGCAATGATTCCAGTCGTCTCTCTTTCCTCAAGAATTTTCTTAAGAGCATTCATATTACAGCTTTATAATGTAAGAAATAAACTCCACATATTGGATTCCTTCTGCATAAACAGCTTGAATATGTAGGGGAGAGACTGGTAGCTTTCTTCCTTTTTCACAAGAGTCGATATACTATTAATACTCTGTGTAATGACATGTCCATTCCGTGGGGATGGGCATCTGAGAAACTGACCACAATGTTATAGGACAGATTTACATTCAGTTGCAGTATTGTAGGTGCACAGATAAGTGCATGAGCATGTGCTCAGACTTTAAAAGATGTCCTTTACATATCCTATCCGCAATTAGCATATGAGTGCTTTGTCTCTTGTTTTGTAGGAAAACATTCCTTTAATCTGCTGCCTGTTTTCATTCATGCAGCAAATAAAAACTATTTCAGTGAGGAACAATCTTTATTTTGGGAGTAAGGCTGGCTGCATTTTAAGTGTACACTAGCGCATTCAGGTTTACTATTTTCAGGCTCTGCTACTTAAATTAATTATACTTATCATACCAAAGAACCAACAGCAGCCTAAACACCATAAAAAAGGAAGAAATTTGTTTATGAACTACTTCCTTCCCAACTTTTGAGAACTATATGAAGCAGAAAATATAATTTCAAGTAACTGATCTGCTTTGCTTTTTAGCCAAAAAGAGCTAAAATTAAAAGGGCAATTTACTTTGAACATGATGATTTGAGCCTCCTAGAAAATCTTTTGGTGTACTTTTCAAACATATAGACCAGAGTTTCAGCTTTGTTTGACTCCACTTACTCCAAAGGCTGGGAATGTTAAATATATGTGATATTACTGCCTCAAATAGTATGTGTACTCTGAATAATTTATTTCTCATGAGACTCTAGAAGATAATCCAATAGAAATATATCTTAAAAGGTTTAAAAATAATATCTAGTATCTCAAGCACAGCAGGACAGCCATAATTTTTCCAAGTTCCAAAGAGATAGCCGTGTTAGTCTAGTCCAGCAAAACAAATAAACATGTTAGTCTTTAAAATTGCCGTCAGTCTCCTTGACAATTTTTCCAGAACCTTTTGCATGTCTAGCTCATGACAATGGATATGAGCACCAACTATACAAAGACTCAGTCAGGAGGTACTAATCACAATTCTAAGTCAGAAGATACTGAGCTCAAATACTTGTTATAATAGCCAGATGACCTCCACATGCAAACATCCTTCCACCACTAAAGTGCTATGGTGTTGGAGGTGCCGTTTCTGTATGCATGCTGCTAAGCAACAGATGTGCAAGTTGCGCATATAATCAAAGCTAAGATTTATTTCTCCTCCACATACAGATTCCATTTACCACTCTAGAGTCTGTTTTCTTATTACCTGTCTGTCCAAGGCATATAAGTTTTGTTTGTTTCTCCTAAAACAAATATTTTTTTAGAGTCTGGGGATTTTTTAAATTTCCCTGTCAGTATCGTAATAGGCTTAAGTCTGCTATCGTTTTTTCCCTCGTAGTTAATACCAGTTTGAGGTGGCAAAGGCAGATGAATGATAGCTGTTGACAAAATCCTCCCAGGAGACCTGCCAGACTTCTCTTTTAAAAAAAAAAAATATTGTAATATTATTCCACAGCCCTACTGAAGGGTTCTGCATAATGCTAAATTTGATGCATTGCATTTCTAAAGCATGTGAGACAGTTACTAAGAAACTGCTTTATTATACCCTCTTCTGTTTGTTGGTGAAAAAGGTCTGCCCACTGCTCAGTTCCTGCTTAGCATGAACACGTCCTTCAATAATAATAGCAAAACAAGTTCTCAACCTTAATTAGTTCTCTAAGATAAATGACTAAGGCTGGGTTTGTTTCCAGTGTGTACTGTGGCTGAACAATTATGTGCTGACAAACTCCCTCATTGAAAGCCACTCTTGTTGGAACCTCTTTGAAATGTGAACAAGTGAGGGATAGCTGAATTTCCTTTACCAGTTGGGTGTGAAGACCCAGTGAGAGGCATCATTTCATTTTCAGAAATACCTTGGGGATATAAACAACAAAATATTAACAAGCTACACGGAAGATAGGAAATATGAAACCTTGCAGGTTGCTGGCTGAGTTTGCTCTTGGTTAGTAGACTTCTCCACACACAGCAGAATGTGATAATAGAATAGGATTCAGGCTTCAATTTCTTTCCATTTAGGTATGATATGGTTGATGAGCCTGGTCATGAATATTATAGAAATTCATATAGGGCTAAATTTTGCTTCCAGCTGCACCCTTTCAATCCACAGTAACTCTGTTTCACTCTTTGGCATTACTAAGAGCAAAATAGGTCTTTAATTTTCTTTATGTATAGAAAATTTCTAATGGCACTTGTCACCAGAGTATGTAAGTATCTAAAATGAGAATTTGTCTCCAACAAGATCAGATTATTCCTGGGGAATGAAGGAACCCTCAGACTAATTCAGTAGTTCTGGAAACCTAATTTATAGCTCCTCTTCCTTGCCCTTCTGTTTCAGCTCCTACTGAGTAAAGGGTAGGTATTTTTTTCCCAACATACAAGAGCCACTGAAAGAATATGTTAAAACAGGGAAAACATAAAGACTTCTCTTTCAGTACAGGGAAGGGTCACATTTCATTGCGTGTGTGTGTGTGTTAATCTTTGCGTGCAGGAGGAAAGGTGAATTATTAATGTTCACACTAATGCTCTAGAAAGCTTGTGGCTATACAAAACATTCTGTGGAGCTTAGTACTTTTACACTTTATTTAGGATATGAAGACAGTTTAAAAGCTGGTAGTATTGCTGTTGTCCTCATGGTACAGTTTCTAAACCATATGGCTTTACATGCTCGAAAATAATGTCAAACAGTTGAGATTATCATTGTATAACATAATCTCCCTGAAAACTGTCACCCTAAAATAGTTTCTAGATTGTTACTGTGAACATGACAGACTGAAAGTGATATTACCAAGGCCTTTTCTTCATAGTGGAAAATAGGTGATTTACCACTCTTGTCCCAGTTTCAGGATTAACTGCACTTTTGACTCCTCCCCCATTCTCCCTGGGCCTCATTAAGGGCACCCACTTAAAGTTTCAGGCTCCCTGCCATCGTTTCTCTTGGGTTGGGAAGAGTATTTCTCACCCTTCAGAGTAGGCCTTTAGGCTTGCAGTCCGTCTTCACTCCTCTGTGATTTCTTTGCCAGGTCAGACTGTGTGATCCAACACTTGTGGTTATCCTCTCTCCGGCAGCTACAACAGTATATACCTGCTACCAATCAGCATTGGCACAACAAAAAGTATTAATTCTTAGGTTAAAAAATATTGGAGAGGAAACATACAGTATTCTTATACACGTTAAAAGCTTACCAGTGGTCACGTGCCAGTTTTACAGGTACTAACAAGTCCAGATCTTTCCAACCCTATTGCAAGTGTCAGGGTCCCCAATCAGCCAGAAGGTCCTATGTGATTCATGAATCAAAGGAAACAAACAAGGAGTCCTGTGGCACTTAAAGACTAACAGATATAGTTTTTGCATGAGCTTCTCTGGGAGAAAAATCCCACTTCATCAGATGCTTTGAAGGTGGGAGAGCTTACAGAATGGTAGGAAATAAATGCAGGGAAGTGTAAGTCATAGGAACAGGCCACACTGTAACAGCAAATCAAATTAGATCAAAATCAAAAATCATTTTGATTTGCTTTTACAACATGCCCCGTTCCTTTGACTTACAGTCCCCTGCATTTATTTTCTACAATTCTCTAAATTTTCTCCACCTTCAAAGTGTCTGATGGAGTGGGATTTTCTCCCACGAAAGCTCATGCAAAAAATAAATTTGTTAGTTTTTAAGTGCCACAGGACTACTTGTTTGTTTGTTTTACTGAACTAGACTAACATGGCTATCCCTTTGGATCCTGAATTAAAAGAAGACTCCATGTCAGTTTAAACTGAGCGTTGGCATATCAAAAGCCATTTCTTTGTCTGCTGATCTTTGAAAAGCCAATTTGAACCAATAGATGCAAGTCTCCTCAGGGGTGGCATCTCTCTGGAAGTGCCAGTAACCTGTGTGATTCATCTAATCACCCTCCACTGTTATTGGTTCCTGGCAGAGCTATAGCAACCTTCCTCCCCATTCCTCCAGAGCTGAACATACTGTCTGGCCTTCAGTGCCACATAAACCATTCACACACGTAATACACTATGGTTCCCAAAGGTACTGAATGCAGTTGCAATATCTGTCATACTCTTGTGGAAACATACCAGAAAATTACATGCTGGTGAATTGCAGCATCCATTTTTACCATGCATCCAAGTTGGCTGAGAGCAAAGGCACGTTTACCAAAATAGTGAAATTAAATTTTTAGTGACCTTTGACCTTACTGCAAACAAAGATGTATCACTTGCAATAAACAAGTTATGGTTAAATATGCTCTTGCAATTAGTTCTCTTAAACCATTTTCAGCTGTTTCACTTTTACCTGACCATGGCAAACAGATATCGTATAGATCATAACAGAAATGTTCTGCACTGGACTTTGCTTATAACAGACATAGCTATAACAAGAAGTCAGTTACAGCAGACAAAAACTGATTTCCCAAGCCAAACATATTGCATTTAATGCATTTTTATTTGGTTCTACCAGACAAAAATTGGTGCTTTATGGACCTTTATGGGTGTTAATAGTGCCTAGAGGGGAGGTAAAATACAGGAAATAAAAAGATTTACGTTCACACAAACACTGTCCTCTTAGTGAACTGCCAGTTCTAAACTATCTGTTCAGTCTTGTATTTAGCTGTGACAGTCTTAGTACCTTTCCCAGACTTGAAGAAGAGCTCTGTGCAGCTCAAAAGCTTGTCTCTCTCCCGTTAAACTTAGTTCAGTAGAAGATATCACCTCACCCACCTTATATCTCTAATATACTAGGATCAACACAGCTACAACACTGAATACTGAAAGGATGTGTCAGACAGAAATCAGGGCCTAGTATATCGGGATAAATTAATTGGAAAGGAAGGCTGGTTGATAAGACATAGAGAGGAAAGATTTTTATATTACCACCATTTAAATGTCTTTCTGATTTAGACATATGTTTGTTAAAATGAGATTCTGATATTCCCTATTGTGCGCTTTGTTCCTTATTTGACTTCCATATCATGTTTTCTTAGTCAAAGCAATTTTTCTGCTCCACTCAATCACATAGGGTCAACCTCGTCTGAGAAAAATGAAATTGTCCTACCTTTCTTTCATACATCATCATTTAGAATTGTCAGTCATTCCCATTGCACTCGTTCTCTGTTACAATATCTCTTTATTGTTGGGTGATGATTTGTGAAGGGGAAAGGACACAACCTGATTTTCAAGCAATGAATCGAATGCTGACAACAAAATAATTTCATGGAATGCAAGTCACACCAAGAAATGTACACAGAGCAAAATTCTGGCTTTTCAACTGATGGAGTGTGAAGCAGAGCGGTAATGCTCACTTGAAGTGGTCTGATCTGTTCTACCCGCACAGGATAACTGCAGACACGCATTCAAGGTGTCCAGGGAATGGCTGATCTTAATGCTGTTTCAGGAATGAGCAACATGCTTGTACATAAGTTTATAAGGAGACAGGATACAGTCCCTGTTTGCTAATCATACCCCAAATGGCAGAGTGAAACACAAATGAGCATACCAGCCAGCCCCTTCACTCCCAGCATTCAGATGAGTGCTAGCAACATTCTGCCTTTCTATGTGTCAAAACACAAGGGAAAGGGAAAGGTTTCCTTGGGTACTCTTCTTCGATTTGCCACTATCACATAGAATTAACCAACATATAGTCCATACTGTGTGGGCTGTATAAAATAGCTTAAATGAAATTAACATCTTTGCTGAACAGCTCCATAAATGATCCAAACAAGGAGTCCTATGGCACTTAAAGACTAATAGATTTATTTATTGCATGAGCTTTCATGGAAGAAAAGCATTTTCTCCCACAGAAGCTCATACAATAAATAAATCTGTTAGTCTTTAAGTGCCACAGGACTCCTTGTTTGTTTTACTGAACTAGACTAACATGGCTGCCCCTTTGGAACTTGGCAACATTAATGATCCACTTACATTGAAAGGCAGAGAAGTCCAATACACTAGTAAGAATATCCAACGTGAACTTTTTGTAGTGTTGTTGTAGCCAGGCTGACCCCAGGATATTAGTGAGGCAATGTGGGTGAGGTAATATCTTTTATAGGATCAACTTCTCTTGGTCAGAGGGACACCCTTTTAAGCTTGCGCAAAGTTCTGCTTCAGGTCTGGGAAATTTATTCAGTGTCACGGCTACCACTTGCATGGAATGGATGGAAGAAGTGGAACAGATTATTAAGCATAGGAGATTAACACATGATGCAAGAGACCATGCAAGGTGAAGTGGCCCAGTAACACCTCTGCAGTCATAGGTCGAAGAACGGCTAGTGGATTATAATGATATTACCCATTGTATAATCTAGAGTGTGGAACAGCTGTATCTCCTCAATTCTCCAACCTCAGAGGCCTTTTATATTGAGTCTGCTCAAACACAGCCTTCAGCAAGTAAGTCACTCCCTACTGTACTGTCTTGAGTGCTATTGCCAATCATGCTTATATTACACTACAAACTCCCAGTCCCAGACTTGCCCTCAGATCTGTTTGCCTTGTACTCCCCAGCTCTCTCCTCCAGGACAATACATGCTCATATAAAGTGCATCATTTTATTAACAGAAAATGATATGCACTAATCCAATTATTCAAAATGGACTTTCCCAAACAATTCAGTTCAAACACACTAGTTTAGGTACAGCAATAAAACAAGTTTATTTACTACAAAAATGTACTGTAAGTGATTATGAATAATGAGGCATAAAGGTTAGAACTGGTAATAAGATAAAAATAAAACAACTTATGTTTAACGTAACAAAGCTAAGTGAATTCAAAGCAAAAGGTTCTCTCACCACATGCTTCAGTAGTCTTACTGGGTATCATTTGGACAGGATTCCTTCCTCAGTTCAACACTGTCTTTCCTTAATGGGTAGCTGTGTTAGCCTGCATACTGCAAAAACAACAAGAGTCCCGTGGCACCTTAAAGAGTAACAGATTTCTTCAGGCATAAGCCTTCATGGGCTCCAACCCATTTTGTCAGATGCAAGATGTCATGCATTTGACAAAGTGGGTTGGAGTCCACAAAAGCTTAAGCCTGAAGAAATTTTGCTGGTCTTTGAGGTGCCACAGGACTCTCGTTGTTTTCTCTTTTCTTGAGGTGTTGTGACAGGCTTGGATAGGGAGAGAAAGAGGAATGTTCTGGGGCATCTGTTGACCTTTCTTATAATTCTCATTCTCCTTTGACAATCATCTCTAACTGAGGTTCAGGAGAAACAGTCTGTGTGGATGAGAACCTCAAGTTATTCTTTTGTTAAGATCTAAATTTTTTTACTTCTTGCTAGAGAATGATCACTTAATCAAGTGATAGTCTATTTGATTTCCTTGACAACTGATTGCAGTATCAGTTTCCCTTTTCTCTCTGAGGAATTGGTTTGTCACTGCTCTTTAAAACCTGGGCCATGTTTCAATAATGTAATGCAGTAGAAATCTTATAACTTCACATGCAGTGTTGCTGCATGTTTTACTGGGACAATAATGATTAGTAAATTATGCATTTTCAAATGATATCGCACATTGTACAAAATTTATCAGTCTTGTAAAAGGGGTAAATATAGGAGTACAGAGTGTCACCTCACAATTACAGATGGTTATAACGGGTTATAAATCCAGCGTGTCTATTCATTTATTGTTTCTAGCAAAATTGAGTGCCCAGACTCATTTTTTGAATGCATTGTGTGAGTTTCCTTTGAGGATGAGACCTGAGAGAGCAGATAAACAGCAATCACGTTATGAAAACTGCTTGCCCCAGGTGTTTTGGAATTTTATCATTTTTCTACTTGACTTCATTTGGGAACTTGTCTTATGAGGATACTAAGCAGTCATTCTGTTTCCGTGAGGAGCACTCACTGCACATTTGTAGAAGTTAAGCGGTTGTATGTTAGGTCTTTTAAAGCCCTTTAACTTGGTTGAAGGGAGGAGCTGACAGCTAACAAGGCTAAAGTTTATGCATCACACTGAATTCTAGCACATGATCCGAAAGCTGGAGACTTAAGAGAAATCCAAGTATGTTAAAAGGACAGGAAACCAAAACATTTGATGAAATAAAAGGATAAGCAACCCAGTTAATATAAAAACTTAAAACTGTCATCCAAAACTCTAATTAAACACAAACATTCCTGAGGTTTAAAAAGTTTTACTTTACCATTTATTTCTTATTAGTATGACAGTAGCATTTTCACAGCCTCAGCTGTGATCAGCACCCCATTGTACTAACTGCTGTATAAACAGAAAATAATAGACACCACACAAGGCAGAGTAAGTTAAATAAGGTTAATAAACCTGGTAGGCTGTACCTGGGGGACAGTCAAGGATTGACCCACTAGTTGATGATGAAGCCTAGCTGAGAAAAACAGGTGGGGCTAGCATAAAGCTGGCAGCAGAAAACATTTTGTCTGTAGTCATTAGTAGGGAAAGGAGTCTGCAATCAGTCTGTGGAAGAAGAGGAGTGTGTTTGAGGATATAGAATTAAGTGGTCTGTGGTTGTTCCCTAGAAGCATGGTATTTGGGCTGATAAACCCAGAGAGCAGAGAGCCACAAGATGTAGGAAAGAGTCCAGGAAAAGAACAGCAAGGTCTGGGAGAAAGCAGACAATTGTTGCTAGATATAGAGTCCCTGAACTAGAACCCAGACTAGACGATGGAACCGGGTTTCCCAATCAGTTACTCAGAAAGTGGTACAGACTGTGCAGAGGAACAATATAGATTGTCTGGCAGAGTTGGTTACCTCACAAGGGGAGGTCTATAGTGACTTGACCAGAGAGCCAAGTCACAACAAGAGACCACCCTGTGTTGCAGAGATAGAGGGAGAGGTGGCTGCACACAGCAGAAGGGGAGGTTGTACTTGGAAAGTACTAATCCCCAGAGAAGCTAGGAAGAGGTTCCCTAGTAGTGAGTGGAAAAGCATGACAAGCCTTCACCCCAAGAACCTTATAGATGAGTCTGAATATAAACTTGAGTCCCAGTGCAGGGCGTTATCAGAAGATCACTTCCTTTCAAAAGCAAATATAGTGTCAGGAGTGGGATATAAATCTATTATCTCTTTTGTAGTTCTCTATCTCTTCATTTTGGTCAGAAGCCAGCATACTTAAAAAACACAACACAATCCACCCTGTCTGCAAGGCTTTCTGGAAAGCAAGGAAGATGAAGAAATGTCCTCAGAGTGCCAGCCCTCTTTTGCAGACTCCAGAGGTTCAGATCAACATCTGATTTAAGGATTGTTAACCAAACTGAGCCTCCAAATCTTTAGAAACTCATCTTTTACAGCCAAACAATACCAAGTTGGATTTCCCATCTGCTAACTAGATGCACGGATGCTGCCAAAGGCATGTATTTTTAATCCTGCATATTCTAAGCAAGAATCTTCAGGATCTCTGAGTGGAAGACTTTTACTCAGAGGTATGAAGCTGTAAAAAGAGCTTGTCCAAACAGAAAACAATTTACTTGGTCAACACTTTTTAAAAATTCTTCTACATGTGTTTGAATAATAGCTCCCACTCTTGCACACTCTGAAATTGATCCAGTGTCCATTGAAGTCAAGGGTAAAACTACTGTTTAATAGTGCAATACCAGGGCCTCTCTCTTTCAACCCACCTTCTTCCGCTTGATCCTCCAATGATGTTGTAACTGATTGCTTCTGCCTCCACAGGTGATTGTTGTGAATATGACTGTCACGTCATAAAATCAGTAGCAAAAGGGGTTGCACTGCAGAATAAATTAGATAAGAAAATAGTCTGTAAAAAAAGAAAACTTATGTTGAAATAGAAATACTTCTGATTAGCAAATGTGGTAAGGAGAAAGGAAAAATAAAGAGACATAATTTAAAGAAGGACATAGTTTAAAGTCATTCTCAGTCTGAAAGTCTCCCCTTTGCACAGCTGTAGCATAAATGAAGTTTGAGTGATGACAAACCTTCCTGAACTGTGCTAAAAACATGACTATGGAAAATGTGTTAGCTCATCACCAGCAATGAATGTATTTGCTCTGTGCATTCAAAGAGAGGGACTGAAAGAGCATGTACGACTGGAAGTAAGCTGAGTGGTAGAAATTAAACAGTGCAAAACGGCAATAAGAGAAGAACTGTAATAGCCAAGCCAGTATGGTTCAACTGGTTGTTGGAATTAAAATGATTATTTATGCAGCCTCAGGAAAATAGAATGCTTGTTCCTTCCGTACAGTTTATAAAGTTGTGCTTCAATAATGAAATATGCAAATAAGACTCTCTAATGAATTATAGTAATTATCTCTGCTGGGGCAAGGCAGCCTGGATCCTGTCATATTCCTCCAAGGAAAAAGCCCGGGTGTGTTGTTATGCACCATGTATCCTGAGAAATTCAACAACATTTTCTCATTATTATTTCTCTGCTGCATGGGACTGCTCAGCTGCTAGCCCCTGGCACTTCTGGATACTACACTCCTTGTATACCCTAACTTCACGGATGGACTTGCACAGGGAGTCTTATACATATGAGCAGCTAATTTAATGGAGAGAAATAAATTGATTTTCTGCACTGTTGCAAGACAGCAAGTCATCTGAGATTACACACTGACTCTAGCTGTTAAAAAAAATTAAACTAGTTTCCTACTTTTGGAGTATATTTGATTTGTGAGAAAGGAATCCAGTGACTGTGAAAATGAATTTAAAGGTAAAACGTTCTTTCTTTAACATCTGAGGCAAAATGTAAGCAAAGAGAAATTACTGTTCCCTTTCAATTTTATGTTTACCTATATTTTCTGGGAATTATTGTATAGATACTTTAAGTAACATGAGTTTCCTGCCAAGGCAAAGTGAGACACATTAAAATTAAAACCATCTGTGCTCATTACACCAGAAACATGAAAATACTCAATGCTCTTTATACTACATATTCCAGCCCTCTGCTGCCCTTTCCCCCCACAATACACATACTCAAAATTAACTGAGATTAAAACTGAAGTGCCTTTTCACTCAGTGCACATAATAAAAATTAAGGTGATCCAGTTAAAGTGTACTGGAGCTGGGCAAAAATGCAAATTTCATTAAATGGGAAATTAGTCAATAGTTTGATGCATAAAAGCATCTGAAGTCTGGGTTTGTCAAGTGGTATAGCTGAAGAGCTCAAGCAGCAGGCCAGTGAGAAAATTAGAAAGGAGAACAAAGGGAGCTAGATTAAGTAATTCAGTCAAATTTCTTTTTTTTTTTAATCTAAAAATCAGGTATGATGAGTGAGTAAGTAGACCATTATCTTGAATAAGCCTTCGTTGTTTAAGTGCAACATTTAGAAATGACTTCTATCTCCTGTGTTCTGATAACATACCGTGACTGTGACATTTGTAACTACTGCACTTCCTTATCCAGAAGGATCCAAAAAGCCTTAGCTTCTTAGAAAGTTTACAGAAAGAGATAATTTTTAAATATTCCCTTTTTAAACGTAAGTTTCTATTTTACCTGTATTTAAGTGGAAATCTCAGGGCATCTTACTCTGATGCCATATTATAGCACTTTGTGTATTATGTATTTACTTTGCAGTGGCGTGTTATTTTTATATGAATATTTTTAAATTAATCCAGAGCAAGCATGCACATGTATGTGTTTGTGACTATCTATTATAGTGTAGCCTTTTCAAACTTGGGTGCCTGAAGTTTGGCAACTATTTTAAAGTTTTAAATACCTTTTTCAGAGGTATGATAAACATCAAATATGAAAACACGGGCCATGTTAGCTTTTAAGACATCAGTAGACAAGAGAATACCATCCTAAAACCTCTACAATTAACTGTTTAAGATGGTCATTGTCTACTTTTTTTCGATGATGATGATGATAAATTCTCTGCATTATAGGTGTTTGAAGTGGATGTTGGTCCCAGGATATTAAAGAGGTGGTCAGATAATATCATTTACTGGGCAAACTTCTGTTGGTGAAAGAGATAAGTGTAAGCTTAAAAGCTTGTCTCTTTCACCAAAACAAGTTGGCCCAGTGTTGGATATTACCTCATCCCTCTTGCCTTTGCATCATAGAGAGTCATAGCCATAATTCTCTCTGAAAGCCAACGTTGTGTATCATTTTATAGTCAGTATTGAACTGCTCCATTCTGCATTTACAGACTCAGAATTCTAATTCCAGGACTCACAGCCAGTCACAAAAACCACAACAAGAGATTTGTTTCAACACATTAGGGTGAGCCTGATTACTTGAGGCAAGAAAGGCCTTGTCTTCACACAGGCCTTCATCCTGACTGGATATTGATAGAGCATCACAGTGAGGAACCATTGTGCCCCATTGCCCATCAGCTAATCCAGAAGCATAACATTAGAGGGAAACAAACAAAAACAACAGCTGAACAATCAACCAAGAGTTCACCATATTGTGAAAACGAGACTTGGAGAGAGAGAAAAGGAGATAGTTAATATCCATTTCATTTCACATAATCTTTATTGGTATGATGAGATTCACCAGCATTATGAATTAGTAAAAAGGGACACGCCCTAGAGGTGTAGGTCAGAGGCAAGTACAGTCTTCTTAGGAAAGGGCTTCATGTGGTGGCTTTTTGTTATTACTGTCCATTCCTGATCTGGCGGCGCACCATCTTTGCCATTTTGCTTTTTTCTCGCAGGATAGTGTACCATTTTCCCTCCACACTTTTTTATGAGAAGTCTTTAATTGTTTTAAATAATTTAAAGAGCTATATTTCTCTCATTTTCTCATACAGTATTTTGAATACACAATTCAAAGTGTTTCCTTGTTACAATCTCCCCACCCATCACGCTGGATGCACAATTATTCTTTTCTCAGACTGCACAGGATTCTGTGACTTAGCTTTCTCTGTTAGTGTATGGTCATTAGTTCTGTAATTAAAAAGAGTCTGCTTTGGTTTTGCCAAGTTCCAAAGAGGCAGCCGTGTTATTCTAGTAAAGCAAAAAAAAGCAAGGAGTCTTGTAGCACTTAAAGAGTAACAAATTTATTTATTGCATGAGCTTTCGTGGGAGGGATTTTCTCCCATGAAAGCTCATCCGATAAATAAATCTGTTAGTCTCTAAGTGCCACAAGGGTCCTTGCTTTTTTTTGCTTTGGTTTTGCAGCAAAAACAATGAGTCCTGTGGCACCTTACAGACTAACAGATTTCTTTGGGCATAAGCTTTTATGGGCTCTAACCCATTTCGTCAGATGAAGGCTGTATCTGATGAAGTCGGTTGGAGCCAACGAAAGCTTATGCCCGAAGAAATCTGTTAGTCTATAAGGTTCCACAGGACTCTCATTGTTTTTGCTGGTACAGACTAAAACGGCTACCCCTTTATTTTTGCACTTTTCACTGCAGACAAATTGCCTGTCTGTTAAGGAGTAGTTTCTGCACTCCTCTCTGACAACTACTTTTCGAGATCTGTCACTTAGCCAGTTAGTTCTTAGTTCCTTTAGCATGTGCTTTTTTATGTTGCATAGTATTAATTTTTTAATCAGAATGTTGTGCAGTACTAAATCAGATACCTTACAAAGACTGAGCACATTACAGTTATGTAGTTATCTATGTTAATCAAACTAATCTCATCAAAAAATGAAATCAGATACAGATGGTGGATAAAACGTTATTTCTTTTTAAATTAAAAAATCATATTTTATTACATTTTAAAAATCTATTTGAAATCAAATTTGAAGACGTGTTAAGTTTTAAATTTATTATAATCTAGTAAAATGATTTAAATTAAATGCAATAAAATTGCTGGCAAATTTTAAAGAAAGTCAAACCATTGAATTGGTAGAAGTGAGTATCTAAGCATCTGGAACAAGAGTTTATTAAAATGCTAAACCAGATCCTGCAGTTTGAAACAGAATATTTTCTCTATTTCAATTTATTCAAATAGTTCAGTTCAAATATTAGTTCATTCAAAGTGAAGAAATCTATGGGGGAGTTGGAAAAAGCAGGAAAACGTGTTTTCCTCTTTCAGTCTCTCAATGAAAAAACAGGTATGAGAGAATGATGTCTATTAATTCTCAAATCTTGAAGAAACAATCAGTTTTATTAACTAATTACAAGTAATATTTCATTTCTTTAATACATCACTTCATTGTAAATGAAAAATAAGTTTGCGTAAATGTTTGTATACTTTTTTTCCTCATGTATCCAGAAATTTTAAAATAGTTTTGTTTCGGGTTGCTCATATATTTTAATTGAATTTGAATTTCCGTCTGAATAGAGCTTGATAAAAAATGACAATTTAAAAAATGATCATCATGCAGCAAATAAGCAACCCTTGATGAACCATTTTCTAACATGATAAAAATATAAAAATCTCTGAATCAGTGTAAGTTAAGCTACACAAGTGCTTAAATGCTCTTAAATAAATATGTATAGATATGTTATATATTCCTGGTAAAAGAAGCACCAAATTTGATGTATAAGCCAATGCAATGAACATATTTTAATGTTTTCTACCTAAGAAGAATCAACTTTTCTTTATAGAAAAAACTAAAAGCTCCAAATGGAAGATATGATTAAAGTTAGCCTTGGAAGGATTAATTTTTTATTAGTAACTGCTGATTTCCCCATACACACAAAAAACAACAAAAATATTTCCACTGATGATAATCTACAGATGGACAAAGTAAGAAAAGTGTTCCTCAAAAACTTATGAGAGTTTAATTTAAGGGTTTTTGCTTATATATTTTGACATGTTGACTATTTATTTTTTAATTTTAATTAATTGATTTTTTAATCTCAATATCTACTGTCATTAAATAATTGCCTGACACTATCCCACCAAAATTTCCCATTACCATGAAAATTTAAATAAATAAAAATAGGAAAAAATGCTTAAAGATAAGCATTGAAATCATGTGTTAGAAGTATTTTAAAAATTCAATTCTGCCAAGCCTAACTAAAATTAATTTAAAACAGGTTTAAATCAAAGCTTCCAGCATACTAATTAAAATCATGATTAAAATAGGTTATTTAAATTGCTTTGGAGTTACAACATTCTTTGTGGCTTCTATATAGTCACCTGGAAGCTGATGAATCTGAAATCTTCTGATACGGCCCTCGTCATGTAGTATTGTGTTCTTTCCACTAACCTAGACATTCTGTGTGTGCCCCCAATTTCACCTCAGTTTCCTTAGTGCTAGTCCTTGAACCCACAATTATTTTAATTACAATATTGCTTCTAACAATGAAAGCACATGGCTTTTAAGTGTTTTCTATATTGTGTTTTCGGCTTGAACCATAGGTTATTTGTTGCACAGATTGCATGATGTTGTTGGCATCTTTGGCAGCATCTACATTAAATAAAGCAATCTCTAGTGCATGTTTTAGGATCAAATCATCTTCAGTCAGCACCATTTTGGGGTTTCTTCATTTTGCATATCCCACACAAATCTGTCCTTTAATACATCATTTAAACTCTCTCCAAACTGGCAATTAACTTTTTAAAATTTCCGTACAGCAACCACATAATCAGAAATTGTTCCACATTCTGATTCTGTTTATAAAAGCAGAAATACATTGCAGTTACCAATAGCATGATAGATAGGTGATTTTTTAAAAAGAATTTTCATAATCTTAGCAAATTTTTCATTTGTTGGTTTAAGAGAAAGTGTTAAGCTGTGCAACAGGCTCCATCACATTGCAAAACTGTTACTTTTTCTCCCCAACACTTATGCTATTTTCTATTCCAGTCTCTTGAGGGACCAATCTTTTACTGAACTACCAAGTAAGTCTATTTTCCCCAAACAGCCAAACATTTTAACTGTTCCACCCCACTCCACCCCAAACACATTCCATTCCCACCCCAAAGCACAGTTTACTCACAATCCCAGTTAAATAGTTTCCATTGTTTAAATTTCACTTTCACTAGGTGTCTGCAGGCCTCTCTGTTTTACTGTGTTCCTGAATCAGAATCCCATTTTGGGGGTCCATTCATCTGGATATCAGCAGGAAGGTTTCTCTCTGGATGGTTTTTCTCCCACCCAGTACTAAGACAAAACCAGATGTGGGACACCTATCTGTGGAGCATCCTCATCCTGCTGGGATGACCATATGAGATCATGGCAATGGGGGTTGGAAATGCACTCTTCATAATGGTGCCCTCCCAGCATGTGTGCAAGGTCATACAGAGAGAGGCAGGGTCTCCCCATTCCTGGAAGTACTGGAATGTCTGAGATTCCAGGAATGTATGAGACGCCGCCCTAATCCCACAATTAACCCCCAGCTGTTGGGTTATGTGCTTTCACGTAACAATAGAATATAACCACCTGGGCCTCATGGAGTCCAAATTATAAAATATACACAAGGCGTCAACATAGGTACACACAGCTACTGTCTCATTTCTGGATCATAGAACAGTGAGACCCTAGAGGGCTCACAAACTATTTGAAGTACTATTGTCTTTCTGTATGCTACAAATAGACTTAGCAGAAGTTGATTATTTCCCTCTACTTTAAAAATTAATAGAGATTTTTTTTTAATTTTTAACTGTTCGTAGTTAGAAAATAAGGGAGATGGGACAGTTGTGGTTGGGGTTAGGCTAGTGTTGACAAAGGGGCTAAAGTGAATACCCTGTGAGCTTGAGGGGCCCCAAGACACTGCTGCATAAGGTGCAGAGGAGACTGCAGTCCTAGCAGGACAGAGCCAGACCCCTAGCAGGCCTGTGAAGGCGAGGACATGTACGCAGTCACAGAGAAGGGCACCCCACTGCTGAATGGTTTTGTCCCCATTCTGCATTGCGGTGGCCTACCCCACAGCTACAGACTTGCCCTCCTTCTCACAGCCCTTGCTGGGGTCTTGCTCTGTCCCGACAGGACAGCAGCCTCCCCTGCCATGTTTCTTTTGCAGGGGTTATGTGTCACCTGTAGCAGTACAAGGAGCCTCTGCAGATCTGCTGTCATGAGAATAAGGGAGCTAGGCCCTGCCAGAGGCCCCTTGACACCTGATCCCTGCAGGTGCAAAGGAGAAGGCTGCACTCCTGCTGACTTTACCCAATCAATATTTTGTTTTGTCTATTTCACTCTGTCAGCTGAAATCGACATTTACCAACAGCTATTGATCCAAAATGAATCCTGCGAAACCTAACTCAGTTTCAAACTGAACAAACCAAAAGCTGTTGAAAGTTAAAGCCATACAAGTTCAAATTAAAAGTAGGCCACAGTTTTTTTAACAATGAGGGCGATTAATCACTGAAAAAATGCTACCAAGAGACATGGTGGATTCACTGTCTCTTAATGTCTTCAAAACAAGACTGGAGGCCTTTATGGAAGATTGTAGTCACACTCAATTTAAGGGGCTCAGTGCAGGGGTAACTGGGTGAAATTCTATGTCCTGTTATTCAGGATGCCAGGCTAGATGGTCTAATGCTTTTGGCCTTAAAATCTGCATCTTCTCTCATAGAGAGATGATGAAAGTTCACAGAACACATGGCAGATGTTAACCACATTGGTTAATGCCGTACAGGAAAGGAGTCATGCTATGGTGAGATGCAGGGTATAAGAAACTATACTGAATAGAATAGAACTGTTTAGAATATAAATTGGCTTTCTTTACAAGCAGAAGGAGTAAGATTTAAGATTGATCTCGATAAGGAGCCTAGTGTTTCTGTAATTTCCCAGCAGATCCCAGAGCAATGGTATAATATGCTCTTGGCATGCCACATGGTTTATTAAGTGGCAGCAATATTCTAAAGTCACTTCAGTTTCTAAATGAATTTTAGGTGTTGTATCATGTAAAGTTCATTACAGGAATCCAGTTTGGAGCTGACAAAGGCATAGATAGTTGTGACAAGGTTTGCATTGGCAAAAAAAAGGTTGCACTCTTCTTGTCAGGCACAGATGAAAAAAAATTGTTCACTCCATGGCTTTAACCTAGACACCTAAATATGAGCCAGCTGTGTAATACTGTTGTAAAAAAAGCAACTGCCATTCTGGAGTGTATTAACAGGAGTATTGTGAGTAAGACATGAGAAGTGATTCTTCCACTCTACTCTCCATTGATTAGCCCTCAACTTGAGTGCTGTGTCCAGTTTTGGGCACCTCATTTCAAAAACGATGTGGGGAAACTGGAGAAAGTCCAGAGAAGGGCAACAAAAACAATAAGAGGTCTGGAACATTTGACCTTTGAGGGAAGATTGAAAGAGCCGGGTTTGGTTAGGCCAGAAAAAAGGAGACTGAGAGGGGACATGATAACAGTTTTCAAATACCTAAAAGGTTGTTATGAGGAAGAAGGAGAAAAATGATTCTCCTTAATCACGGATGATAGGACAAGGAGCAACAGGCTTATATTACAGCAAGGGAGGTTCAGCCTAGACATTAGGGAAAAAAAATCCTAACTGTCAGAGTGATTAAAGAGTGGAATAAGTTGCCTTGACAGTTTTGGAATCTCCTACATTGGAGGTTTCTAAGAGCAGGTTGGACAAACACCTGTCAGGGAAGGTTTAATGGGGGTACTTGGGCCTGCCATGAGTGCAGAGAACTGGACTTGATAACCTGTCATGGTCCCTTCCAGTTTCTATGATTTTATGTTGCCCAGGATCAGCTCAGAATCTAATAATGTATCTGAATTGCCTACCTTTGCTAAAGAATGGCCGTCAGGCTTCCCCTCTCTTTCCTGATATAACATTTCACAGCACTTCATCTGGGTCCACCAATTCACTCCTATTAGTTCTTCAATTAAATTAAGTAGCAGCCAACAAGTCCTCTTCAAAGTCCCAAGCATATATGGGCACTAGATTTTGTTCCAATGCATCAGTTGGATCATATGGGATAGACATATAAAGCTGAGCGTCCTTACCATTCTCAATACATTCCATCTCTTGTCTCCTAATTAGTCCTCCTAGTTCTTACTGCAGAATACATATCTTAGTTGTACACCTCAGTTACACCTTCACTATACTTATCTCCAATTTCAGTTAAATTTTATTGTAGTTTGCAAGTCAGAGAAAACATAGCTTGACTGCCAGATGTCAAGATAAATTTGTAAGAAATTTGTTGTTAGGTAACCACCCCCAACACCCTTCCTCCCACCAACTCTTTACTTGTAAAGACAGCAGATTCAATCTGGAGACCACTGCGATGCAGTACATATGAATCTCATGATTCCTCTATTATAGGCTATGTTTCCACTAGCCAAAATTAGTTCAGACGTGTTAGTCCAAACTAAAAAGTTCAAGCTTGATTTGAACTAACTTCACGCTTATAAGTTTGAACTAACTGCACACTCTAGTTTAAACTAATGCTTATTCAAACTAGAATGTGTGGCTAGTTCAAACTAACTGGCTTAAGTTTGAACTAAGCGTTAGTCTGGGTCTTGGCTGGATTTGGTTCAAACTAATGTTTGAACTAAGGCGATTAGTCCAGACTAAGTGCCGGTACTAGCTAGCTCAAACTAAGTGTTCCTTAGTTCGAACTAAGAAATTTGCTAGTTTGAACAGGGAAAGCCTAGTGTGGCCGGGGGCTAAATTAGTCTGGACTAAGCCTCCTAAGTGCGGACTAAATTTGCCAGTGGAGGCATAGCCATAGAGTCACTCTTCACAGAACCTCTCCTCTACAGCTCAGGTTCACTGTTTTGAATGAGTATGAGCACAAACAAAAAGTGATGAACAGGGCAGAGAGCACAAAGCAAAATAACACTACATGAATGAGAGCCTTTATATTGATCATCAAATTATTTTTGCACAGTAGTGCCTTTAGCAGGGAATGCATATCTCAACACCTCATTAGAGTCCTAGATATCATACTGAAGATCATTCCTCCTCAGGTACGTCCAACCTTCACCCATGAGCTACCCCTTTTTGACCAAGTTCCAAAGGGGCAGCCGTGTTAATTTAGTAAAGCAAAAAAAAGCAAGGATTCTTGTGGCACTTAAAGACTAACAAATTTATTTATCACATGTGGGATTTTCTCCCATGAAAGCTCATGCAATAAATAAATCTGTTAGTCTTTAAGTGCCACAAGACTCCTTGCTTTTTCTCCCTTTTTGACCTTGCACATGAAAGTGAAGGGGCATGGGACATACTACCACTCAGTGGTACATCTAATGTACTTTCCTGTACCCATACATCTCCTCCATTCAGACTCGGGGCTTGTCTTTACTGACAACGCAAATCACGTTGATCTCCCTTATCGACAGACCATGTCTGTGAAGACCCACTCAGCCAATCAGGAAGCCAATCCCTGCAGAAGGAGTAGTGCTGAGTCAAAGGGAAGGGGGTTCCCTTCAGCTCAGGCTACTGAAACCACCATGGCAAGTAGGTGGTAGGTAACTGGTTGGAGACGCTAAAGGTATTTTAAGTACTTTGCATATCTCTCTTCAATAGCTGCTGAAATTATGCTGCAGTATAGACCTGGGTTTGTATTACAATGCAAAAATCTTCCATTCTCTGTATCAGTCTGTACAAGGACTTACAAAATGCAGGCCTGAAGGTAAGTTTGCCATCACTGAAGTGTGCCTAAAGACCCATATGCTGAAACTGTCTTTCACCATGTTGTTAGTTTTAGGAGTCAAAATGGCTTTAGGAAAATAGTCCTTAAACTAATAAAAAAGTACTGTTTCAACACACACTCCTCTTCTAACTCGTCTTATATTTCCTGGTCCCAAAAGGGAAGCCAAAAGCTCATTTTCTCAGGACTCTGAGAGAAACCTTTAAACACACATCTGTTTAAATCTCAGCTTAAAGCACTATGAAATAACTGGAAAATCTGACAAATTCTGTATGTTCTTTTTCTCCCATTGTATACTTATCCCCCAGAAGACTACCATGGGTCAGAAAATGCCAGCAATTACCCATATTTCTTTCTTATGTTCAGCATAATAATTTTAAAGCTGCTCCCAAGCCCTTGCCTGGTTCTTGTCTAGGTCATATATTACCACTCAATATGAAAACTGCAGAGTCTTGCTGGATTGACTGTAAAATATCTGCACTTTGGTGCAGGTTTTTGATTTGTTGCATTGCTAGATGAAAAACTTCCCATGAAATATGAATGAAGACTCAGTGTTTATGTAATGGCCATCCAAGAAGTGAAGGTCATCATATATCTTCCCTCTCATAGCAAAATTAGGGATAAAAGAGTGAAATCAGAAACATTCTCCAAAGCAGTAGAATAACCGCAGAGGGCTACATCTTCAAATAATTTAAGGGGAAGAAAACAGCTTGTGCAAGTGCGTAGTTTTATTTTGGAAGTCTGATATTTTCTGTGTTCCCTTCTTTGAAGCTTTACTATCAGATACAAATATATTTAATTAATGTGTACAATTCTTTAGCAATATATAGCAGCTAAATAATGTCTATAAAATCTGTAACCTGAATAGATCTATAGGGAAATACTCTGGCCTCTGTTTTTGCCCTTTTTATGCCTCATATTGAACTGGGGAAGTATTACCCCAGTGCAGGTATTATGGTAGACAGCCATAAGACTGGTGTCTGAACATCCTCTTGCAAATCCTGGTATACAAAGGACTGAGACGAGATGGTGTCACGGGGAAGTCTCCCCCTAGTGGTGAAAGGGCCAGGGGCATGTGCAGGGAGAGGGCCCTCATGTCCTCTCTAGCACGCAATATCCACACAAACACCCTGTCTTTTAGTTAGGGCAGTATGACCTAGTAGCCTTAGGCTGTGTTCACACAGCCTCCTTATTGCAAAACAACCAAGGTTGTTTCAAAATAAAGTTTTGGCTGTTCACATGACGCATGGTTGTTTCGAAACAAGTTAAACCTAGTCTGTGGGTGAAACAATGTTGTTTCGCAACGGTTGTTTTAAAACAACGCTGTGCGAACGTGTTGTTTCAAAACAACGGTGGTTTCTAAACAACTTGTTTCGAAAAAACCGTCATCTGAACATGTTGTTTCGAAACGACGGTGAGTTGTTTAGAAACAACTGCTGTCAGGAATTGCTATTTCAATTCCGGCTTTTCTCCTTATTTCGAAGTGACTTTTTTGCTAATTCGAAATAAGTCATTTCGAAATAAGGCGTTATTTCGATACAAGTTGCTTCGAAACAACCGTATCAAAATAACCCCCTGTGTGTGAACACAGCCTTAGAGTCTATATCTAGAACCTAAACACAGCCCTCAGATCAGGGTAGCACAGCCTAGTGGCCTCAGAGTCTCTATACTAAGTCCGAACACAGCCCTTGCTCCAGTGCAGTACGGCCTCATAGCCAACAGACCATACAAACATCCCTATTTTGGCCCCTGGGCACCTTGTCATGGAATTCAGCAACAGAAAGGGCTATTTTTTGGCAGTTTCTCAAATACTGGTGGATGACTGGGGATGCTTCACTGACATCAGTGTTGGCTGGTCATGGAAGGAGCATGACAGGATTAGTTTAGAAAGCCACAAGCAGAGATCTTCTTTTCTGACTTGTGGATAACCATTGGTCTTCTGGAAATGTCTGTAGTGATCCTGGGGGATACAGCCTACCTATGCTCCCTACACTGGCCACTTTGACAGCACCAAGGAAAGATTCAACTATGGGCTTAGCAGGTGCAGAATGACAGTTTAATGTGATTTTGCTAGACTGAATGGGTACTGGCATTTACTCGCCAGCCTGGATGGCCAGACAGAAAATATCCCAGTCACTATCTCTGTCTGTTGTGTCCCACATAATTTTCATGAAGCAAAGGTGGCGGGGAGGGGGCTTGCCACCAAGGTAGATGCAGAGCAGCTGTTTGCTGAGTTTGAATAGCCAGACATAAGGGCCATCAGATGAGTTCAGTGAGGAGCTATACAATACAGGAAGGCTTTGAAAGTTCGCTTTAACAGCGAGCAACAGTAATGTGCTGTGTTGTACTGTGCTCTGCTTGGCACTGCCTGTTAGGAATTGTGTGGTACTTGCTGCACATCTGTGCATATATCACTGACAGTGTAGCCATTAATGTCAAGAGTTCTTGCAGTACATTTGTGATGACTACACTATTTGCCACCGATTCTCTCCATTGCGGTTGTACAAGACTGCCACTTTCTCTGCCAGAAGGCATTGTACACCATGAGTTGTATGCTAATAAAAATTGATAGCTTTCAAAACAAAAGTTTTAGTCACTTACAGAAGCAGCTAATCATAATAATAATTTGAAAAAACTCAAAAGAAAATACATTTTACCTTGAAAACATTCAGGAACCTTAATAAATAAGCAAGGGGAGGGAGCACTGATCTCTACTGTAGCTACACAAACATGGGCTGTGGAATGCTGAGGAGGATGGGGAAGTAAAGAAGTGCTATGGTGTAGTGCAGTTGAATTCAAGCCTGGGATTATTGATCGTAGCAATCCACAAAAGTCTGCATCATCTGAGTTTGCCAATAAAGAAGCCCCATTATATCCTGGTGCATCTCTCTCTCCTTTTCTGCAGTCCACGCTTTCCTGCTTCTTACAATCTCCTGGCCCTCTGTTCTAGGTGTGATGCAGCACTCATTTGAAGGGTCACACAGAGTAAGTCCTCTCATGTCCTTTTTTTTTTTTTCTTCTTCTCCCAGAGTCATTTTTCCTCTAGTGTGGCGGGGTTGCCCCTCTGGGCCACAATACCTGCAGTCATTTGCCATTCCTAGCTCTAACCATGGTGAATATGATCTGCCGCATGAGGGAAAGGAGGTGGGAAATGGTCAGCTGCATGAAACTATGAATATAGGACACTGGCACTGAATATTGGTGCTGTTTCCCATAGGTGGTGAGGGTTATAGCCAATATCTTTCTCCTAAAGGTAACAAAGGGAATGAGAGCACAGCTGCTGCTGTCATCCTGAGGTCACCTGGGACCAGATGCTGCTAGCGTTTACTACAATGGTGCCTGCCAAAGTAATCGCTGACTGGCATAGGAAAGCGTCCTGGCAGGGAGGAAGAAATAAGGCTCCTCTCCTTAGATACTGTCAGCAGAGGACTGCAAAATTCTGCCATGAAAGTTTCATCAGGATCTCTCAAAAGGATTCAAGGGGCATCCTTTGGCACATAAATAAATTATTCCATATGCCCCCCCCCGCCTAACTTTAGAAGGGAATGGAAAGCAGATAAAAAATTCTGCCTCACTTTGTTGTATCACTGTCTCTTCTAGTATAAATATATTGATGAAAATATGATAGCTGTGCCCTATTAATATGGGGGTTGCTATGACTGTAAGAGGAAATCTATTTGCACACTTTCCCTTGCACTGGGCTCATCCATGGTCAACTACAGGGACTGGCTGGACTGTGGTGGAGTCAAAATAGGTCTTGGCTCGCAGCACAGATAGACCGTCCTGGTGATCTGACTCTCATACTCCTCCTCATCTTCCTCCTCCTCACTGTTCACAGCAGATCCCATGAGATAATAGTTGTGTCCGGAGCAGTCAATGTTGGGCACTGTCAGACAGCTGCTGGAGAACAGTTCAAATCAACACCATGCTTCTCTAAGCTCTCTAGGCTAGTCACGCCCATAGTGTCATTTCACAGACAGATTGTCCCTCATCTCATGCATCTTAATATTTAGTCTTACAAGTACCACAATATTTAATCTCTGCCGGAGTCCAAGCTTGTCCAGTCCCATGGGTCTTAGCTCAAGTGGCTATCCCAAGCTGTCTACACTGCTATTTCAGCTTATCTGAGCAGAGCTAGTGTGAGTCTGTCTAACATGCTGGGAGGTACAGTATAGACATAGCCTTAAATTCTGTTCTTATTTAGGGTATTTTTAAATTAAATTCTCACCTTGTATAGCCTCTCATATAGCTAACTCTCTTCTTCCACCAAACAAAAAAGCTCTTCACAGTGCAATGTCTCTTTTCTTAAAAGTGGCAAATAGGAAGCTTTAATAACTAATCAATTGTTATATATGAATCTTGGCTTCAGGTTCATCTTTTCTCTTAAGTTGATGATCTTTTTTTCCTTCCTTCTGATACATCATCTTTTTTCTCCTCTCAAGCATTTTGTATTAACAAAATATATTATGGAAAGAATTGTATTATGAAGAGTAAATGCTCAAATGTTTTTCTAATTTAAATAATCGGTGTAGCAATATAGATAGGAATAGCAATTTTTGTGGTAATCTGTGTCTGGCTCTTTAATTAGGGACTGATCCAAACTTCATTGAAGTCAATAGTAGTTTCCCACTGATATCAATAGGTGTTAGATCAGGCATTTAATTATCTTATTCCCCTGTTTCTTGTTTTCCACTTGGATAAAGTATTTCATCTTTGTTTAACTTGTGATTTATTCCATACTTAATTTTTATGGGATCAGTCTGTGTGGAACTAATTTTATGTACCTATCTATGTGAAATTCACATCAATATTTTACATGATATACTAGGTACTGTAGAATAACAGTGATTTATCAGGCTATAAGTTCCTCAAAGGGTTCGGGTGGCAACATATATTCTGAGAAAGAAAGGAAAGAAAGAGTTCCTTTCTTTGATCTAATCTTAAGAATTCTGATCTATTTTTAGTCTTCTGTGCCCAAAATCAGAAGTTTCTCCTACTTCTACTTGCCATCCTGTCTCCCATGGAAGGCCCTCCTTTAACAACCAGTCAAACAATTATTTGCCTGCACTTTTCAAAGATTGATTGCTTTAGTTTCATAATAAAGGACATTAATTCTTTCCCTATAAATCATGAGGAGTTTTAGTTTTTTGAGGGCTTCACAGGTGAGAGGGATCTTCAGCAAGTTAGTTAACTGTGAATATATCATTAGTGTCCTCTAATCTATTAAAACTGATTAAACATAGAAAAGCTACAGAGCAGTAACAAAAACAATAACATTTCTTTTTGCTGAATTTTCATTTTTACCAGCTCTGTCATCTTGGAACACATCCATTTTGTGGGCAAGTCAAGTTAAGGTCATTTAGGTTGTTATTGATTCTGGTGTTATGGCATTACTCACAAGGATTTACAGCATTTAACCCATGATGAGGAGCCCTGGCCTATAAATGGCTTTCTGTAAAATGGATGGTGTGCTGTTTTATAGCAGTGAGACTACGTGTGTGGTCTTCTTCATGGTTGCCTAGTATATCCTAGTAATATAAAGGTAACTTCCTTCAAACTAAAGAAGCAAGGAGTTCTATGGCACTTAAAAACTAACAAATTTATTTATTGCATGAGCTTTCATGGGAAAAAATCCCACTTCATCAGACACTTTGGAGATGGGGGAACTTGCAGAAAGGGATGAAAACAAATGTTCAAAGTTCCTGTGAGAGTGAGGAGTAATTCCATTTAAGTCAATGGAGTTACCCTGGTGTAAAACTCGTCTAAGCAAATCAGGTCTCTCTCTTCATCTCCACAGGCTTGAATGTTTTTTCAGATGGGTTTTACATAATCCCACTTGATAGCGTAAGCCAAGTTTGGAGTCAGTATTACCATGTAAAACAAACAAGGAGTCCTGTGGCACTTTAAAAGACTAACAAATGTATTTATTGCATGAGTTATAGTGGGAGAAAATCCTACTTTCTATGCTGGGTAAATAGAAAATAAAAAATGGATATTAATACCAGTGAACATTTTAAAAACTGGAATCCCAAAGTAAGGGGCCTAAATCCATTTTTAGATACCTCAGTAAGTGGCCTGATTTTCAAAAGTTCTGAGCAGGCAGATGTTCTTGTTGACATCATTGGAAGCTGCTGGCTGCTCAGTTCTTTTAAAAATCGGGGATAAATGCTGGAACTAGTGGTGTTGGAGGTGCTTCTGCACACCCTGGCTTGAAGTGAATTCCATTATATTCAGCTATGTTTAATGGCTCACAGCACTCCTGCTATAAAAAGTCATTCCAACATCACTGAAATCAGGTCACTTCTTATTCAGGAAGCTAAATAAATCTAACAGTTTTGGCCATAATGTTTCACAAATCAGTCTTCAGAATTAGTCTTACCCTCTTAATCATGATTTCTTCAAGGCCACTCATATTGTATATTGGTGAAGTCAGTGGGAGTCTTTCCATTAGTTTCATTGGGCCTTGGATCAAACTATTAATAATGTCACTATAAGTATGTAGACTTCAAAGTGGTAACTCTGAACTGAGAATCTGAACCTGATTACAAATAAGAATCATTCTAAAGTAATATTGCCTCTCTAGGGAAGCGTGTTCAGTTCAGATTTGCCACTCAATCTCTTACCCTATCCTCCACAAATCTTTCCATTTAAAAGGTTGCTGCAATTAAGTTTTCATGTCATTCTCCCTGCTGGTAAGTGAAGTTCCATGTATCTAACCTTTTCATGCCTCTAACAATTGCACACCTGATTAGTTTCTGTTACCCCAGAATGTACAGTGGAAATATTTACAGAAGTCAGGTTATCACCGACATATTATAGATTTTGAAATGCCACAGAAATAACACAAATATACTCAAAAAACTTTGCAGATCCATTTTACCATACCTGGTATCTGATTCCTGAAAGAGTATGTTGTCTTTTTTTGTATATTTTTATTTTAATTAGATTGCTGCCATTTTAGTTTTTCTTGTACATAGCATTTCAAGGAATTAAAAAACTTAAGAAGTCAAGGCTGGCTATTAAAGACACAAAAGCACTGTTGCTTATTTATGCTTATCTTCTTTAGCTAGCGCTAATAAATTCCATTTATGTTCACCTCTAGGGCCCTTTTACTTTGCCAAAATATTATAAAAGAGCCTAAGTATAAATGAGAATGAAGCCTACAATTTTCTTGAAAGTGAAATTAGCAGTGATGTGATTAAAGATGTATTGGCACACTATATGTACAGCTATAACATTTCAAATGTATTTAATCAGAAGAAAGTAGAAATTTCTTAAAAGTAGTAGGTGTCTTGGTATATTTTAATACACTGGAATCCATCTTATGCCATGTACATAGCATGAGAGTGCCATTCTATATTCATTTTAAATGCAAGCATCTCAGTTACTTGATTATTTGAATGAAAAGAAAAATGATCTCTTACAGCAGTGATGTAAGATTCATAGATTGCAAAGCCAGAAGGGACCAATAAGATCAGGGCAACCTCAGAGCCCCAGACTACCCCCCACAGTAGGTCCCCAGTCCTGGCCTTAGGTCCCACCTCCATACTGCAGGACTCCCACGTGGGGTCCTGGCTCCCCACCATGGTGAGTTGTGGGTGCTCCGTCACTGGGATGGGGCCAGGGGACAGAGGGCTTCCTGGCCTGGCCCTGCTCCAGCTGATCTGCCTTCAGGGATGAGGCCAGCTGGCGCATGGTCTTCGGTGCAGCCCCCTGGGGTCACAAGCCCTGGAAGGTCACACCACGGAAATACAGGGGCCAGCCTCTACCCTCAGGGTCCGACCCCTACTCAGCACCAGCAGGGCAGGGCCCTCCCAGTGCTTCCGAAACCGCACTAGTGCTGGGGCAGGGGAGCAGATCAAGCAGGAGACTTACGTTATGTCTACATCAGCCAAAATTAGTTTGGATTTTTTAGTCCGAACTAAGACATTTGAGGCTAGTTTGATTCAAGCTAAGACATTTCTTCGTTTGAACTAGGGAAAGCCTAGTGTGGCCATGGACTAAATTAGTCCAGATTAAGCCTCCTTAATCCAGACTAATTTGCCAGTGTAGACATAGCCTTAGGGGCTGGAACCCAGGGCTCCCCTATAGCCCCTGCATTAATCCAGCCCTGAATGAGACCATTAGTCTGACGTCTTCTATAACACAGGCCATGGAACTTCCCCAACATAATTCCCAGAACAGGTCTTTTAGAAAAGTACCCAATCATGATTTAAAAATTCTCAGTGATGGAGGACTCACCATGATCCTCTGTAAATTATTCTAATAGGTAATTACTCTTACTGTAGTAAATGTATGCCTTATTTCAAGTCTGAATTTGTTTAGATTCAACTTCTCTACTAGACTGAAGAGTTCATTATGAAATATTTCTTCCCACATGTAAGCACTTATAGCCTATAATTAAGTTAACCCCCAAGTTAACCTTTTCTTTGTTAAGCTAAATAGATAGACTGAAGGAGCTTGGTCACAATGGGGCATGTTCTCTAATCCTTTCATCATTCTTGTGGCTCTTCACTGAACCCTCTCTAATTTATCGTATATTGTTCTTGAAATGTCAGTATCAAAATTGAGGACAGTATTCTAGCAATAGTCACACTATTTTCAAATATAGAAGTAAAATAACCCCTCCTACTTCTGCTCAATATTGCCCTGTTTACATGTCAAAGGATTGCATAGCCCTTTTGCCACTACATCACAAAGCAGCACAACTCCCAGTTTTTTTTCCTCAGGGTTACTACTCCCGAGGGCACAATATGTAAGTATGGAATACACTCTTTGGTCTTAGATGAATATATTTAAATTTAGCTATGTTAAAAAACTTATACTGCTTCCTAGCAACCAACTTATAGATCAGTATTAGTGACCTGTCCTCTTCATTATTTACCATACTGACAATTTTTGTGTCATATGCAAACTTTATCAGTGATGCTTTTGTGCTTTCTTCCAGATCATTAATAAAAATGTAAAATAGTGTAGGGTCAAGAATTGGTGCCTGCTGTACCCTACTAGAAATATACCTGTTAGATGATGATGCTCCATTCATGGTCACGTTCTGAGCCTTATCAATTAGTGAGCTTTTAATCCATTTGTGTACCAGGTTATTTTTTTTATCATTCAGTTTTTAAAATCAAAATGCTGGCAGTACCTAGTTACATGCTTTACAGAAGTCTAAGTATATTATGTTAACATTATTACCTTTATCAACCAAACATGTAATCTCATCAAAATAGATATCAAGGTTGTTTGATAGGATCTGTTTTCCATAGACTTTAGAGCTACAAGGGGCCATCATGATTGCCTAATCCAACCTCCTGTACATTGCAGGTCATAGAACCTAAGTTGTTCACTTCTGTAATAGATGTATATAACCTCTGGCTGAGTTACTGAAGTCCACAAATCGTGTTGACTGGCATTAACTTTACTAATTTAATCTAATACCAGCCTCTCTATTATCTTGCTGGGGATCAATGCCAAACTGATGGGACAATAATTGTCTGGGTCATCCCACATGCCCTTCTTAAATATTGGCACAACATTTGCTTATTTCCAATCTTCTGGAACTTCATTCTTACAACATATGTCCCAGTGTGCATAGGTGGGATGAAAGCAATGTGCATGACCCAACAAGATGGAAAAAGTCAAAATATTGTGCAGCTAGTCTAAATGAATAACTTCCATGTGTTGTCATCTTTTAAACTATTGAAATATTTCATTAAGTCTAATAACTTGTATAAGGTACCATTTGACGTCAGGTCAAAATAAGCTTTACTGACCTTGCCACATTTCCATCTGAAACCTGAGATACGTACTCAGCATCACTCACTTGTCCTACTCCCTGCGTAGTCATGGCCGTGCTACTATTTGTAGAATGATAGGTTAATCAGTGCTAATATCTATGTCTCCCCAGGTTGTAAATTACACTCTACCATCAGTGTTCATGTATCTTTAATGCAAAGGGGTAAATGTGGCATTCTGAAAAATCCAAACTTGACTAGCACAAAACTTTTTTTTTGTTGTTCAATATCTTTAGAAATTTGGGCAAAAGAAAACACCTTTGTAAAATCTCAGTTTAACACCTTAAGTGATGAAGCTTTATTTCTTTAACTCAAAGTCTAAGGCTATGTCTACACATGCATTGTTATTTCAAAATAAGGATTTCGAAATGAGTTATTTCGAAATAAAATCCTTATTTCGAAATAAGTTAATTCAAATTAACAAAATGTTAATTCGAATTAAGGGAAAGCCTGAAATCCAAATGGCTGTTATTTCAGAAAGGATATTTCGAAATAAAGCTGTTTGGACCTGTTCTTTCGAAACAGCTCTTTCGAAACAACAGGTCTACACAGTGTTGTTTTGAAAGAACAGCTTTATTTCAAAATATCCCTTCCGAAATAACAGCCATTTCGAGGGGGGGGCAGGTTTTACTTTTTCGAAATGACGATTCTTATTTCGAAAGGACGAGTTCTGTCCTTTCGAAATAAGAAAACGTCATGTAGACCTAATTTCTTTTATTTCAAAATAACGAGTGTTATTTCGAAATAAAAGTGCTGTGTAGACGTGCCCTAAAATATCTCAGTTACCTTAACTGCAGCTTAGCTGACTTGTCACTGGTACACAGAGAATCCCCATTATTATATAGTCCTTCTCACACACCAGTACAGATGTTTATTAATTCCAACACAGAGCTGCAAAAAAACTCAGTGGTTTTGATTTACTAATGTTCCAGCAAACCATTTTCAGATGATTTGAAGGCAGTGGTTTTTGTATTGAACTCAAGGCTTAAAGAAAATCCTGAAACTTGGCCCAAACACCTCAGTATTATCTGATTTGGGAAGAAATCAAATTCCTCCCAAGCACTTAGAAAACTAGTCCAGTCCATGCAACCTCACTGAACCTGGTCCACAAGTCAGGTCATTAATGAAATCTGAAAGCACACAGGTTTCATTTGGTTTGGGTTGCATTAAGAAACTTTCAGAATGTTCTCCAAGAGAAGAGTTGATAGGGACTGCAGTGTTTCAGAAAGCTAGTAACAGGAAGATTGATGGGACTAGATGGCTCACAAACCATTGGGTCATCCTTTTCCCATGAATCCAAACTGTTCTGCCTGTGGATTGAAATCGACAGAGTTTTTTTTTTTCAAAATGCGCTTTATGCATAAAGGTTTGTGCTGCTCCTTGAATATATATAGGAGTACTCGGGGCTGTAACTCCTAAGCTGGGAGAGTGGCTCCAACAGATCCCAGGAACAACATCAGAGCTCTCTGTCCAGAAGAGTGCAGTGCTAGGAACAGCTAAGATACTGCGCAGAACGCTCAAACTCCCAGGCCTCTGGCAGAGGACCCGAGGTTGAGGAAAACACATACCACCCATAGGGGTGAGAGGGGAATTTTGTTTTTATATATATATTTTTAAACAATGATTCACATGCCCTTATTTCCAATCCATACTCAAGGGCAGCTCCATTCAAAGTGTAACTAGGGCCCTGGCATGCAGCCATGGAAATTTTTTTATTATTATTTTTTTTCTTTTAGGAAAGAATCAGGCTGTCAGTATACATGTCTTTCATGACAGACTATCTGTCTGGAGAGGGGAAAGCAGAAATGTGTGCACGTCAGAAAATACCAAATATAGCCTCTAATAGGTTTTATAATTATTTTCAGGAAGAAGTGATACGATGCTGGGTAAATCCACAGGGCACATTGTTCCAGTGAACGTGTAGTGTGTTTATTAGGGTATTCATAGGATTTATAGCTGCTCTAAAGAGGTACATCTGTTCTGTGACTGCAGGCTACATTAGTTTCTAGGAAAAGTTTTCTGAAACTTTCTGTTCATTATTCTTTAACCGCTTGCATGCTGAATTGTAATACCAAACCTGTGTAGAAAATGAAGTTCTCATCTAGAATATCCTCTGCTTTAAGGGAGTGGATATTTTGTTGAAAAGCACTGCTGAGACAATAGCATAACAAGCAGCTAAGTGGAAGATGCTTTGATACTAAATGGTGGAAAAATGACAAGTGACAGGTTAGTTTGAAAAGAAGCAGAACAGAACTCTTTGAAATAATAATTAAAATGAATTATGCATTGTATTTTATAATAATTTTTCAACCAAGAATCTCATATCTTAATTAATTTACAGTACTCTTGTGAAGTATCAAGGAATCCAAAGGAGTCTTGTCACCCACTACTGAAATTCAGCTACCTTTTATGATAAAATATTACAGCTATTCAAAGCACACAATTGTGCTACAGAGTGGGTCTACAGTAGAACCTCAAAGATACAAACACCTCACGATTGGAGATTTATTGTAACTCTGAAAAAATGATATTGGTACAGAGTCCTGCAGTCAGCGTCTTCCAGCTGAGACTGGGAGAGATCTCTGCAAAAGTGGCACCTGGCAGCACTGCCTGGTTTGCAAGCAGCTTCTATTCTTGTTTCTTGCCTTTGGACTGAACTGAGGGTCCTGCTCTGCACCCTTGGCACTGCAAGCTCCAGCCCTCAGCCACCTCTCCCAGGGCTTGCCCTGCTCAGTGAACTGCTTGCCATGTTCCAGAGGAAGCAGGTGGTGACAGGGGCGTGAGGCCAGTTAGCTCACAGCACTACTCCCTTCCTGCTCTTTACACTCCCAGAGAGGCTGGCAGGATCCAAGCGTGCAGCTATGGGCAAAATCTGAGCCTCACTGGTGCACAGGTTGTGGCCCTTTAAAACTCCTCAGGCCAGGCTTTGGCTGCAAACCAGTTTCTTGCAGCACCAGCTCTCTTTCCCAGTTCCAGGAGGTGGGGCAGAGGATGTGCTGAAAGTAGCTTCTTCCTCCCACTGGGGTGCAGTGGGAAAGGAGTGAAACAGCACCATTGGCTTACAGGAATAGTGCAGACCCTGAGCTGTTTCTGCTCTCCATGCCACCTTTGCAATACAGGCACAGTATTTGCTTGCTTCTCCCCCACCCCCTCTACTGCTGCCTGGTTACCTCTGGTTTCACAGGGTGTTCGGTTGACCAGTCGGTTCGTAACTCTGATCTTTGTGTCTTTGAGGGTTTGCTGTATTAATGGTGATTCTATATCTACCATTAGAGAAGAAAGGCGAGAAGCTGATAAAGTGCAGGTAGAAACTGAGGAGAAACAGTCAAATGAAAAGGAGTCCAATTCAATTATAGCACATAAAGGAAGAGAATTAAAAAGTGACAAATTTTATAAAAGCGTCAATAAATGTTAGAAGTCTAAATAGTAAGATGATGAACTCAAATGCCTAGCATAAAATGAGACTATTGATATAATAAGCATCACAGAAATTTGGTGAAATGATGACAATTAATGGGAAAAAGTAATAATAGGGTACAATATATATAGGAATGACAAAGTAGGTCATGCTAGTGGAGAAGAGCCCATATGTGAAAGAAAGCATAAAGTCAAATATAATAAAAATCTTAAATGAATCAAACTGTATCATAGAATCTTTGTGGTTAGACATTCCACGGCTGACTAATAAGGGTATAGAAGTAAGAATATATTACCAACCACCTGACCAGCATGGTGATAGTGAAATGCTAAGGGAGATTAAAGAGGCTATAAAAATAGAAAATTCAATAATAATGGAGGATTTCAACTATTCTCATGTTGACTGGGTACCTGTCATCTCAGGCTGGATGCAGAGATAAAGTTTCTAGACACCATTAATGACTGCATTGTGGAGCAGCTGGTCCTGGAACCCACAAGAAGAAAGGCAGTTCTTCATTCACTCAGAAGTGAAGCACAGGATTTGATCCAAGAACTACAGCTGAACTGCTCAGTAATAGCAACTATAACATAATTAAATTTAACATAGCTGGGATAGAAGGACAGGGAATGGGAATACCACAGAAACGTATAACTTCAGAAAGGGGACTGACACTGAGGAAACTAGTTAAATAGAAATTAAAAGGGAGAGTCACAAAAGATAAATGCCTGAAGACTGCATGAAAATGTTTTTAAAACACCATAATAGAAGCTCAAATTAAATGCACATGTGTGACATTCAAGAAAATAGCCCAGACCAATGTGGGGCCACGTCACCACTGCCTGCCACGCCCTTGTTCACCCATGTTCACCTTACCGAAGTAGCTCCAACCTGGGCTGCTCATAAAGACTATGTCTACACTAACACTAGGAAAAGTTAGTTTGAATTTAATACCCGAACAGACTTCCAGCATGCAAGCTACACCCTGATTGTTTGTGTGTAACTGCAGCCTGCCAACTACGGCTGGGTTACACTCTGGCTTTCAGCAGCCTTGCTTATATTGCAGAGTGGCCAGACATGACACCAGTCTCCAGTTCCTCCAGAAATGTATGTCATATGCTGTCCTCACTCTGCTGGACAGTACAAAGTGTGTTACGCCTTTAAGGCTGTTTCTATACTTACTATGTCAATTCAAATGACTGAATTTGAACTAGTCAATTCGAACTAATAATTATTAGTTCGAATTCAGTCCATTCAAAATGACATGGCCACACAAGAAATCCAATTCAAATTAGAATGTCATGAGGTGGACTTACTGATTCGAATTGGAGGAGGCACACCATGGGAGGTGTGGCAACATGACCCCCTAGAAGGGCAATGCCAACCCCAGCCCCTGCTGGGCTCCAGCCTTCTGAGCCCAGCACAGGGAAAAGCATCCCCTGCCTAGCTCTAGCCTCTGTGCAGCTAGAGCTAGGCGGGGGATCTTTTCCCCCATGCCAGGCTCAGAAGGCAGGAGCCTGGCAGGGGATGTTTTCCCCTCCGAGGGCTCCCTGGAGCCAGAGCAGCCCCACCCCCCACCCCCAGCACAGTGGGGGCGGGGAAGAAGGGATTCCCCATCCTATGCTGTCAGCGCAGCCGGGGCAATCCCTTCTCCCACACCCTGGCTGTGCTGTCAGCACAGGCTGGGGGAATCCCTCATCCCCTGCTCCGCCTGCACTGTCAGCATGGGGCCGAGGGAATACCTTGGCCTCGCACTGACAACGCCAGCAGGGGCGGGGGAGAAGGGATCCCAGTGCATGGCAGGAGCCGCTGCCACTGGGAAGGCACCCCTGTTTGCAGCTTCTCACTAGCTGGCCATGCATGGGGAAGGTACCGCCGCACGTTTTTTCTCCCCAGCTGACTGTATGCAGGGAAGGCACCCTGGTGCGCAGCTTCTTTCCCACTGGCTGCGCGCAGGGAAGGCCTGCCTGTATGGGGCAGCGTGACCAGCAGGGATACCACCGCACGCATCCAGCGGGGATACCACCATGCGCATCCAGGAGGGATACCATCGCACATGGCAGTGCCTTCCCCATGTGCAGCCAGCGGGAGAGATGCCGTGCACTAGGGTGCCTTCCCCACACACAGCCAGCAAAGGAGAAGCTACGTGCAGGGGTGTCTTCCCCACGCGCAGCCAGCGGGGGAGAATTCTCAGGTGAGGGTGCCTTCCCTGCGCGCTGCCAGCGGGGCAGGAGCTGCGTGCTTGGGTGTCTTACCAGCACACAGCCAGTGCGCCGGGGTCCCTTCCCCAGCCAGCAAAAGAGCTTCCCTAACCAGGGTACAGGAACCCCACTTGCAGCAAAAAGGCATCCTTTAAAAATTGGAAGCCAGATTCTACTGAAGAAAATAGAGAGGAGCATACACTCTGGCAAGTCACATGCCAAAGCATAATTAGGCCAACCAAAAAAAGAACCTGAAGAACAACTACAAACAACTCAAAAACTAACAGCAAAAAGTATTTTAAGTGGCTCAGAAGCAGTGGGGCCATTGGCCCCAAGAAATGAGGTCACTGCAGAACCCTCAAACTCCCAGGCCTCTGGTAGAGGACCCAAGGTTGAGGAAGACACATACCACCCATAGGGGTGAGAGGGGAGATTTTTAAATATATGAACGAATGAATGCAATGAAAAAGGTACAAAGAAGAGCAAACAAACATTATTAAGAGTATAGCACAGTTCCCACCTGAGGAGAGATTTAAAAAATTGGGGCTGTTCATTTTGTAGTAGAGACAACTAATGGAGAGATATTACTGAGGTCTATAAAAATCATCGATGATGTGGAGAAAATGAATGAAACTGTTATTTCACATAACTCAAGAATGAAGGTTTACCCACTGAAATCAGTGGGCAATGTTTGAAACAAACAAAAGGAAGTATGTCTTTACATAAAGCACTGTCACGTTGTGAAATTCATTACTAGAGAATGCTGTGAAAGCCAAAACTATAACTGCGTTCAAAAAAGAACTAAATAAGTTCACAGAGGTCAGGGCCATCAATAGCTATTAGCCAACACAGTGATGCAACCCCTTGTTTTGGGTGTCCCTAGCCTCTGAGTGTCAGATGCTGAAACTGGATGATAGAGGATGGATTATTGATAGTTGCCCTATTCTGTTAATTCCCTTTGAAGCACCTGGCATTGACCACTGTCCAAAAACAGAGTACTGGGTTAAATGAAGTAATGATCTGACCCAGTGTGATCATTCATATCTCCTTATGCCCTTTAGCATTGAGATCCTTTAGAGAACTAAATTATGTACATTTCAATTTGAAAGATGTAATGCAGAGAGGCAAAATGGAACCTACTGATTTATAATTTAGCCACACCAGCGCTAACACATGTTCTTGTGAAAATAGCTAGTGCAGATGGTCAGTAGCTTGGTTATACATTTCATTTGAAATATAACGTAGCCAGCACCATACTGTTCCTTAACACTATGTTGACTTAGAGGGAAGCATCAGAGCATTTTATACAGGTGGAAATCTTGTTCATGATCCTAGATGTTTCACTCATGCTATTGTTCGTAGTGGCAGTTTCTTGTACCACAGTAAAAAGTTAACAGTGCTGAACAAAAGACATAATAATAAGTATAATTTTTTTCTTTTTATCTTCTTGAACATAAAGTTTGCCTTGTTTTCCTTCTTGCATTGTGCACTGTGCTTAAAGAACAGCAGGCTGAAGTTAGACGTGTGTGTGTTCATCGGGTCTTTA
This sequence comes from Podocnemis expansa, assembly GCA_007922195.1. Classification (NCBI taxonomy): domain Eukaryota; kingdom Metazoa; phylum Chordata; order Testudines; family Podocnemididae; genus Podocnemis; species Podocnemis expansa. Next base: position 13,062,265 of record ML681993.1, on the reverse strand, counting down.
TTCAGAACAGCCACTTGCTGGGCTTTTATGCTGACTACATTTTATTTTACGTCCTCCTCCACACCAAGTCACTTTTAAGACCCTACTGTATTTGTGTAGTAAAGAGCCAAAAGGTAGCCGGCCAGAAACTACATTTCTGCCTTTGTGAAGGACTCCAGTCAAATTATTTGTCTAAAAACTGATTCTTGTGTCTTTGCTATCCTAAGCATGTTCTCATTCATTTTAAGGGACTATGTAGCTGTACAATACATTTTTTTCCCCTGTTCCCTGTCTATAATGTTGTTGGCTTTGATGGACAAATGAAGTGTGATAGCCTGAGACAAGTTTGACAGAATATGTCTTTGACTTGCATAAATTACTGTCAGGAAAGTTTCAGGGAAGCACTGAAGTAAATTTGCAGTGACTAAAAAATGAGGTATAAATTATAGCATAATCACTACTGCTGAACAATTTGATGACTAAAACCATGAATTGAATTTATCATTTATATGAGTCCCCACTTTATATTATTTTCCTTTCTGTTTAACTCTTAAAACTACTTTAAGTCCTTTGAAGAGCAAGATTATAGGTGGGGGATTTTCCTATTGCAATGCCATTATCAACATTTCTGTTTATAAGTATTCCCCTCTTCATCTCACAAATGATTCAGAGATATAGAAAACAGTTTATATTCCTGTCTTGCCTCTCATTTTAGCTAAACTGCTCTCCCTTGGAAGCTAACACCCCCAGCTCACACAGACATGCTGATAACATTCTAGCCGTTCTCGAGTTTGTAAGACAAATTTAGTGCAAGAGATTGCTGGAATATTCCCTGTAGAAAGCTGAGAAAGCGAATAATATGTGGCAGTATTGATCTGTGGCTTTATGGAAGCTTTCGGAGAATAATATTCACAAATGCACTTGCAGATTTTGCAAGCTAATGCCATGATCTTGTACTATAAAAGTCTGTAGAAGCTTTGCCATTAGTTTCAGTGAGTGTAGGAATAAGCTCTAAGAGGACCTGTCTGAAGTGCAGACTTGAGCTCTTAAAATAGTAGTTGGTCAGTGTAAAGTACAGCATAAATGCTAAAGAGCTCTTAGGATAGTACTTGGTCAGTGTGAAGTACAGGGTAAATGTTATTCGGAATTATTACTTCACTTGTGAGTGATGTTGTCTTCTCTGATGGTACAGTGTTTCCACTTTTCTTGGAAAGGACTTTGACTTTGTAACATCTTTTCTCCATCGTTTCAATAGAGCAGTTTTGTTTGTTTGTTTTTACTGTGTCTGGTAAGGCAAATTTGTGCTATTTTTATCTTATATTTTGCAATATTTGGTGTTTTTCGTAAAGCCCCAGATCCTGGGATCAGGGGATGATGTGAAAATCTCAAGTTTGAGTGGTGGTGGTGGTGGTGGTGGAGGTGTTTTGGGTCTTTTTTAAAGCTTTTAGCCTCCAAGGCTGCCAAGAAAAGCTAGCAAACATGTTACTTTTAAAATCTAATGATATTTAAGCTAGTCACCTGATTTTGAGGGCTTACTCATGACTTATCAAGACTTCACGGTAGCCATTACTGTTGTTTGAATTTGTGCCTGTACCAATGGCATAGGAAGGCTGGCAGCGCGTTTTGAAAAACTAGGGTAAGAGAACAAACCAAAGCCAGTCTTAAGTTTATTCCGTTCTGAGGATGCTGGGATAGAAGCCAGAGAAGACCCCTGTAATTTTTCCCATGGTCTACATCTTAAGCCCCTGTAGAAGCATCCCTGCATTTGGACCTCACCAACTAAGTCCACACCATGCTTATCCCCCACCTTCCAAGCCAGCCCACCAAACTTCTGTGTTACTTCCCATTCCCGAGAGTGGATACAGACTGCGGGATGTGAGGCAAGGCCAGAGGGGAACGCTAATACAGGAACTGGCCCCAGGGCACCTGCGAAGAGAAACAGTGCTGGTCACCCCCCCATTCACTCACGTTTGACCTTGTGTTCCCTCCATGATGGAGGGGCTGCAAGGCCAAAACTGAGTGAGTTGCATTGCAGCCTACTGCCTAGAGATCACAACACTGCTCAGGCTTGGTCCTGCAGCTTTTCCCTGAGTGATGCTGCAATCCCCATGCATCAGGTCTCTGTGCCACTCACTCAGTTTTAATCCTCATCATGACAAAGGGCTAGCAGGACCAAAGTTGAGTGGGTAGTATGAGGGCCTGTGCTGTTCCTCCTTGCCTTTGCCAGTGACTCACCATGCATAAAAGGTGTACAGCAGCTAGCACCACTGGTTGAAACCACCATGGCGTCTAAGTAGCCACCATGCAAGAAGCAACCTCAGATTCTCAGTCAACCACAGCTGGTGCGGTGGTTCATAAAGCAAAGTAGTGCTTTTTTAGATTTTCTTAGGCAGTAACAGACAGGCAGAGGTGGACAGATGTACCCCTTTACTACTCTTTTCAAAATGGTTCCCTAGGCAGAATTAGTGAATCAATGTGTAAAAGATTCAGAAGCTGGGCCAAGAGAAACACCCGTAAAATTTGTGTACATAAACAGATCCTTTGTACCTACGAACTTGGGCAATTTCTGTTAGATTAGCCAGGTTGTGTGCTTTTGACACTTCTGCTTTAGTTTTCTAGATGGAACCCCGAAATGCAGAATGCTGGAAGAATTAAAAATAAAGAAAAGAAGTTACTTTAGTCTAACTGAACCTTAAAAATCACACTCCTAGAGCAGAGAATTCTAGGGGGATGGAGGGCATTTTTTAAAAAATGTATGAGGGAATTCAGTATAAGCTGAACCTGCCAGCCCATGAGTACCGAATTAGTAGCACCTCTTCTCCATAAGGATTGTCACCTTGCCATAGCAGAGAGGCTTGCCTATTCCTATGACCTTAGAGCAGTCCCATCAGGATCTCATACTCCTGGTAGGGTCAACCATGGCAGCAGGGTCAAAGGCAAGGTTCCAGACAGTGAACAATCCAAAAAGTCCTTAATGGTGCAGCAGGCAGAGAAAGGCTGTAGTCCCAACAACTGTGAAGGAGGAAAAAGGCTGTAACAGGGAAGTGGCTCCAGTTGTTGTGGTCCCCAAATGCCACTGAAAATTAGGCCACCAACTGCCACGATCGTGTGGACCCAACTGTGCACTGAAGTGCTCACATTAAACATGCTACACACAGATGTCTGTCAAGACCAAAAGTCCTGTGGCAATGAGGACTGATGATGGGGGAAGGGCTGTGATCCTGGATGCCTCCAGCCAAGAATCTGCAGACTGGCAGCTAATACATGATGGTCATTGGACACTTCTGTTGGGACAGGGGTGTCCTTCGGCACTATCTCATCATCTGAGGCAGAGACCTGAGGGACACGCTTGTCACAAAAGTGATGAAAAAATCTGAAGATTGTTGGACGAACCACTGACTGATGCATTCAGTGGTGAACATTTGCCTGGTGCAAAGACACTGACAGACCCAGATGGCTGCCTGGAGATGACTGAATCTCACAGCCCTGAAGGACCCAAGACAATGGGAGGAGTTCCAGTCCAAGTTCTACAATGTATTAAAGCACATCCCTACCACCAATGTCATATCCATCGAGGCACACTGGTAGAAATTCAAGTTCACTGCTCAAGATCACCTGCACCCAGACTATTGGGTTGATAATGCAGTGGAACCAGGACTGGGTCAACACCAATAATGCTTAGATCAACAACTCAATATGGAGGGTGAATGGCAGCAGTAGAGGAGGCAGAAGGAGATCAACCCACGACTCTCCCACACAACAGCATGCCCTCACTGCCAAAGACCATGTGCATCTGTAGTCAGGCTCCTCAGCAATCTGAAGATCCAGCAAGCCTGACAGACATCACCCTTGTTTCTGAGGGACTGATGACAGTGACAACGAGTTCTTCTAGATAAGTCTAAATGACGTGATAGTTTATACAAAATCACATTTGGATATCTGTTAGTTTGGCTGCCTACAATGCCATGCTCTCTTTAGAGGGGCTGGAGAAGCTTGTTACCAAAAAAAAAAAAAAATCTGAGTTTTGTGTTAAAGCCAATGGACTCAAATTGTGAAAATGTCAGCTCAACTTCTGCATATCTCTGAGTGTAGCTGTGTGACGTTAAATACTTCTGTGCCTGAATTTCTTAGTCTGTCAAATAAGAATGATCTGTCTTTTCTGTTTAGATCAGTGGTTCTCAGTCAGAGGTACACATATCTTTGGAGATACATGGTAAACAAAGGTCTTAGAAAGGCTATATCAATGCATCTAGATATTTGCCTAGTTTTACAACAGGTTATATAAAAAACACTAGTAAAGTCAGTACAAACTAAAATTTCATGCTGACAATGACATCCTTATAAAGCTCTATATGTACACACTGACATGTAAGTACAATATTTATACTCCGATTGATTTATTTTATAATTATATGATAAAAATGAGAAAGTAAGTGATGTTCAGTCACAGTGCGCTGTGATGCTTTTATGTTCTTATGTCTAATTTCATTAGCAAGTACTTAAGTGAAGTGAAACTTGCGGGTATGAAAGACAAAGTAAATTTTGAAAAAGGGTGCAGTAATCTGAAAAGGTTGAGAGCGACTGGTTTAGACTATAAACTCCTTGGAACAGGAACTGTCAGTTTGTTTTTGTATGACACCTAGGGGCCATGATCTGAGCTAAAGCCTCCAGGTGCTAATATTACACAACAAATAATAATGGAGATGGAATAATGGAAGGGAGTAGAGAGCTTGCATCACATGAGTATGTGAGGAGTATCCAATATACCTAGGATGTTTACAACAGGACCTGCATCTGGTCTCTTCCATGCAGAATTTTTCAGTGGCACTTGCCTTTCAATGACTACAAATTAGAAAATAAATGGTGTTATTCAACTTGCCTTATATTTATGATTAGGGCAAAACATGAACCTTAAATTCAAATTGGTCAAAATTTCAGAAAAGCAGGCTTCAAAATCAAATGTCCAGATATGAATTGTTCACAAAGATTTTAATTTCAGAGTGAATCAAAAACTAGAAGAGGCTTATTTCCCTATTCCGGTTCAGATTCAGCTGTAATCATGCAAGAGCACCTGATTTCATGAGATTATAGCACAGATTGAGAGAAATCTCATGAAACAGGAGATCAACTAATCTCAAGGTTTCTGCCATTTTTGTGGCTGAAATGTAATGAGAGTACCTCTTGATATTTTGGTGCAATCAAATTGAAATCAATCAGTCTACTCACACTGCTCAGATCAGTACTAATTTAGCCAGAGATGGGAAAAAGCGGTATTTGTTTAGACCTGGGTCTAAATTAACTTTTCCTTACTGTTCAAGGTCTGAATCAGAGGCAGGTTTAAGATTCTGTAATTGAGTCTGCATCAGAGGCAGGCTTTAATTTAAGATCCAGTAATCTACATGCTGTTGTTTGTCTTCCTCCTCTTCTGTTTTGTATTAATACAATTTAAATATACTTTTAACTACATTGGATAAAGGGGATCAGCTCTATCTCATTTTGAAAAGCAATGACCATTATGAGGAACTTCCAGGTGAAGTGAATAAAATTATCCATATAAATCAGAAGGATTAGGAAAAGTTAAAAAAAAAAAAAAAGAAGAGGCAACATCTGGATCTGAAAATAATTACAGAAGGATTATGCCTCTTTTATGGAAAATATCACTAATTCTCACTTTGGGGACGGAGATGGAGAGAGGTTGTAGTCAACTTTAAGTTTCCAAGCTCAAATCCAACAAGTCTTTGTTCTAGGGCTGCAGGCAAGTGCCTGTAAATGTTTACCTTGAGCTGTTAATACCAGCACAAAAGGTCATTAGAGAGCATCTCCACATAACCACACATCAATGGAGGACACCCTTCTATTTTCTGCAGTAGGAAGGTATGCAGAAGGTCACTAGTATGCGTCAAGTGGCATATATACAGTATAATCTGTCTCCTTTTGGAACAGATTGTTTCCTTGATAAGACCTTCTCCTGCTGTGCATATTATATGTGGAATTCATTTTATACAGAACTGAAGTTTACAAGCTGTTGACAGCTAATCTGAACCTTTCTTGGCTTTTACCGGCTCAGAAAATGTTCTTTCTGTCTTTCATCCACGTTCTGCCTTTTCTGGAATTAGATGTTTGAACAAATGATATTTGTGTCTCATGTCATGAAAGAAGACTGCATCCTCCCTGCTCCTCACGCCAGTCATGAAAATGAAATGATCTGTCTTCCTGGGGAATTGGAGTGGAAGTTCCACCAAAAGTAACACAATATGTTTCTGTGTCAGCAGAATCAGTTCATGAAATACTTTAGAGTCTCTATGTTATTTTTTAATTCCTTCCTGACTTTTTCCCTGCATCATTTGGAGAAACACAGAAGCATTTGCTTGGGGAAAAATGAAAGTCAGTGTGATGGACCCTGCACTTACTGAAGTCAGTGTTGGAGCTCCAATGGCCTTCAGTTCTGCAGGATCAAGCCACTGAGAGGCAGAAGCAAGGAAGTCATAATGCTGGGTAATAGCAGAGACAAATGAAGTGTGAGTTTGTCTGATATGGCTGCCTAGTGTGCTCTGTTTCTTTAAAGGATGTAGATGCACCATTCCACCAGATAGAAGTTCTTCTTCCTCATGGCCATTTTTGCTAGCATAACTCTTTGATTCCAACACTGCACTTCAGACTCAAAACATAACAGTCCTGAGCTCAAAGGATTTCTGTTGTTCTTGTTGCTTCCATATGATTTTGCACAGCTGGTGCCATCATGCTGAGCTTCATTCTTATTAATCAGAAGGCAGCCATTCTGTTTGTATCATCTCATGCTCACCTAAGTTATACCTGCCTCTGCTGCTTCTGCACTTCTCCTTTTTCATTCTTGCCTGGTCTCTGCCTTCTTGTTCCTCACTAATACTCCTCCCTTCTTCAGTCATTTCTCAGTGAACCTTCCCTCTGGCTACTGCACATTGAAATCACTTGCCAGCAACCTCATATTCCCCCAGATGCTATTTTCTGCCCACAGTCCTCTGACTATTATTCATGTCCCTTTCATCCATTAGTTAATCGGGAAATAACTCTCCAGGTCCTATGTCAACTCATTTTGCTTTCTTTGTGGCAAGAACATTGACTACCCACACAGTTTTCCAAAAGGTAGGGTTAAGATAATTGTTCTGGGGCCAATTTATAAAGATATCGCTGAAACATTCATAAAATACTGATATTCAGTACAGGAGAGGAGTCATTTTAAAGGTCAAGTACATGTCATGAAGCCCATGCTCCAAATTCAGACAACACATCTGAATTTCACAAGGATTCCCAAAGGAAATCAATGTTAGGGAGTGTGTCATTATGCTTGTGAGGAGATGGGTCTGAACACTTTTTCAGCTACATTTAAATTGAGGTTCAGCGATTGGATTGGTTAAAATGTTACTTGAGCTCTGATTGATCTGAAAAAGCCTCTCCTCCATAAGAATAACGTAACACTGAGAAGACATCCCCTTCTACCCTCAATCCCACACTAGTCAATGAAAACCAAGCACCTTACCCCAAGCAGAGGTTTGACCTTGAAAAGGAAGATGTACCAGAGACTCCATAAAGTCTACTTGGCCTCTGAAGTTGATACTGATGTTCCATGAAAATCCTCTCAGATCTGGTAGCGGTAGGCAGGAGTATGAAACTCTGAGGCCAGTGATTCAAAACTCCCACTTATATCCTGCTATGTTGCACTAAGACCATCCAGTTGGCTTTCCCTTCTGTCCTCTTCATTGCCTTATGGGTCCCCTAAGTCATAGGTTCTCAAAGTGGGTTGCAAGATGGATCATGGTGGGGGCACCATGGTTGCCAGAGTGAGAGTGGGCCCAGGGGGCCTTTGAAGGGGAGTGGAGGTGGGAGGATATTGCTGGTGGAGTGGGGGACTCTTTGCACAGCCATGTAGCTCCCACCACTGCTGGGAACGCCCCCATGCTGCTTCTGGCAGCCACTACCGCCTCCCACAGCAGCAGTAACTGCCCCACTGCTACAAGGCATGTTCCTCGGTCCAAGCTGCTGCCTCAGCTATCGTTGCCCATCTCCTGCAGCAGCCCCACTGCCAGGCATGCTCCCCATGCTGCTGCTGAAGCTGCTGTCACCCCTGCTGCCCACTCTCCTGCCACTGCTTCCCATGATGCTGCCTGCTGCCACTCAGAAGGGGGGCCCCAAGTGTTACACAAATGTCCCTGGGGGACTCCATTTAAAAAGCTTGAGAACCACTGACCTAAACACATATCCAGGGCCAACCTAGCTTGGGAACGTCATCTAGAAACCATGCGGAACTGTTCTTCAGGCTTGAAAGCATGCACGGCAGGATGTTGGGGGAGCAAAGGAGCATAGACTGGAGAACCTATTGGTCTGACTGTTTCTGAAATCCTGATTATGGAAAACTTAGGGGTGACCCTGAAACCTTTATGTAATGAGGTTTGTAATGCAGTTGTGCTAAGAGGTAGTAACTAGAAGACAAGAGGTATGTCCTATTTCTGATCTCTCGGTTCCTACAAATTTTGGACTCAGTCAAAAGGATATGATCTAGAAATGAAATGTGTGAGTCTAACTTGTGCTTCCTCACAAAACACTTGTGAATAGTATGCTCATCTCTATTAGAAGTCAATTGCAAATCACTCCCCTAGTCCTGCATGGCAATGGTGTGTAACTGTTTCTGACTCAAAAGGGGAATAGACCCCTAAATTAGTGGTTCCCAAACTGTGGGACACAGAGGAACATTTGGGGGCATGAGAGGGAGCACCAGCCAGCTCTTTTCTTCCCCCAGTACTCCTCTGACTCTGAGCCCATCCCCACCCACATCTCCATCCCCAACCACAGCCCTGCTCTCAGCTCTGGCTGGTTCCCAATGCAGGAGATCAGAAACAGAGTCCTTTATAGGTAAAGGGGGAGGGGGGCTGACCTAAAAAATTTGGGGATCACTGCCCTAAGTGTGCAATGTCTTTTGAAAGGATGAAGCATTTCATCACCAATGTCAGTTGAACATTCCTGAGGCAATTGAGAGGCTATACAAGCTGACAAATCAGAATGACTTTATTACTAATTGTTTGCATTAGATAATATTTTGCCTTAGCTTTCTTCTTGGACAGATGAAGACTTGTTCTTGAAGTATCAGTGCTTAGCTGCTACATCTTGTAGTAGAAAAGCCCCTGGCAGTTTATCTTTAAGATTCCAGTGTGGTTCTGGTGTGGTTTTTATACTTATCTGCAATAAAAAGCCAATTCCTCTGAGTACTTTGGATTTGCTTGAATCAGATTTACAGTCCAGCTTTTTATCACTGTTCCCAGTTATTATAGGAAAATAAAAGATTTTTCAGGTCCCATCAGATTCCAATTTCAGGGGGTTGAATTTTTCTTAGCTTTTCTTAATAGCAGCTTCCCTTTGACAAAAGGAATGGTGTTTCTTCAGCATTATGTGCTGCACTGTTTGGCCTGAGATAAATAGTTGAGTATACATTGCCCAATTCAGAGCTGGGTTCAGTGGCTACAATCCCCTTACCAGCTGTAGATTTAGCCCTTGTTCTGTTAGTTGAAAGACTCCCCCAAAATGTCATATTTTAAATCAAACCAAACTTGCTAGCAGTTTTTCCAGCCTATAGATATGTCCCAGTCTCCTGTCTAAATACAGATCTTTAATTCATATTTATACTATCCCTGAATACTTTCAATAACACTAATAGTGGTTAGAATTTATTATTATTATTATTACTACAACTATAGTGGGAGTTGAGGAAGTTGTCTGCAATACTACTATTTAACGAGTCTGCAAACAGAAATAATTTTAGAAATCAGTGTCACATGTCCAGGCACTGGCACCTGCTTTCCCCCTTCATGGTCCAGCAAGGATGCCCATGCTTAGGCTTCCAGCTTCCCAGATGTTACATTTCTTCTGTAAAGACCCACGTCTCCCTCATCACTGATGAGGAAATTTCTAGACTATGAAGTTCCCTGCCATCTCTCTGTTATTTCCAGAAGAGGTAAAAAGAAGCAAGGAGTCCTGTGACACTTAAAGACTAATAAATTTATTTATCGCATGAGCTTTCGTGGGAGACAATCCCACTTTGTCAGGTGCTTTGAAGATGGTGGAACTTGTAAGTGTCTTGCAAAGTGGGATTGTCTCCCACAAAAGCTCATGCGATAAATAAATTTATTAGTCTTTAAGTGCCACAGGATTCCTTGCTTCTTTTGCTGAACTAGACTAATACAGCTGCCTCTTTGGAACTTGGCCAGAAGAGGTAGGCTCTCCAAGCACACCTGTTTGTGGTCTCTTCAGAGGTAGTTAATATGAGACTGCCCATAGTTCTAGGTACATCATACTCTTCGTATACAACCCTATGTTATTCTGAAGGTAAAAAACTACAGAGAAAACACATTAAAAACAATCTAAGAATCAACATATGCTAATAAGCCTACCTGACACTGTGCCACCCTTCTGAGAAGTGTTCTGGCTCGTGATTCGTCCTTCCAACCCAAGCATTGAGATCAGGCCAATCCTAGACCAAAAGTCCTGTACATTTCTTGGATCCAAAACCAGACCCTGAGCCAGTTTCATCCAAAAATCCATTCTTCTGGTGTAGTACCCTCAAGACTCCACTTTAAACTAAGTTATGTGCACTTCTCTGGGGGAATGGTTCTTAGGAGATGTTGCAACCTGGGTAGATTTGCTTAATTACTCCCTGTTCTTCTCCTATTTATCCCTACCATGTGTGACAGGGTGTTGGCTAAGGGTTCCTGAAGCGAGCATCTGTCACTCAAGGAAGGAACAGCAGAGTGGGCTAATCAGGCAGCTGCCTGATTGGGAAATGAAGAGTAGCTGCCAGCCTTGTACACAGGGGCTATATCTAGGCTGGATGAAAGGAGTGAAAGAGAATGGAGATAGTGCTCAAGCAAGTGAAGTAGGAAGGCAAGAGAAGTAGAAGTATGGGTAAAAGACTCATAGGAAATCCCCACAGCTGCTGTTTGTAGAGGGACTGAATTGTAAGTAAAAGGTAGTGGGGAGCAATAGGCTAGGAATAAAGGCACAGGTGATTACAATATTTTACAAGTCTCTGACTCAGAGGTCAGCAAAACTTTGCAGGATCTGTTAGTCTTTAAGTGCCACATAACTCCTTGGGTTTTTGTTTGTTTGTTTGTTGGACTAGACTAACACGGCTATCTCTTTGAAAACTTTGAAAACTTTTTATGTGGCCTTACCCCACTCTCCTCCCCAACCGTCTCCCAGTGCCTGTGGATCCCTCTGCTGAAGAAAACAGCCATTGTATGCAATTTCAACAGAAGCACACAGCAGTCAGTTCTGTCCTCTGCTATCACATAAACCCATGGTTGTGACATCTTTGGCAGAATGCCCAACCACCACCAAGGAAAAAAAAAGCGCTACTGCCATGGACACTTTAAGTGGCATTACAGGCGCACACACACACACACACACACACACACACACACACACACACACACACCTGGCTCCTGAAAAATAGTCAGCACCCAGGGCGGTTTCAGCAGAACAAGTGGCACTATCAGTGACAGGGAAAGAGTACCATGTGCTGCTCAAAATCCGCCTGCATACCACTTTTGGCACATGTGCCACAAGTTGCCAACCCCTGCTCTGGCTGGTTTGTTAGCAGAAGAGGGAGTGGAACTGAGGAGCACTGGTGCACCCTGTGACACCATACATACACACAATCTATTAATAATACACAGTTTCATTTTTTAGTACAAAGGACCCCAGAGGTTTTAAACCTAATTCAATAAGGTTTAACTTAATTCATTGGAGTTTATCTTAATGCCATCATATAAAGATTTTCCTTTCTGCATCCCACATTCAAATCCCCTATGAGCCATTGATGACTGGAAAGTCATTACCAGCCAGTCATTTATGTGAAATGGTTGGTGACTTAAATCCAACTATCAGAGAACCAGTGTCCCTATCAAAAACAGACATTTGGGTCCATTTGGTAACCCTATGTTCAGTGCTCCCAGCAGAGTAGCCCTGGACTTGGATGAACTAAAAAGTTTATTTTACCATGTTATCCCTATAGGCTGTGCTTCCAGGTAGTGACTGAGACACAAGTGCAGGATGTTTGTGGGCCAACCTGTTCTGCCACTGCCAATGATGTGTCTGTTCTGGCACTGGACAGATGACTTCACTCTCCAGGGCTGACAGTTCAAAATCTTACACAAACAGTGAAACATGCACATTAAGCAGGATGGTGGCCTTGACGGTGGCATGAGTATTTGTTAGTCTACAGAAAACTGTAAATCATTTTATTTAAAGCTATATAATTAGCTCCTTCTACTGCTTTAAATTCCAAATTTCAGAAGCAAAAAATACCCTCTTCTTTTAGCAGAGACAGTTCTGAATTGGTTAACTGAACCTGAAGATGCTGAACTGGGGATTTAAATTCCTGTCCATATTTAACACCCCTGGCCCAACTCTTCTTTTGAGAATTATGAACTCTTCTCATGCTGAGTAGTAGCATTGAAATCAATGGACGTTAGGAGCCTAAATAGCTTTGAGAATCTATGAAATCAACAGAACTGGAAGTCAAGTACTGTTCTATTTATTGTAATTATAGGAGCAGAATCTGTCCCTAAGTTTTACTGGTCAGGAGACGTGAGTTTTTCTCAGGGATCAAAGTCCCTTCATTTCATTTTAAAATACTAATGGGAGAACATTCTTGCTATAGCATGTCACCTACCTCATTAGTTTTGCTTTATAAATTACCAAAGTGTCTATTTGTGATTTAAAACCAATTTACCATTTCTCCATGATCAGAAGAGCTGTCATTTCCTTTCCTCTGTGGAAACATGAGCCATGATAAGGGAGTTACTGCAAAAATTTTGGACTCCTTTAAGTCAATAAGTCAATCATTTTAAGTATTTGTTGTGCAGGCACCCTGGTGAAATTCTTAGAACTCATGCATGCTGAGAAAGTATCGATAACCATAAAATTTCACAGCCCTTCTTTTAGAACCACAGCCTGAGCATTTTGTAGAGAAATAAAGCTTTGGTTAACTTTGGCACTGGCAGACCTCATTAAAATAACAGCCTGTCAGTTTCAAGTTTAAAATAACAGAGTTGTCAGTTTTATAAGCAGTGGAACAATCTTCAGTTTTACTCTCGGTGAAATGATTTGTATGTAGCATAGTTGTAGGAAAGGGCGAAAGGCTAACCAATAGTGCCATCTCGAGGCCTAAGCTACCACAGAGTACAAAAATGGGGGCAAATGCATGCAGCTGTAGCAACAGGCACTCTGCCAGCCTGTGATTTATATAATCCCTCCAGAATCAACTTGATAGACAGCTACATTTTTAAAACGCTGCAAATAATTCACAATTAAATGTGTGGTTCAGCAACCACTTGGCTTTTAAATTAATTTTATTAGGAAATGCTAACATATAGAATGTATGAAAATAACCCAAATAGAGCAAATTAATTCATGTTCAACTCAGACTAGTTTTAGAGCTAAATCATGGCTTTTCCTGACCTCAAAAATGATCTGCTTTTTGTCTGTTTATTTATTTATTTAGTATATATTTCTTAAGGAGGTACTCTTCTAGTAATTCTCACCATTATAACTGCATGAGTTAAACACTGGGCACAATGAACTCTAATAGTGATAATACCAAAAAACAGAAGCTGACCTTCACTTAAATTAATTGGGGGTCCATTTACAAACCTCTGTTTAACTGGCCCACACTCTCAAGAACTTAATATTTTCTGTTAAAAATTAAACAGCCTGTACCCTTTATCACGGTCACCTTAAGCTGGCATCATTGGAAAATTCAAACTCTGGAAGTTTTATTTAATTACTGAGGAACGTGATGGGGCACTGGCAGTGGTCTGGAAGAAGGCAACCTAAAGGAAGGCTCAATAAAGTTTGAAAAAGAATCAACTATAATTAAACATTGTCTCATTCTATCATATTTGTCGCTCAAAGCACCCCATTATTTATTTCAGTCGACCTGGTAGGAATCCAGTGTGTTTGTGTGCATGCATGCGTGCATGCATGTATTCATTTTTGTTCAATATATAGATCCATAGTGTATATATCCATTTTTATTCAATATGTTTAAAAATAGCTTATGAACAATTGTAACTAAAAATATTCACCAATCAATACTTATAGCGGCAATATACTTAAATTTAATATCAAACCATAATGACAGGCATAAACATAATAAATATTCAGATATCTTATCCATTCCATAAGCATACTCAGTATGCTGCTGTAAATAAAATATTGCTAGCCATTAATCTTAGAATGCTCTCAAATTAAATCCCCAATGAACATAAGTAAAAATCAATGTATGAAATTCAAGGACAGTGTTCTGCCTGTATGACATAGCAGATATCAAATTATATTGATCTGCAAATTATATTGATCTGTATATTCTCTCTATCTTACCATTTAACCAACATAGGATTTGTTCACTACATCATACATGACTTAATTAGTCTTTATGTAAATAAATCTATTCTTGAGATCCAAATATTTGCATCACTACAAACATGTTGTATATGCATGAACAAGAGATCAAGTCTTAGCTTGTTAGTCTGACTAGTAGTAGCCAGAAGGTTGTGTGATGTTTCACCTGGAAATAATATGGACCAAACTTCAAAGTAGCATATATTTGTCATGTAAGTTAAATGTTGTGTGCAAGAGACACAAGTATGGTACTTCGTTGCACCAAATTCACATATGGTGACAAGGCTACTTGCTGTCCCTTAGACCTAGTCTACACTAGCTGCAGATTTTGGTGGCAGTCAACAGCAAATACATAAGCTATATATAGTAACTTGCGTATCTCTCATCAACTTCCTAACATCTACTTACCATAGTATCTCCACGGTGCTGTACTCATGGCTAATGCCCTCCTGTTAACAAAACACTATGCTACTTGCTGTAGTGATCAACAGTCAACTTCCAGATTCAATTTAGCAAGTCTTCACTGTTGCTCAATTTAATCTGCAAAATCTATCCTGTACTGACAGCAGTGATGCCAGCAGTGAAGACATACCCTTACTCTTTCATCTTAATTGGTATCACTACTTCCTTTTTACCTCCTCAGCATATACATTACATTTGTTCTGCCCACCCAGTGATGGCCAAGGGTCAACTCCTTAGCTGGTGTCAAATGCCAGGCCCCCAAATGCAAATTACACTAGCATACTTTACCATGTATACACACTTAAAACATTTTCTGATCATTTACCCCACCATTTACTTAAGTGCAGAAATTTGCCTAGAAAGCTCTGAGAGTTACTTCTGTTGACCTTTCCCCTCTTAGTAACACAGATCTGAGAGGGATAAAAGCTGTCCCTAGATTTTGGCTTAAAAAAGTCATACTCAGATCTCAGTGGTTCAAGAGGCAAATTACTGATCAACATTATCCAAAAGAGCCCCACTACAGTGATTTTAATTTTAACTACGTTAAGCATCTTTAATGTTTAAAGCATTGTTTCATTTACTATAGTACTATTCATTTTTAAACAGTATGATAGGAATATATAAAATGTTATTTTTCTCACACAAAATACGTTAATTTAGTGCCAGTTGGTAACTGCATTGGTTAAACACATAATAAAAACATCCTGACTGGTTAATAACTTAGACTGGTTAATAATTAAATCACACAGTGTTTTAATATCATGTGCTGCGAAGAGCTGCAGGAGATGCATTAAAGAGCAAATAGTGGCTTACATGTTGCAGTCTCAACTTAACTGCTTTAGACTCTTCTGGGCTTTATCTGGGAAAACATTTCAATGTAAAGAAAAACTTAGTGTCCCACTTAAATTTAAAACACCAGAAATTTACAGAATAACCATAAAAAGATGGTACAAAAATGTCAGAGGGAAAGAGTGGTAAGAAGCATTTCTTCTTAAAACAATTCCTGGGCCTTGCTAATGTTATTTCCTGTGTGATATTCAACAGATAACCCAAGTTAAAACTACCTAAAGCAGACGACTATATGGTTAATGCCTAATTGTGACTGCACAATTGAAAAATAACTTGGTACATTTCTCTTGGGTCATCCATACTAATGAAATGTCATCATTTTGGTTTTGGGCCCTTATTATTTTGTGGTATATTTTTAATTAACCCAAATTATCTGTTCTGACTATTTGGAGTTAGCAGATGTTTTTTTGAAATGGAACTAGTTCTGGGACAGCGTTCCCTGTAGATTTAAGGGCCAGTACATGACTGCTTTGTAATTTTCTCTGGAAGATAAGTTGAAAAACCTTGTGTGGAAAATAAGCTGAAAAATCAGAAGGGTGGTGTTTTACCGTCAGTTTATGCTTTGAACTTCAAGGGAATTTACATGCTTAAAATTAAGCAAATGCTTTGTTGAATAGGAATGGAATTGAACACGTTCAAGTGTTCTGCTGACGTAGTGCCTAAGTGACTTGCATACGGTCACAAAGGAAGTCTGTGGCAGAGGTAGGTAATGATCCCAGATCTCTTCATACCTAAGTGCAGGGCTGTTTTAAGGCAGGGGCTTTAAGGGCTGCATCCCCTGGCCCCAGCCTAAATGGGGGCTTCCACAGCCCCCCAAGAATCCAGCCTAGCCAGCCTGAGTGGTCATCTGCTGCTCACCTTCCGCCTGCCTGCCCAGCGGTGGGACAGGAGTACTCCAGCCTCTGACTAACCCCTCACAGCCCCCAGCAGCAGTGCCAGCTTGTGCCGGCCAGTGACTCCCTCCTCCCGCTACACAGCCCTCCCCCAGCAGTGCAGCTCATTCACCCCTACTACCTTTGTGGGCTGCTGCTCGCAGCAGCACTGTCTGAAGCCTCCACCACCACCACCCCACAGCGCCAGCTGGGGTCCCAGTATTCTAGATGAGATCTCACCAGTGCCTTGTATAACAGTACTAACACCTCCCTGTTTCTACTGGAAATAACATATCTGATGTATCCTAGGACAGCATTAACTTTTTTCAGTCACATCACACAGATGGCTCATAGTCATCCTGTGACCAGCTAACACGCTCTGGTCCTTCTCCTTCTCTGTCATTTCCAATTGATGTGTTCCAATATTATAGTAAAACTTCCTGTTGTTAGTCCCTAAATGCATGACCTTGCACTTTCCACTATTAAATTTCATTCTATTTCTATTACTACAGTTTACAAGGTCATCCAGATCTTCTTCCTTCTGCGTATTGGCAACACCACTGAACTTTGTGTCATCTGCCAAATTTGTTAGCACATTCCAACTTTTTGTGTCAAGTCTAGTAATAAAAAGGTTAAGTAAGATTGGTCACAAGAGCAATCCCCAGGCACACCTCTAGTAAACCCCCTACAGCCTGACAATTCACCTTTCTGTATGAATTGTTGTAGTCTCCCCTTTAATTAGTTTAATCCCCTTTCAATTTTCATATTAATCCCCATCTTTTCCAATTTAACTAATAATTCCCCATTAGGAACTGTATCACACACCTTACCAAAATCTAAGTAGATTAGATCCACTACATTCCCATTGTCTAAAACTTCTGTTATTGTCTCAGAAAAGATGATCAGATTGGTCCAGCAATGATTTACCTTTTGAAAAGCCACATTATATTTTATCCCAGTTACTGTTAACCTCTATGTCCTTAACTATTTTTTCCTCTTTCAAATTTTTTTCCAAAATCTTGCATGCTGCAGAGGTCAAACTAACAGGCCTATAGTTACTCAGATCACTTTTTTCTCTTTTTTAAAAACCTGAACTATGTTAGCAATTCTTCAGTCATATAGTACAACCCTGAGTTTACTGATTCACTAAAAATCCTTGCTGATGGGGTTGCAAATTCATGTGCCAATTCCTTTAATGTTGTTGGATGGAGTTTCTCTAGGTCCCCCATTTTAGTCCTGTTAAGCTGTTCAGATTTGGCTTCTACCCAGATGTGGTAATTTCTACTTCTATATCCTCATTGCCCTTTGTCACCCTGCCACCTTCAAACTAATGTTTGGATGAATTTTGCAAAATGGACCCTGGAGTCTGACAAGCAAGATGCAGGTTAATTCTATTCAAAGAGATTTGAGTGCAAGAATCCTAGCAAATCCCCGCTATCAAGGATGAAAGGGAGCTGTGTAAAATATCAAAATTACATAGGCCTTTTGTTTAAATGTTTTCATGCAAGTCTAAGGGAGCTTTCAAGATAATCCTTAATTCAGATGAAAAACTCAGAGAATAATAAACATCAAGATATCATTTATTAGGCATGCCTCCCCAGAGGGGATTCAGTAGTCTGACTTCATAAACCTCGAGTGAGAAATATTAGCCAAATTCTCAATGGCTTTTATCTCATCTCAGGGGTACTGTACACTGATGTCTGTGTGGGTAGGGAGAGTTAAAATGCTGTTGATATTCAAAAGATGTATTGTAGAGAACACATTACTGCGGAGATTAATAGGAAACTCTTTGTTGATGTATTTGGGATGATCTCACAACTAAAGTCACTGGGAAGCCACAGAAAAATGTTCTGAATTCCATAGAATTATGCCTCCCTATTTCTGTGAAATGTCTTTAAGGTTAGTTGACTTGCATTCAAAATACAGCTTTGACCCCATAAGCTTTCACATCATGTGACTGAACATAAATTCATAGACTTTAAGGCCAAAAGGACCATCGTGATCATCTAGTCTGACCTGCTATACATTGCAGGCCATAGAGCTTCATCCACCCTCTTCCTGTAATAAACATGACCATCAACCTCCACTACTTCTCTTAAAGGGAACCTCAAGTAGCTTGTATCACCATTTCTTGCACCACAAATGGCTAGCAGAAATCGCACTGTACTTCCAGAAAATCCAAAGGCCAGGCTAGCTTCAAAGAGGAAGAACAGCTGATCAGCTTAGCATGTCAAGTTCATCTCTAGCTACTGAATTTCAGATGGATGAACAGAAGTTCCAGAATAGCAGTGTGAAAGAATAAAGGATTTAATGAGTTATGTCCATGCCTTGTTCAAAACTCTGCTAAATTGGCTAGAGAGGGACATAACTAGTGAGTGAAAATATTCATTGCCACACTGCCAACTATAATACAATTTAATTGTTTGTCATTAGAATGAAACTTGCATAAACTTAGTTTTAAGAAATTGCATCTGCAGTGAGGACTATTAGAAACAAAACAGTTGCCGTTCCACAGTGATTACAGCACTATTCCTGCACTATCACTCCTTTTAAGCAGCCAGTAGGAAAATGCTACATTCCTGGAGAGCACAGGCTCTGGGAGTGGGAAGTGTTACCCTAGGTGTTTGGTGCGGTAGTGGGAGTTGTCTAGACTGGGACTTAGGAGCTCTTTGTTCTGTTCTTGACTCTTCTGCTGGTATGTTCTTGGATGAGTCACCATACTCCAGGCTTCAGTTTCTCTGTCTGCAAAATGGGGATAATGATAGCGGGTTTCCTTGGGAAAGTTCTTTGACACCTGCAGAAGAAAAGTGCTATATAAGAACTAGGATTATGCCTGGACCAAATCATGTAAATCTCTCTCTGTCATTTCCCCCATCTCCAAGTGAAGATAATACTTCAGGGGAAAGCTGTAAGGATTAATTAGTTAATATCTGCAAAGCACTACAGAGACTCTGTTTACTTTGTCTTGTATGTTTTTATAGTGCAGAAAAATCTCTCATTATAAAGCTTAATAATAATCACTCCTCTGCGGTGTAAAGCAGGGCACACACAGAGAGTACATGTGCAACAACAGCATAACATCTGCAAAAGTGACAATGGAGTGGGACACATTATGTTCATTTTTACAGGGATAGTCTGAAAACTTTATGCAGGGTTTGAGAAGTGGGACTCCCATTTAAATCCCTTACATTACTGTGAGAATTTACTAAGAATTGTAGGGAAGGGTAAGATTGGCACAGCAGAGGGAAGCATTTTACGTCCCCTTCCTCAGGATATTTACTCTTCCGTGACCTAAAATAAAAGTGTACAGTTGTAAGTTACCAGCCATGTTCTTTTTTCAATTGGCAATCAAAATCCAACTTTTGAGAGTCAAAAACTTTCCTCATATAAGTCACTGCTCCTGAGAATCAGTGCTCACCACTAATGTTGTGGGACTACTTCTGTAAGTAACAGCTCACCAGGCATCACAGTGAGCCTAAATAAATAGTCAACTAGCTTTTGATTAGAAAATGTTCTCCTGTTGCTTTTAAGCTCCAGGTGCTCATTGGAATAGTTCCTGTTTTCTGCAACTTCTTTTTCCCCCTTTCAAAGTCAGACATTGTATAGAATGCATCTGAATTACTACACTGTAAAATGTACACCTTTGTGTGGGAGCACCTTGAGGTTAGCAGTGCTGCCAGCCTTGATTAGATGAGTCACCAGTCATTTGTTTTTTATTCCCCAGTCTCAGGCAAACAGGAGTGGGAGCTATTTCTGTCCACTTACTTCTCAGGCGCTCTGCTCCTAGGGACCCGGAAGAGTTTGCGGGGACTAGAAGGAATCAATATAATATTCTGTAACCTACTGTGTTGATTTATCTCAACACCATTTAAAAGGTCACTGTGGGTTTGCCCACAGTTGATAATCTAGTGAGTAATTTTTTGGCTTGAAATGGCTCCCCCCTTGAGAGCTAAAAGGTTTGCACATGCTGCTGTAGTGTGCGATACTAAAACTGAACAATTAGGTTTGGAGGAGATTTCTATAGATCTCTGTCGTTGCAGGAATTATTGTCAACAAGTCAAAATGCTGTTCCACTTATTTAGGATCTTGATTATTCAGTTACCATTGAAAATGCACACGGTACTTCAGAAGCAATATTCTCAGATGTTAATGTCACCTGCAGCATAATGTGACATTCCAGAGTTTAAGCATTATACAGCAGTGTGAGGCATTTGTTCAGAGAGCTAGACTGTCTTCAGAACAAAAGATAAAAGAGACAAATAGCCAAGTACAATCTTGTACCTTAACCACTGGAAAGCCTGTCTTAAAACTGACTAGAACAGTGGAGAGCTTTTATTTCTTGTTTTTTAAAGAATAAAACTCAGTGATTTCCTTTGAAAGCTATTCAACAAGTTTCCCTAAATCCTGTTACATTTAATATGAAGTGCATCTGTTTCCATAAGAGCAACCATCACAGGTCCAATGATACCATTAATTTTTTCTAGCCTACCCTTTGTTGTGCCTTTTAGCTATGTTTATAGATTTTCTGCCCTTGTAAACCAATGCAAAACAAAAGCTGATAACTTTTTAGTCTGAACATTCATCAAATAAATGCGAAAAACGAGTTTGCACCGATTTGCTGGCTTGCACCAGTTGGTGCAATCTCTTGCACAGGATGGAGTTTGCAATTTCAGAGACCTTGTTAAAATCTGTCCTATCATTTTTGAAGCTGAGGTCTACAGACAAATATCTAGCTATAAAGATGGATATGAAGTGTATGTGTGTGTATAAAATCTTTTCAGCATAACAGATCTGAATCTATTGCATTTTGCTTACAGCTTTTGGATACTTTAAATCTATTCATTACCAGTTCAATAGTTATTAGAAGCTAAACATGTAGAATTAAATATAATTATTTAGACAATTTACAAGATCATGTAGATCAGTGGGTGAGCCATTTTATCTGATGAAACACTGCTTAATTGAATTGGCATTTATTAGGCTATCATACAGAATGATGCTTAGGAGAATGGAAATGTCAGAAGCCTTCAATCAAAAAGGAGATAGGAAAGAACTAAATGCTCCCTCTGTTACTTTTCCTTTTCTCTTTGGTTAAAATCGTCTAGCTTGAGGAAGAATGGTTTAAAAGTGTCTTGGATTATTTGTGTCCACTCAACCTGAATGCTATGGGCCTTGCTCACAGATACAGGAATTTGACTTTATGTACCATTGATCTTTTTAACCTCAGCCATCAGAAAGTATGGAATTAAATGATCTTTTCTTAAAAATAAGAATGAGTATGGATGTCCTCTTTAACCCAATGTGCCTCTTGTCTCTTGATCAGGTAACAGACATTAAAGAGAAACTGAAGCTTTCAAAAAAGTTCTGGTCAACTTTACCATACACTATCTGCAAGGATGAAAGAGTGACAGCTGGCATGTCAAATGAAGAGGACTGCTGGAATGGCCATACCAAAGCTAGGTGAGGAAGACTCCTCCCCAAAGAGTGACATACTAATTCCACATCTGGCCTTGGAATGGTTAGCCAGTCATGTGGTCTAAGGTTTGTTTACAGAACCATTTAGAGGACTGAAATGGAAATAGGACATAAATAATTGCCTAGGAAAGCTAGTAGCTGAGACCTCTTATCATTAAGGTGCCATTAAATCAGTGCACAGTATGTCAGGATTTGAACTGGCATACTATTCATCAGTTAGATTCTAGGTCTATGTCCACACATACATCATTATTTCGAAATAAGTTATTTCAAAATGAGTTATTTTGAAATAAAGTCCTTATTTCGAAATAAATTAATT
Source organism: Podocnemis expansa (assembly GCA_007922195.1). Lineage (NCBI taxonomy): Eukaryota > Metazoa > Chordata > Testudines > Podocnemididae > Podocnemis > Podocnemis expansa. The sequence goes on along the minus strand of ML681993.1, from coordinate 13,039,879 downwards.
CGAATTAAGAAAATGTTAATTCGAATTAAGGGAAAGCCTGCTTTTGAAATGGCTGTTATTTCAAAATGGTTATTTTGAAATAAGGCCATTTGGACATGTTGTTTTGAAACAACATGTCTAAATGGCATTATTTCAAAACAGCCATTTCGAAATAACAGCCGTTTCTAAATGAATGGGGTTTACGCTGTTTCGAAATGACGGTTCTTATTTTGAAAAGAGAGAGCCTGTCATTTCAAAATAAGAAAACGTTGTGTGGACATTCAGTTTTTTATTTTGAAACAGCCAGTGTTGTTTTGAAATAAAAGACTCGTGTGGACATACCCCTAGGAGAACTGTTTATTCTGAGGCCTCAACAAACCCTTTAGTACTGGGCAATGTAACTGTGTAGTGATCAACAAACTGAAACAATGTACACTTGGGATCTCCTCTTAGGATGTAGCAGATAGTGGAAATTCAGGTCTATTTTACTATAAATAGGAAACTCTTTTGGTTATCTTTTGAATAAAACTGAAGAATAGTCCAGGTATAATAAGTGTAACTTTCATAGTTACCTTCGTGTGGAAGGCCTCACCTTTTACTACATCATCAACAGGACTGTGGCTTTAAGCATTTGTTCTCATACTTTAGCATTTTTTCTGTAATTTTCAACTTTGAAGTCAGGTTGGATCACTTTTTCTTGTAGTAGGAATGTTGCTGGAAGGTTGCTAAATTCACAAATTGATTCAACAAGTGGGAAGCAGATACGGGTTGTCCTTAAGAAAGCGGTAGATGGGTTGGTCAGGAAGCATGCTGAGGGAAGGTTACAGTGTAGTTTAGCAATATCTAAGAGTGCTTCTGGTTTAAGGGGGATGAGCTGTGGGGTCAGGGGAAAAAAGGTGGGCTGTTTTTAACTTTTCCAAATTCAAACATTTTGATTTGTTTTTCCACCTAGCGTTTTAGGGGATTTAAGTGAGCAGGAGTGATGAATCTTATATCCAAACCCTTACGGGTGTTAGGCTACATCTACAGTATGAACTTTTGCCAGCAGACAGTCACCGCTATAATTATAGTGGCGGTTGATGTCCACAAAGCCATCGTTGGGTTGGTAGAGTGTGCTCGCACTAGGACCACTTCCACTAACATAAGAAGCAGCGTGGGAGAGGAGAGAGACCTGTCTTGCTGGGGTCCCAGCACCATGGCAGCAGGTGGAAGCACAGCAACAGCCCTGTGCTTCCCAGGGTCCTGGGCACAATGCAACTGCAGCGTCTGGGGATAAAAGTTGCTGCCCAGGACCTCTCCAGCCTGAGAACCCCTGCCATCACCACTGGCTCCCCTTGCTCCGCTCACAGGCTGAGCAGGGCAAGGGGAGCTGGCAGCTGTGGCTCTCAGGCCGGCAGTGGTCCCAAGGGTGCTATGCTAGGGAGACTCTCTGAACACGGCAGCCTCAAGATTGCTGCCACCCTCCAGCTCCCCTCATGATGCTCAGCCAGGGATCAGGGTGAGAGAAGCAGGGTAGCAGCACTAGGACTCGGAGCACTGTTTCAGGAGTGCTCCGAGTCCTAGTGCTGCTACTGCCGACTCCCCTCAAGGAGAGAAAGTTGTGACGGGGATTCAGCCTACATGGTTCACCAGTCTGTGGTGGAAGGGCAGCTTCCGGGACTCACCAGTCCCTAGAGATGCAGGGAACAGCCACTGGGGCTCGCAGCCCTGGCAGCTGCCATCAAGGAATCTGGTGAGTCCCATGCACCTGAAGCCCTGCTGCTGCAGGGATCTCTTATCCATTTCACTGCTCTGAGTGGTGAAACTGACAAGTACAGTCCTGTTAGAGCAGTGAAACTGACAAGTATGACAGCCTTCCACTGCTCTAAGGGGGAACAGTGTGTTACCTTGGCTTTGCCAACAAAACCTGTACACCACTCATTTCAGTGATTTTATTTTGTTGGCAGAACAGGTCAGTTTTGTTAGCAAAGAGGGGCGTGTAGTGTGTACGTTAGGATTGTTTTGCCAACAAAAGCTGACTTATTCTGACTTGTTATCCATCCATTTCCTAATGATTCTCAATATTCTGTTAGCTTTTTTGACTGCCACTGCACATTAAGTGGATGTTTTCAAAGAACTATCCGCAATGACTCCAAGATCTCTTTCTTGAGATGTAACAGTGAATTTAGATCTTATCATTTTATATCTATATTGGGGTTATGTTTTCTAATGTGTATTACTTTGCATTTATCAATACTGAATTTCCTCTGTCATTTTGTTGCCCACTCACCCACTTTTGTGAGATCCCTGTATAACTCTTCACAGTCTGCTTTGCACTTAACTGTCTTGAGTAGTTTTGTATCATCTGCAAATTTGGCCACTTCTCTATTTCCTCTTTTTTCAATATTATTTACGAATATGTGGAACAGTACTAATCCTACCATGGACTAGGACTATTTACCTCTCTCCATTCTGAAAACTGACCATTTATTCCTGCCCTTGGTTTCATATCTTTTAATTAGTTAGTGAGCTGTTAGAGGCTTTCCCTATTTTCCTATAACCACTTATTTGCTTAAGAGGCTTTTGTGAAGGACCTTGCCAAAGACTTTCTGAAAGTTTAAGTATACCATAGCCGCTAGATCGCCTTTGTTGACATGCCTGTTGGAGAATTCTAGTAAATGGGTGAGACATGATTTCCCTTTACTAACATCATGTTGACTCTTGCTCCAAGAAATTATATTTATCTGTGTCTGATCATTCTCTTCTTTAGTATAGTTTCAACCAGTTTGTCTGGTACTGAAATTAGGCTCGTTGGCCTATAATTGCTGGGATTGCCTTTTTGAAAAAAATTGGTGCCATATTAACTATCCTGCAGTTAGGTGCAGAAGCTGATATTACATACCACAGTTAGTAGTTCTGCAATTTCATATCTGAGGTCCTTCAGAACTCTTGGGTGGATACCATCTAGATCTAGTAACTTATTACTATTTAATTTATCAGTTTGTTCCAAAACCTCCTCTAATGACACTTTAGTCTGAGACAGTTCCTTATATTTGTCACCTAAAAAGAATGACTTAGGTTTGGAAATTTCCCACTCACCCTTAGCTATGAAGACTGATGCAAAAAATTAATTTATTTTCTCCACACTAGCCTTATCTTTCTTGGGTGTTCCTTTAAGAATCTCAATTGTCCAGTGGCCACACTAGTTGTTTAGAAGGCTTCCTGCTTCTGATGTACTAAAAATTTCTCTGTTACTTTTTGAGTCTTTAGCTAGCTGTTCCTGAAGTTCTTTTTTGACTTTCGTAGCTAAATTATTATAATTCACTTTGCCAGATTTTATGCTCCTTTCTGTTTCCCTCAATAGTATTTAATTTCCACTTTTTAAAATATGCCTTTTTTGCCTCTAACTGCTTCTTTTAGTTTTGTTGTTTAGCCATGGTGGCACTTTTTTGGTCCTCTTCCTATGTTTTTTTAATGTGGGATATGCATTTAAATTGAGCCTCTGTTATGGTGTCTTTGAAGTTTCCACATAGCTTGAGGGAATGTCACTTTTGGCACTGTACCTTTTAATTTCTGTTTAACTAACTTCCTCATTTTGTGTCATTCCTCTTTCTGAAATTAAATGCTACCATGACAGGCTGCTTTGTTGTCTCCCCTCCACCCACTGGGATATTAAATTTTATTATGTTACAGTTGTAATTACCAAGCAGTTCAACTATATTCAACTCTTGGACTAAATCAAGAATTGCTTTTCCTGTTGTGAGTTCCAGGACTAGCTGCTCCAAGAAGCAGTCATTTCATGTGCCAAGAAACTTTATCTCTACAACCCATCCTGAAGTGACATGTATCCAGTCAAAACAGGAATAGCTGAAATTCCCCATTATTGATGGGGTTTTTTTAATTATTTTTATAGCCTCTCTAATCTCCCTGGGCATTTCACAGTCACTATTACCATCCTAGTCAGGTTGTCGATAATATATCCCTACTGCTATATTCTTATTATTCAAACATGGAATTAGAGATTCTAAGGCACATTTGGTTCATTTGACTCTATGATTTCTTTCACATATAATGTCACTCCTTGACAGTACGACCTATTCTTTCTTCCCAATGTATTTTGTACCCTGGTATTACTGCGTTCCAATGATTATCTTCATTCCACCAAATTTCCATTTTGTCAATATTCCCATTAATACTAGGTAGTCAAGTTGACCCATCCTGGTATTTAGATCAGTGTTTCCCAACCAGTGTGCAACGGCACACAGGTGCACCATCAGGTCTGAGCAGGTGTGCCACAAAATTTTTTGAAAAGCTACTCAAAGCGCTCTTGATTGGCTCATTGATTCATGAATATTCATGAGTTCATTTGGAAACTGTATGGTGGTGTGCCTCAAATGAATTAAAGGACACAAGGTGTGCCACGGCAGAGAAAATGTCGGGAACCACTGATTTAGACTACTAGAATTTGTATATGAGTACTTTAAATAACTGTCACTTTTTAACTGTCTGTGATTTTGTGATATAATTGAATGGGACTCCTGTTCATTTGACTAGGAGATGAAAATTTGACAGCAATAGCAAAAACCCTTCAAGTCTGAAATGAACCGGATATCTTTTGTCTTAGAAGCCACTATGAAATTAATTATACAATAAGTCAGAAGTCAGGACATTTAATGTCGCCACTGTGCAGAATACTTTGTAAGAGAAAGATTTTCTCATGGACCTGCCTCCCCTCTCAGTGTTCAAATCCCTCACTGCTTAATTCTCCAAAGCATTCATTTTGCAGGCAAGCACAAAGGCCCTTGTGGACTGCTGGTAGATAAGCACTGGTTTAAATCTACTATCCAAAGCCAAGAGTACTATTACTTCTTAATGGTTAATCATTAGGCTCCATCCACTCACTGCTCCTGAAGGAAGGCAAATGGCAGCTACCAGAAAGAACAATTTCAGAAATGTTTATGTATAACTATGTGCAGTAGTGTTATAGTGACATTGTGTATCACTGTGTCTATCTTAAAAGGACAGTGTGAAAGGAAAGTTAGAAATCACCTTCCTCCATAATAACTGTTATTGTAACGGTGCTTCATAAATTACAGCCCCATGCAGGTATGCTCTGCTGGCCATAGGAGCTGGCTAGTGTGTGTTGCTCCATGAAGCAGACAGTAATAAAGAATGCATGCTGCTCTTTTTGAAAAGAACCCTACAGCATGCAGGCTACAATCCATCTTGGTTTCCTAAAGCAATTCTAGTTCTTGTACTATCTGCATGGCTGGTTCCACTCAGCTCCCTTTGCCCCAGGCACCTCTACAGATTAGGGCTTGATTATGTCCTAAATTTGAAGGATTTGGCATGGGTCCATACAAACTGGGTAGGTTTTCTTTTGAGTTTCCAAACGAGCAATTATCTTGCAGCTTTCTTTTTGCAGTATTTACATCATGGATAGTCTTGCATCCATAACAAAATCAAAACTAATAGTGTCATTGCCATATAATTAACAGGCTATGTGAAATTTGATAATGTCCTAGAGCAGAGGTCTCAAACATGTGGCCTGTGGGCCACATGTGGCCCCTAAAGCTATTTCCTGCAGCCCGCAATGACACGATCATTACCGATATTTGCAATATCATTGTATGGAAAGGTTACAGTGGTGCAGTCCTTGGGCTACTGTACATTAGTACATGCAGCCCTCTGCTAGTCCTCATGCGGCCCTCATGGTGATTTGAATTTGAGACTCCTGTCCTAGAGAATAAGGTTGTTTCTCTTTACTATAGCATGAAATGTGCTCTTATTCGCCTGGCTAGTATCCACAATAAAGTATTAGCATGAATAAGTGTAGCTGAATCTGGCCTTTAGTAAATGAAGGTTTTGATTTCACAATATTAATATACCTCCCTTGGGTCCTGTGCTATTGTTAGGCCTCCCTTTCCCTTTGTAGTAAATAGAGGAAGGTGTTTGGAAATCCAGAGAGTATTACGGGATCATGGAAGTTAGAGATGAAAAAACAGTCTGGTCATCTGGCCTAGTCCCTAGATAAAGAACAGAGAAACATAACAAAAGACAAAATGTGGATGGTTTTTTGAGTTTTTGTTTGTTTTTTGTTTTTGTTTTGTTTTGTTTTGCTTTGTTTTAACTTTAAAGCAGTGGCTTAGGTCTGCTGATCAAAGAAAACAGAGTACTAGAATCACAAAATACACACTGCCTTTGTGTTTCGTTGAACACATCCACCTTTTAATCTTGTATATACCAGAAATTTTTTTATGAAACCAAGATTATAGAAAATGAGAGCCATTTCTTCTTTTGAAAAAGGCAGAAAACCAAGATGGCTAGTGATTATTGAAATCCACTGTTGTGTCTCCACTGCTATTATTTATTAACAGAGACAAGCAGGGTTTCATCTAAGGCCACCAATTAGTGATAACATGCAAAGTTGTAGGAATGATCTATTAGCTTTCTGGAAGAGTGCACTTGCTATACTGCTGACATTTGATATAGAAAAGGTATTTGCTTGAAATGGTCAAAAGTAAATACTGGGGCAAAGGAGTGAGTGGATGATGTGGAACTGGGAACATTTATGAGATGGATAGGAAAACCCTCTTATAGCCAGAATCAAATTTACTTCACACCTAGAGCCCTTCTGAGAACTATGCAACAGGGCTGTCCCATTACATCTCATGCTAATTGTCATGGAAACTTGTATACAGAATTTGTTTTAAAAAAAAAAAGTATTTTAGAAATAAATGCAAACACCTTGAATAACAATGTTGTCCTCTATGCAGGTGAAGATTTAATGACAGTGGCAATCTCACCCAAAAAGTATCATGGAATTTGCAGAAATTTCCAGAGGGTTGGCCGAGTTAGTCTGTGTACAGCAAAAACAAGAGTCCCATGGCACCTTATAGACTAACAGATTTCTTCAGGCATAAGCTTTTGTGGGATCCAACCCACTTTGTCAGATATAATGGAATTTGTAGAACTCTCAGGCTTTAGTTTTCAAATGTATCAAATCCCAGTTAGTAGCTCTTGAAATAAATTAGGATACCCAAATATTACAAGTAAAATACCATGCATACAGCATTGGAATCTCCACCAATTCCAAATGTCTCTTTCCTTCTTCTGCTATACTCCATACAGCTAAGGGAGCACACCTTGCCTGTTCATGTCTAGACAACCACTTATGTTGGTAAAACTTATGTCACTCAGAGGTGTGAAAAACTACACCCCTAAGTGACATAAGGGCTATGTCTACATTAGCCAAAATTAGTTTGGACCTCTTAGTCCAAACTAAAAAGTTCACAGTTAGTTCAAACTAATCCCGGCTTAGTTCAAACTAATTGGAAACATTTTAGTTTGAACTAACCATGCATTCTAGTTCAAACTAATGCTTAGTTTGAACTAGAACATGTGGTTAGTTCGAATTAATGGCCTAGTCTGAACTTTTTAATTTCAAACTAAGTCTTAGTTTGTGTCTTGCTCATGCCTAGTTCAAACTAACATTTGAACTAAGTGTGGAAGTCTGAACTAAGCTTGGTATCAATTAGTTCAGACTAAGCCTCCTTAGTCTGGACTAATTGGCCAGTGTAGACATAACCAGTTTCACCAGCATCAGTTGTAGTGCGCATAGGTACCACCACTCCAGGAGGTAGTTTTATTGTGTCAGGCAATCTGAAAAGAACAGTCAGCCATTATTAGTCTTGAGAAGAAAATAGAGCTGCATGTTGAAAGAAAAATGACTAAGGTTTTAAACAACCTTTGTGGGACTTTTATAACAGGTGCCAAAAAGCATTTTTGTCATGCCTGCTGATGAAAGTCAGAAGAGTGGTGGAAAGACTAATGAGGATTGGAGAAGAAATGGTTTAAGGTTTTCGAAAATGTAAATGGCACTAAATTACTGCTATATCTGAGCAAGAAAAAAAGATAGAAAATTAAGAGCAATATCCAGCTTCTCACTAATGAAGTAAGATTTGGACTTGTTGAGAGAGAAGTAATCGAACATCGATTCAAGCTAGTCTTTCCCATTCTGATTTTACTTAGAATAGTTATTATTGTGACCATGCACAAAAAGTGATAGTTAACAGTGAGAGCAGCAGCAAAGCTTGAAACCCACAAGGGTAGCTTCACTTTCAGAACTGCAACATAAGCAGCTGTGTTTGAACAACTTTGCCCAGCCTGTAGTCAATTTTCTGTCAAAAATGGTCTCATGACACTGCTTCCAATTTCATGTGACTTAACCCTACCATACACACATCAAAATGTTTTAGTAAGAACATGTGTTTGGCTATCATTCAGAGGGAACACGTTACTCAAAAAACACCTTGGACTTTGAATTTCTATATCCCTGGTTTAAAGAAAGGACAGCAATTTTTAGCCTCTTACAAAGAGACTTTCCTTTGAGAAAACAGGTAAATCATTATGTTAACAATTGGCTAAAAACTTCCTTCATGTGCTATAAAGGCCCTGATCCAGGTTGGTACTTAAGCTGGTGCCTAAATTTAAGTGCTTTGAAGTCAGCAGGCTTTCTTAAAGTGCATAATTTCTTCACTATCTGTGCCCTAATGGCTCAATACTAAAAATGTATACATGTAGCAATAGCAACTAAGCATACATGATGACACCTAAATAATAATTTAGTCATCTGGAATCTGATGTAGGCACTTTGTTATCTTTGGATGCCTAATATCAGGCACCCAAATTTGAAACTTATGCACTGAGTCTTTAAACTGAACCCATTCTGAAGCTGAGTGTATCATGCACTAGCCCCTCTACTTTACCCTTAGGAATTAAATTTTATCTTGGAGAACCATTGCCATAAAGTTGTTGATTTCATATCTTAAACATTGTTGTTTTAAATTTCAACCTTCTCATGATAAATACAGTTTTAAGTGTTTTTGTGTGTAGGTTTGTATATTACATTTGACTCTTTTCAAGCCATAGCAATCATGCTATAGTAAACCAGCAATCTGTTAATTTCATGACTGTTCTTTGAATGAATCTGATTCTGCAGCAGGATTTTGAAATGAATCAAGGTGAAAGAACACAAGCAGGTCCATTTAGCATCCTCTTGGATATGTCCACACTTAGGCAGTTAAATTCATTTAAGTTAAATCAGTTTAATAAAATCACTATAAACCTCTGTAAATCGATTTAAGTGAAATTGATTTAATGTGTCCCCACTAGAAACTCAAATCAAGCTAGCATGTCCATGGACAGGAGTTGCTAGTTCGATTTAGGAGACGGGCACCATGAGAGATGTGGCAACATGGCCCTCTAGAAGGGCCCGTGCCCCCATCCACTATATAGAAAAAGCACAGCACCGTGGGAAGGAGAAGGGCAAAAAGTGTTAATCGAAATAACAGTTAAATTGAAACAACATGTCCACATTGTGTTATTTTGAAATAACAGTTTTGATTTAATGGTCTTTCTATATAATACTAGATTTTATTATATCAAAATGACTTTTCTTATTTTGAAATGAGAGAGCTCCTTATTTCGAAGTAAGGAAATGTAGTGTGGACCTGCAATCTTTCATATCGAAATAATCTGCATTATTTTGATTTAAAGAGTGAGTGTGGACATACCCCTTGAAGTCAGCTGGTCTCTAAGTAGGTGATCCATTTACAGAATTTGAAATTTGTTATTCATTGTGAATAAACAATATACAGAAGATTCTAGTTACATTAAACCCCCAAAATAACTCATATGCATTCTATCTAGAAAACTTAGTAAGGAGTCAGTATATCACATGAAGTGGTTCTGTTTTTATTAGTCAATAAGACAATAAGTCAATTTGATGCATTATATTTTAGAGCCAAACACTTCTTCTCATGTACTGAGTGAGATAATTAGCAGAACAACCATCATTCATAAGTAGGAATGCTGACATAGTGTAGGCAAAATAAATACTTAGACTTGAAATCTCTTTTTGCTACTAACTGGTTGTTTTTACTGGGGAAAGAATCTTATTTTCCTATAGCCTGTCTCTGTCATTTGGGCTCCCATCACTGTAGAATCTGAGCACCTGCTACATAGAAAGCCACATTATTATTATAATTACTATTTTTAACTTTTTCATCTTGACCTGTAAAATAATTTTTGAGTTAGTTTATAAGGTATTGATTTGTATGTTTATACTTGTGTTGAAGATAAGAGCAAGTTTCTGAACTGAAGAAATAAGTTTTGCATTCAGCTATGGACGCAATGAGATGCTTATTTCTTATGGGAGTTTGCACACTCCCTTTGAGAGCTGAAACCAGGACCATTGTATTCAGATATGGGTCCTAATCAAATCAAATCATAGGGCTGGAAGGGACCTCGTGAGATCATTGAGTCCAACCCCCTGGGAATTAAACCCAGGACCTTCTGCACGTTAAGCAGAGGTGTTAGCAGCCAGTAGTCATTATTATTATTTAGTGCCAAGGGGTATGTCTACACCAGGGGTACTAGAACGGTGGCCCACGGTCCACAATCCGGACTGCAAAGACGTTTCTAGTGGACTGCAACAATGTTCCTTCTAAGGGGAGAGGGCAGCTGAGCAACTCCAGTTGCTCGCTGCGCTGCCCCACCCTCCACTCCCGGAGCACACCCCCCCTCTCGCGGCATCACCCCCCCCCCCGCTCCCAGAAGTAGGCCTACCCTAGTTGCTTGTGGACCCTGATGAATGGTGGAAGGCTGAATGTGGACCAGCTCGCAAAAAGTTTGAGTACTCCTGGTCTACACTATAAAAGCAAAGTTGACTTTGTTAAATTGACTTAATAAAGTCTACTTAAAGTCGACTTTAAAATAAAATAAAAATAATAAAATAAAATAAAATAAAAATAAAAATAAATCTGTTAGTCTTAAAGTGCCACACAACTCCTTGTTGCCTTTAAGTAGACCTTATTAAGTCGACCTAGTGAGTACACACTACATTAATTGGACTTTATTAAGTCGACTTTAAATGGGTGTGCTAGCTTAATTTGACTTAATAAAGTCGAATTAATGGTCCCAGTGCACTAAGTCAACTTTATTAAGTTAAATTAGTTAGTCCACATTGCCTAAAGTCGACTTAACGGTAAAGTCGACTTTATAAGAGGACCTTATAAAGTCGACTTTACTGAGTCAAGTCGACTTTATTGCCCTGCAGTGTAGAGAGGGCTCTGTTTAAGTCGCCTTAAGGGCCCTTAAGTCGACTTAAACACATAGTGTAGATGTACCCAAGGAGTCTAGTCATGGATAATTAGCTAGATATTGCACAAATACAAATTAAATAAATAGTTCCTGCCCCAAGGAGCTTGCAAACTAAATATAAGACAAGAAACAAGTAGGGGAGTACAAGAACTCAACAGGACTGTAGAATAGACTGGTTGGGACCTTGAGTTCTAGTCTAGTCCACAGCACTCAAGGCGGGACTGAGCATTACGTAAACCATCCCCAACAGGTGACTATCATAAGAACGGCCATACTGGCTCAGATCAATGGTCCATCTAGCCCAGTATTCAGTCTTCTAACAGTGACCAATGTCAAGTGCTTTATAAGGAATAAACAGAACAGGTAATCATCAAATGATCCATCCCATCAGACATTCTAAGCTTTTGGCAAGCAACAGTCCCTGCCTATCCTGGCTAATAGCCATTGATGGACCTATCCTCCCTGAATTTACCTAGTTCCTTTCTGAATCCTCTAATAGTCTTGTACTTCACAACATCCTCTCACAAGGAGTTCCACAGATGACTGTGCATTGTGTGAAAAAAATACTTTCTTTTGTTCATTTTAAATCTGCTGCCTGTTAGTTTCATTTGTTGGCCCTTAGTTCTTGTGTTATGAGAAATAAATAAAACTTCCTTATTTACCTTGTCCATGCCAGTCATGATTTTATAGACTGCTATCATATCCTCCCCCTTATTCATCTCTTTTCCAAGCTGAAATGTCCTAGTGTTAGTAAGCTCACCACATATGGAAACTTTTCCATACCCTTACTAATTTTAGCTGCCCTTTTGTGTACCTTTTCCAATTCTAATGCATCCGTTTTGAGCTGGTGTGTCCAGAGCTGCACGCAGTATTCAAGATGTTTGCATACCATCTGTCTAACCTTCTCTTAAATATCTCCAATGATGAAGAGTATGCAATCTCCCTAGACAATTTATTCCAATCTTTAACTAAACTGACAGCTAGGAAGTTTTTCCTAATGCCCAACCTAAACCATCCTTGCTGCAATTTAAGCCCATTGTCTCTTGTCGTATCCTCAGCAGTTAATGAGAACAATTTCCCTCCTCCTTGTTGTAGCACCTTTTTATGTACTTGAAAACTTTGATCATGTCCCACCATAGTGCTCTCTTCTCCAGACTAAACAAACCCCAGTTTTTCAATCTTCCTTCATAAATGGTGTTTTCTAGACATTTAGCTATTTTTGTTGCACTTTCTACAGTTTGTCCACATTTTTCCTGTAATGTGGTACCCAGAACTGGACATGATACTCCAGTTGAGGCCTAAACAATGTGGAGTGGAGCAGAAGAATTACTTCTTGTGTTTTGACACCTTCCAAAGGGGTAGCCATGTTCGTCTAGTTCAACAAAAGAAAAAGAGTCTTGGTGGCACTTCAAAGACTCACATTTATTTTTGACATGGGCTTTCCTGGGCAAAGTCCCACTTTCTCAGACATATTACAAACATTAGAGTTTAAATGGAACACAGAGCTCCTCCTTTGTTTTTCATTACTAACAGCAATTCTCACCTCTCTCAACATCACATTTTGATATGTTGGGTTTGAATTTATACAACTTCTTTGATTTGCTGAAGTAATCTGACCTGATGCAGTAAAATGTAATTATAGGATTTATCTTTTGCTCTGATACTGTGAGGTTTTTTACAACACAAGTTCTCTCCACTCTGGTATCTGATGAAGTGGGACTTCATCCATGAAAGCCCATTTGAAAAACAAATTTGTTAGTCTTTAAAGTGCCACAAGACTCCTTTTTTTGTTTTAGTTCTTATTAATTGCTTACAAAACTCCTGCTAATACAGGAGTGCCAAACTTATGGGCTCTGGGCCACATCTGACCCACCAAGGGCACTGATCCAGCATGTGGAGCTGCTGCATGGGCTGGGTCTGGGAGCTCTCTGCAGCAGCAAACAGCAGAGATGGGCTGCGGGCAGAGCGGGGCTAAGCATGCTTCTGACTCACTCACATTATCTGAGTCACAGCTCGGGGGAACAAAGGAAGCACTCCAGCCAATGCTGGCTCAGCTCTGCTGTGGTCTGCCAATCAGTCAGAGTCTCATTCACAGCAGGCTGGGCCGGGGTCCCAGAGAGCCACTGCACCATCCCGCACCACAGCTGTTCACTGTCAGTCAGTCACTCAGCCTGCTAATCTGATTGACAGCACGTTGCAAGAATCAAATATGAAAAGGAAAAAGTGGGTGGGACCCACATGGGAACAAGCCAGCTACTGTTTCCCTCCATCCACCATGCTTATGACCATGCCAAAAAAGGCATTAGGTTGGCTTGACATGATTTGGTCCTGACAAATCCATGTTGATTCTTAGTTATCACTTTATTGTTTTCTAGGTGTTTGAAAATTGATTGCTTAATTATTTGCTCTTTTATCTTTCTGGGTACAGAAATTAAGCTGTCTGGTCTGTAATTCTCTGTGTATAGAGGCAGTATTGGTCATTATGAAGTTACAGGGATCAGAACACCAGCAGCCTAAGTATGGTTTTTGGAAGCATCATAGCAAAGGAGTGTTTTAAGAAAGGGTTGGACAGTGGAGAATAAGAAGATTTTGTGGTTATCTACTGGAAGCTCTTTTGCAAATATGTGGGGCAACATGATGGAAAGCATCAAAATTTAACATGAGGGCAGTGGAGACTGGGTGATTAAAGGCAGGAGTCAACAACTGAATAGTGAATGAGATATCATAGAGAGATTAATCAGAATAAACTGGGAATATTCAGACATAGCCTAGAGGCAAGGGCCTAGAAAGAAGTCTGAACTGAAGATTATGCCCAGCTTACAGACCTAACTTCCACACACACACACACACACACCTGCTCTGCCCCACAGTCCATCTCTGCTTGGCTCACTGGCCACTGTGTCCTTCCCCTCCTGCTCACTCTCCCCGTTGTTTACCACCTAAGGGAAAAGGGGGCCATAGAAAAGAGGGGGAGACTAAGCAGGGAGGAGAGGGAAGGTGGAGCATTGTGACGGGGAAGCTGAACAAAGAAAGAGGGGGTGTGGAAGAGAGAAAGGGGACCTACAGGTGGAGGAAGGAGAGATGCATTGAATAGTGGGGAGTAGGCACACAGTAGCAAGCAGGCCAAAAGATTGAGGGGGCAAGTCTTGGGGTGGAGGGGAGGTAGAGCCTGAGGCAGAGCAGGGATGTAGTGTAGGTGGCACCATAGGCAGAAGAAGTGGGGCTGGGAGCTAGCCTCCTGGAAGGGAAGCTTCATCGTCTGCCAATGGTTGTAAGCTTCAGCCATCCCCTTCTAGGGGGCCATTGAATGTTCTGCCCTGGGACCCAGAATTGCTGTCAGCAACCTCCACACAATGATGAAGAAAGGGGGTTGGTGGAAAAGACTACTAGAGTATCTATTTCAGTAACAAAGTTGTCACACAGTTTTGCCACTTATCTGTATGTGCTAGAAAATATTTTTTCCATAGCAAGAGGGTGAAAAACAAAAAAGTACAAAGGAATATTTGGGCTAGATCATCATAAGGAGTAAAATAATATCACTTTTCTGACATCATTGAAGCTACACCAGTTTTCTGCAGCTGGTGATCTGGCCATTAGTGTTTACTGTATAGTAGCAAATCTCAACTGTAGTTTGCAGAGGCAAGAGCAGTTGCTGGTGGTATCCAGAGTTAGCCAGTCACGTGGTATTAACTCTTTCCCAACATCCAGGCTCTTCAAAAAGAACAGTAACTATTACACACTGTAAAACTGACAAAGTTGTTTTGTAAATATTTTATCAGAAATGTTTAAAGATGGTTAATACTGGCAAATTGCATAGTATAGACTGTGTGCTACAGTCCCTGTGTCTGTAAAACATTATATACTTAGCTACTTGTTCATTCTGCTGTATAGATACCTGCCTGAGATTATGAATGATGGGCTGACCAACCAGATCAACAACCCAGAAGTAGATGTGGACATCACAAGGCCAGACACCTTCATACGGCAACAAATAATGGCTCTAAGAGTCATGACTAACAAACTGAAGAATGCATACAATGGAAATGATGTGAACTTCCAGGATACAAGTAAGCAACTGCTTTAATGATCAAACATCTTTCAGACAAATTCATAAATGCACCCCATCAGTTCCATCATAAATTATAATCTCTCCCCTTGTTCACATTAATCTGTGCAGTATACTTTATTCCAGATGGTCCTGAGTTGGAAAAGTAGAGCAATTCAAGGGCTTGCCTTTATAAGAAAGTCAAGCCAGTTTAGTCTAATTTGTGAATTAAGGCCATGTCTGTGCTACAGGGATTATACAGGCACAACTACATTACAGTAGCTACACTGGCATAACCCCATATATCACTGTAGCCTATAGCAATGAAAGAGGTTTTTCCACTGCTGTAGAAACACCATGTACATGAGTGAGAGCAGCTAGAACAACAGAAACACTCAAGCTTTGTCTGCACTGGGGATTAGGTCAATGTAGCTATAGTATTCAAAGGTGTGAAAAATCCACAACCCTGAACCCTGTATTTACGTCAACTTCAATTTTAAGACTAGAACAGGCCTCATACTGAGTTGGTTAAAATGGTGCATCCCGCACTGTGGGCGCTCATGTCATTTTTTAGTAACTTTTTTCTGTTTAATTTAAGTTGAGTGGGAGAAGGTTAAAGCTAAAACAAAAATTAATCATGGTTAAACTGTGGTAAGTGTCCTCATAGAGGTTTGCACCAGTTTAATTAATTAGTCTATCTGTTTAAATCCTTCCATGGGAACAAGTCTTAAAACTGTTCCTGTGATATCATTCAAGATTGAAATGCTCAGCAACTGGCAAAACTGACATCAGAAATCACAACATTCAAAAACCAGTTGCTGAGCACTTCAGTTTTGCTAATCACTCTTTTGATTGTCTAACAGCTGTGCTCAAGCAAATCAGTAACACATCAAGACTTCAAAGAAAAACAGCAAAATTGGAACTGATATGCAGATTCAATTGTGTGAAAGCAGGATTAAATCATGACTATGGATTCTTTTATGGATTCTTCTGTGTTTAGTTTCCTCCCATTCTGGAAGTTCCCCCATCTTCAAAGCATCCGATGAAGTGGGATTTCTCCCACAAAAGCTCATGCAATAAATAAATTTGTTAGTCTGTAAATGCCACAGGACTCCTTGCTGGTTTTGCTGAACTATACTAACACAGCTACCCTTTGGAACTTGGCAGAGTGCTGCATGATCTTCATATTAGTAAAAGCCTTCATATATGAGTGGGGACTTCATGAGAAGGTTTCAATTCATATCTTTTCAGATCAGCATATCAGAACCATACAGGTTTAACAGGTTGGATTTTGTGCAATTAGTTGTTATTATTGCATTTTGTCACTTATATATGGTAGCAACCATCATGCATGATAGCCAATGTCATATAGAAGAGGACAAAGTATGAAGGATGAGGAAAAGACACAAAATATACAGTACAAGTAGATCAGCAGCGGATAATACTTTAAAGTCTTATTAAAGCAGTTACATATTTGGGGATTTTTTTTGTTCTTTTGCTTTTAAGATGTGACACTATATTTGCCTCTCTGCTTCCTCCTGCTATAGTTCATCGTCTGCAGTTTTCCACCATGCCAACTGACTGAGTTTATCCCTGTGTCCCTAAGCTCCTTGTACCAAAACTTCAGTCCCCTCCCTCCCTGTGAATGTGCACCTGATTCATAAGCTAAATAACAGTAATAACCAAGGACCCATATACACTGGGGCATGGTGGGACCACAAGCTGCTGCAATGTTAATTTGTTGTTTTTTAGTACTTGCCTCCATATGCAGAACTGAAATGGGAGCCTATACTCAGCTTCAGCAGTTAATCTTCTCAAAACCATCAGACCTCAGCGGTTGTCCTGTTCACTAAGCAGCTTGGCTGCCCAGCCTACTCCCCTGTTTCCTCTGTGTAAACTGTACATCAAATGACCTCCAGCCTGGATCAACAGAACAGTGCCAGGATGCTCACTGTAATCTAGATGATTACTCTCTATGGGCAAAATGCAAAACAAGAAACAGTTGTGGAAAGGTCCCAGCAGAACAGGAAGATTAAAAAAAAATTGCCAGATGCTTCATTAAATCAAAATAATGAATTGTACAGTGAAAATGTTGAATTTTGTGATACTTTAGAAAAATGACTGATTCCAGGGCTGCTGAATTTCAAAGGCCAAAGGGCTCTGAGAGAGATGATTCAGTCCCTCAGATCCATTGATTCATAGTATTATAGGACTGGAAGACAAGTCTTCTAGTCCACTTCCCTGCACTCAAGGCAGGACTAAGTATTACCAAGACCATCCCTGATAGGTGTTTGTCTAGTCTGCTCTTTAAAATCTCCAATGATGGAGATCCCACTGTCTGGATAGAAAATTTGTTCCTCTCCTTAGCCACCCTAACAATTAGCAGTTTTTTCCAATGTTGCATCTACAGTGCTTTTGCTTCAGTTTAAGTCTGTGGCCTCCTGTCCTATTCTCAGAGGTTAATGAGAACAATTTTTCTCCTTCCTCCTTGTAGCAATCTTTTATGCACTTGAAAACTTGTAGCACATGCCTCCTCAGTCTTACCTTCTCCAGAATAAACAGACCCAGGTTTTTTTCCATCTTTCTTCATGTCATGTTTTCTAGACCATTAATCATTTTTTGTTGCTAATATCTGAATTTTCTAAAATTTGTACGGCTCTTTCCTAAAATGTGGCACCCAGAAATGGACGTGATATTCCAACTGAAGCATTATGAGAGTGGAGTGCAGTAGAAGAATTACTTCTTGTGATTTGTTTACAACGCTCCTGCTAATACATCCCAAAATGAAGTTTCCTTTTTTTCCTACAGTGTTCACTGTTGACTCATAGGGTATTTCTACACTGGAGCCTTAGGTCAACTGAACCTTCCTTAAGTCAACCTAGGGAAAGCCCCATCCACACTGGGAATTTATTAAATCAACTTAAGCACTTCCTTAAGTCAACTTCAGAGCTCCACCTCGAGAGGTCAATTTAAGGCTTAAGTTGAGCTTATTAAATTGACTTAGGCCATTGTAGATGGAGAATAGCCCTGAAGTCAACTTAATAACTTAATGACTTAAGTGTTAAGTGACCTAGCAGCTGCCAATGTGGACGTGGGCAGTCTACAGGAGTTTGAAATGTGGACACTGTAAGTCAACTTCACAAGGTCGATTTAAAGTCGACCTTGTTAAGTCAACATAACAGAGCCTCCAGTGTAGATATACCCATAGTTAGCTTGTGATACGCTATGACCACCATATCCCTTTCTGTAGTTTTTCTTCCCAGGAAGTCCTTTCCCATTTTGTATGTGTGCAGCTGAGTATTCCTTCCAAAGTGGAGTGCTTCAGATTTGTCCTTATTGAATTTTATCTGATTTACTTCAGGCCATTTCTCCATTTTACCCAAATCATTTCGAATTTTAATCCTAGCCTCCAAAGCATTTGCAGCCACTCCCAGCTTGCTATTGTCTATAAACTTCATAAGTGTATTCTCTATGCCATTAACTAAATCACTGATGTAGATATTGAACAGAACCAACCCAGAACTGATCCCTGTGTGACCACACTCAATATGCCCTTTTGACTTGACAGTGAACCACTGATAACTACTGTTTGAAAATGGTTTTCCAACTAGTTATGCATCCACCTTAGAGCAGTTCTATCAAGGTTGGACTTTCCTAGTTTGCTTATGAGAATGTCATGTGATGCAGTATTAAAAGCTTTACTAAAGTCAAGATATACCGCAACTATCAAAGCTGCCCTATCCACAAGGCTTATTACCCTGTCAGAGAAAGCTATTATGTTGGTTTGACATAGTTTTGTTCTCAATTGATCCATGCTGCCTGTTACTTATCACCTTATTATCTTTTCAGTGTCTGTAAACTGATTGTTTAATTTGCTCTATTATCATTCTGAGTACGGAAGTTCAGGCTCTTGGAATATTCAGACAGGAGTTGGTGTACACTCCAGTCATTTTTTTGAGGTTATCATTGTACACCAATCCCTGTTTGACGCTTCTCATTAAAGCAAACAAGGAATCCTGTGGCACCTGAAGACTAACAAATTTATTTATTGCATGAGCTTTCTGCAATAAATACATTTGTTAGTCTTTTAAGTGACACAGGACTTCTTATTTGTTTCACTGAACTAAGCTAACACGCCTGTCCCTTTGGAACTTCTCATTAAAGCTGCTTCTTCCTCTGCCTAGACTCTCAATCTAGTGTTAGAGTCATACCAGTTACATTAAGTATCCGATACAGTGGAATTTCAGACAAGAATTTCCTTTGTCTCATTTTGCTTAATCAAAAATTAAAACTCAGGTTTTTCACCAGGAACTGCTTTGATCACAGCTTACCAGGTGAAGGAAAGGTTTGGGAATATCAGGAAAGATGCCAGCTTTACATCAGACACAAATACCTATTTGGATAGATAATATGCAGATGCAATAAAGAGAATAAAGCGTTGTTATTTCACAAAAGGCAGCAAATGGAAAGGAATGAAGTATTAGGAAAATCATAAAACGTAGGAATAAAATGAAAGGTGTGTTTTTAATCATTTTAATTGTAAATTCTTTGCAGTAGGGATATTGTTCTCATACTTGTTCGTAAAGTCCTGAGCATGCCAGCACTACATAAATAATAATCAACTATCTCATAACATAAAATCATCTACTCCTCCACAATTTTTTTATCAAGAACTTCCAATGTTCAAGAAGCAGAAAACAATGAAAATTATTTCTATGTGCATGCACATAGAAGATTCACTAAAAAAGGACAATGTGCATGAGAACATATCATACTAGCAGCCATTTGGCATATCAAGAAGGATGAACATACTGCCTAATAGTATTATTGTCACTATAATAGTAGGCTAGGTCTTTCAGAAAGCCAGAACACACATACAGAAAAAGATATGTTGAAAGATCAATGCTTCTTTACTCTGAATTATCACAGTGGCCTGTATAAAATCAGAATAATTACATGTAGATTGGTGACTAATGTCATATAGTGGAGTGACAAAGACAAGGATAAAGATTTATTTCTGATCTTCTAATTTGTTTATTTCCTCCTTAAATATTTTATTTTGTGTTGTCTTGTTGGATATATGCCGCAGATTCACTTTAATGAAAACCTCTTTTAGATACTGGCCCATTTAGGACATATGAGTTGATGAGATAGAGGAATCATTGCAAACATGTGGACATAATAAATCAAAGTGGTCCAATTTGCAGATGGAGTCCTAATTAATATATTCAAGAATCCAGATTTGTCATAGCAGGTTCAGCAAAAATTATCTGAAATGGAAAGCTTGAAAACCTAAGTTTGAACTAGAGTGGCTGTTTCATTTGTCGCCAACACCAGTGTTACTCCAGTGACTTCTATAGAGATACTCTTGCTTTACACATGTATACGACAAGTTCCAAAGGGGTAGCCATATTAGTCTAGTTCAGAGAGGGAAAAAACCAAAGAATCCTGTGACATTTTTAAAGACTAACAAATTTATTTATTTAGCGAGAAGAGAATCCCTGTGTGTATGCATGCAAGGTTGCAAATGTATTAGTACAGTATTATTTATTGAGCAATGGTGTTCTTTGTGCCCTTGAAAACATAAAATCACAGTCTCTGGCCCATGAGCCTTCATTCTGAAGTTTTGCAATAATATTTGTTTCCCTTTGTTACCTTTTGGTTACCAACAGACATTATGCATCAGGACATACTTATCAGGACACTAAGAACATGTTATGTCCATCCCTGTTCAGCAAGAGTTCAAGGACTTGCTTAAACTCCAGTGGCTTTATTAACTACCTTGGAGAATGGAGATAGACGTAACACAGAATTAATAGATTTGTTGAATGGGGGTCCTGGAGCAATGCACAATTCACCAAGCGTGTCATGGGCTTTTCGACCTTACTTTGAGACATCAAGGGCTGGCTAATTCTCTGACGGTTAGGACAGTGGATTTGAGGGAATGGAAGGTTGAATTCTGTGTTCTTATGTTTGTTTGTCTTCTTTCCCTGTTCTAGGTGATGAGACCAGTGGCTCAGGAAGTGGAAGTGGCTGTACTGATGATATCTGTCCTACTGAGTTTGACTTCATCACTACTGAAGCGCCACCTGTTGACTCAGACAGGAGAGAAGTGGGCTCTTCAGCAATCCAATCTAACCAATCACTGTCTGCATTGTTCATTGCCTGCATTGTCCTGGTACTGCAGAGACAGTGGAGATAATCTTGGTTCTGTTAGAGGGACAGTGTTTTAGCTACAAAAACAGCCAACTTTCTCCTTTTCTTACTCTCTTGAATAATGGACCATGCCACAAATACTTACCGTTTTCTATGAGAAGACAGCAGTATTGCGCTCCTTCCCTTTTTGTTTTCCCAAAGTGTACCAGGTGCCAGACTGAACTGCTTCCTCTTTCTTTCAGTGTCCATTCCTGAGAGAATTTTTTCTCAGATCTTTATTCCTAGAGACTTTCTGAGCTTCATTTGCTTTTATGCTACAGAAGCAAAAAAAAGATCTTATGGTGTAAGGTTTTCCTTAACAAGGGGGAAAAATAAAGAAAGGAACAAAGAAAACAAATTTCCTTCTAGATCAGACCAAGGCTGCTGCATTTTCAACATGAAAAAAAACAAAACAAAACAAAACAAAAAAGACCAAAAAAAGGAACAAAAATATAAAAGTTCTTCACTGACAGCCAGGCCTCCTTTAGGGGTTTCTGTCCAGTGATTCAGGTCATCAAAAGAATCATTACTATTGCAAGGAAGTCTGGATGCTTTTCTAACACAATGATAATAGAATGTCTCAGTGGCGAATGTCTTGCACTCCATCTGCCAACAACATCAGACTGATATGAAGGTACATGGGCTGAAAAATGAAATGTGTCTGTTAGCATTCTAGTAAGACCGCTAAACTAAGAAGATCATCTTATGGTTGGTTAGAAGTTAAATCGTAATGCCCAGTAAAAATTTGAGTAGAGGCACTATTTCTCTAGCTTCTTTTAGCATTTATCCATGTTACATAATTGGCACAGACATCCACCTAGCTTTGCATCAACAGTGATGGTGATGCTAAACAAATCTTCCCTCAAGATTGACAGAAAATAATATCTGGTGATATAATCTCTTTCCTTTTGCCACAGGTTTGATATAGATTAGAATTTTCTGCTACTGTGTTCATTATCTGACCAACAAGACAATTCTTGAGTGGACTGATAGGAATGATTGGAGCGATGAGTGAGTTTTACATATAGCTACATCCTTTGCATTCATTAGTTCCTGTATTACAAGGGGTACTGTGCTACAAAATGTCAAGACAAAAAATATATTACTGACATGGAGATTTCTTTCACTTTTTTAGTCTTAGTATGATCATCTATTTTTATATATATAAATATATATAGATCACAGATTTTAACTTCTTAATTACAAGCTCAGGGTTGACACATCTTTGTAAGAAAAAAAAATGTTCTGTCAACCAGCTCTTCTTTTTTTGTGCTACTCTGGAAAGGAACCCTTAATGACTGGTGAGCACAAGAATCAAAGAAGACAACCTTTTTACATATCCAGTGTCATTTCTTAAGAAGTCACAAGGGGGAAAGAACCCCTTTGGTGTGTGTGTGTGTGTGCATTCATGTGGGCGTGTGAGTTTGTGTGAAATGCCTACAGAAGTACACAAGTGACTTTATTTGTGATGGCAGTTGTACTCTCATGTGCTTCAAGAATGTCACTTTAATAATCGTTGCCTATATGGATATGGCTCTGGATAGAATATCCCTGGTTTGCATGACCTGCGTGTATAGGCTATTTTAAAGCATGGGTAAATGAGTGTCAAGCAAGTAGGCAGCCATCAAACTCTTCTTTCCCCCAGCAACAAGAAACAAAGGGCTTCTGTGAAAATTCTGAGAGTTATTGAAATTATTTGCTACAAATATACTTCCTGGTTTTTATCATTATTCTACGGTTGGTAAGGATGTAATATGAAAAAACTTTAAAGTAAACCAGCCAAATTACAATTACCGGTAAGCTGTTAAACATGTAAATCATATATGTTCCAATCTCAGTTTTTTGTCAAATTATAATTAGCTATTGATTTAGCCATTAAATTAAAGTAGTAAACACACAGCACAATAGGATAAAGTATATTTAAGCACTTTTACCTATATATATTACAAACTAACAATATATTATGTCTAATAAGAAAAAATGTCAGTTTTTAAGACCCTGTATTTCTATTTCTGTTGATGTCATTGTTTATTTAAAGTTGTATAAAATTCAGCATTGTAGGCCCAATTCAGCATTACATCTTTATGAAAAAAACATCAGTTTTTATAGCCAGGCTCTAGTTTCATATCACACATTTCATAGGTCTCAGCAGTGCTTTCAGCCATCCTCATGTTTCACTTTACAACTCTTAGTAACTACAGTTAAATTTCTTCATTAAATTAATCAGTTAAAGACAAAGTTAAAGCCAATCCATGCAATATATTTGGTTGAACTTTGATATGTCCCACACTAAGAAATTCTTTCTTCTGGATTTTTTTCACTGATTTATATATACAGGGTAACATGAGATTCCTCTGAAAGTCTCACCTGGTCCTCACTTTTCTCATTCTGCACATCTACTGGCCCTATCTGCACTGGTCTACTTCCAAAGTCCTCTTTCAGAACATGAGGGATTTAACCGGATTTTTACAATTCACCATTTATCTGGCAGTAAATGATGTCAATTTCACATGCTCTATGCAATGAAATTTACCCAGCTATCCTGAGGCAGATTCACTGCTGCATCCAACCTCTGCTGGGCATAGCAGAGCTGCAATCTGGCACTGCTAGGGAAGCCTCATGGCTGAAGCACATAGCTAGAATCTGCATGCTCTGGCCACCTAGCCACTGACTTGACCCACCACACACCTTTACCCACCTCAATACATCTTTTTGTCAGAAGGGTACAGGGATGGGAGGCATGGAGACCAGCTATTCTTGCTGGTGATGCCTCCCATACCAACAGAATCCCCAGTAGGGAATGTGCTGGAGGTGTCAGCTCCCTTTACAGCGAGCAAAAGGAGTGGATTGTGGCAGAAGATCTGTTCTGCTGAACCAAATTCATCCCTAGATTAACTTAACTGAACGTCATTAGACTTATTCTAGGAATGAATTTTCCCCACAACATTTCTTTTTCCCTATTTTTTTTAAAGTGAGGTAATGTCAGAACATGAAGCTCCATCTGTATGAAATGTTAAGCATATAGGTATTAGATATTCCCTGGCTTGAATGATTCCCTAAGAAATCACATTTCTCTGAGATTTAAAGAAGCTACTAAAACTACAGATCATATCAAATTGGAGATTCAAAAATAAAACAAACAGTGGTGCTTATAACTGCAAGAATCTACAGTACATCATTTTAAGTGCCTCTACTTACACCCGCATTAGTTATAATAAGTTGTTTTGGTAAAGGTTTTTGGGTGCCACATGTCTAATATTGCTCTTCTGTTAATGTTAATAAAGCAAGAAAGAGTAAATGACACCAATAAAATTTTCATCAATCTGGACCTAGAATCTGAGGCAAAATCCCTGGATTACATGCCCCTCCTGTGTCACATAATACTGAGGTCTGCACAGCTTTGTTTACATTTTTAAATGGAGGCGTTTAGTGAATTATACATAAGGTAATGAATAATCCAATCAGTGCACTGTATTTTTCATTTTGGTATTGATTCCATTTATTTTGTTCCATCCGCAACTTTTCAGTATGCTACAAATTTTTCTATTGACAGCCCATAGTCGTATCGATGAAATTCAGGAATAGTGGATTATAATTTCCTGTTAACAGGAGGACTGAGGGAACCTACTGTAAGGATGTTCTGAGGAGCACCAAGCAGACCCACAGGCTGTCTCCTAGTGAAGGATGACCACTTCTTGCTGTAGCAGAGAAAACCACTGCCAACTCTAGAGTTCAGATCCAAGCAACAAATTTATTTTAGGATGGGTACAAAGTGCCACACTTCAGTGATCAGTTGAGGATGATCAACCAATAATAGGGCTGAATACAAGACTGTACACAAAGGCAAAGACTAAAATCTCAGTGTAGTCTTCTATACCCAAGATGATATCATACTTTTATGAATGTTCCCCTCCTCTGATTTGTTACATAATGTTCTAGGACCACATATGAAATATTATCTTACACCCTAATTTATATAACCTAGCTACTTATGAACCATAACAAATGTATTCATTTTAACATTTGACAGGAATTTGTTGGAGACTTGTTTATATTAATTGTATGTGGCTGGGTCCACTTAACTTTTCACTGTATCTTCAGCCTTGTAACCTCATCCGTGTCCTGTACCTAGATCAGGGACTTGTCAAGAAATGAATAACAGGATATTTAGCACAACAATGGCTTTGTTTTGCACCCATTCTCAAAAAAGGCGTAGTCAGTGGTCTCATGAACAATACTAAGCCCACATTTATGACTTATGCATTTGCTTATATGTCGGTAGCTAATATATATAAAATATACATGATCCATTAAATACAATTAGGCTTTTATCATTTTTATATGTGGCAAGTTCACCAGATCACTGTCTCATATTCTTCAATCTTCATGTGCTTCAGACAAGATCTCAGTAAAGACCAAGATATCCCAGTTTCCTAGAGCTCATGATTGCAGCTGTTTGCCCACCTCATTCCCCCACACCTGCTAAGCACCTGAGAATGAATGGTAAATATCATCTGAGCACTGGGTGATCTCCATGTCCTGTGGTACATGCTTACAGATGTGAGTTTCATACCATTGCCTGAACCAGTCCTGGCCACTTACATGCAATCTTTAGATATAGAAAATTTAAAACTGTTCACAAGGAGCTGTAAATTACATGCTAATCCTGGTCACCAGAACCATCCCCTGCTCTTAATTGGAGGCCAACCCAAAGATCATGATAAAATGTTAATATAATTAAATGTTTAATTAAACACTTTCTAGGTTGTTGGTTTTGACAAAAAATAAAAACACAGCATCTTATATGTGATTCTTTTCCTTTTACTTTACACATAAGGAAAAGCCATTAAAACCAAATAAAGACAGTTTTAAATTGATTCTAGCCATGAAAATCAGATTGCCACAAATATAGTTATAGAAATAAAAGAAAGCATATAGACTGAAGTTATTAACAAGAACATCAGATTTTAAAAACCACAAAGCTGGCATTTGTTACACTAACCACAAATTGTCTACTTTGCTATGCCTGATGGATAAGAAGGAATAGAGCCAGGGGAAGTACAGTATCAAGTGGAATTGTGAAATAAGCAAACTGACATAGTTTCAAAGAGCATTAAAATGCTGAGGATTAGGTGCAAAGTGTTCTGAGTAGGTTGTCAGGGAGAGAGAGAGAGCGCAATGCATACATCCTTCTAACTAAAGACAAACAATGCACTGAATGGAGCCACATTTCCATTCTACACAGACATATTCACTGTGATGATCACATTAATGTTCAATTATCCACCCTTTGTTGAATGAGCAAGTGACATACACAAAGATCTAGAATTGGTGGTACCATACAGTACAAAGTAAAAGACAAATGACGTGCTATTAACCGCTTTCTCGTCTTTGCTACTGCACAAGAAACCACATGGAGAAACAAAACAGAGCTGCTCTCCTAAGCTACAGTATTCATGAAGCAGTAGTTAAAAGCAAAATTTTTAGAAATAGGAAAGGGAAAAGATTTAGGCTATGTCTACACTTAGACTGTTAATTGATTTAACTTAAATTGAAATAAAAATCATTAAATTGAAATAAGTTAAATCAAAATAACATGGCCACACCAGAAAGCCAAACTGAGCTAGCATGTCAATGGACAGGACTTGCTAGTTTGATTTAGGAGAGGGGCACCATTGGAAGAGTGGAATGGTGGCTCCCAAGAAGGGCCATGCCCCCACCCAATATATAAAAGGAGGAAGGCACCCTGGGAGGAAGAGGATCAAACTGCAGTAAATCAAAATAACACTTCTACACTGTGTTATTTTGATATAATGGCTTCAATTTAAAGCCAGGTTTTATTATTTTGAAATGACCGTTCCTTATTTAGAAATGAGGGAGCTCCTCTTCTTGAAATAAGGAAACCAAGTGTAGACATGCACTACTTTAAATTGAAAGAATCATCAGTATGTCAATTTAAAATGTAAGTGTAGACATACCCTTAGAGATATTCCAGTTAGAAACTTTTTCAGCAGTCTCTTGTATCTTTATGGGCTTATTCATCGACTCAGGTTATTTGCATGATTAGCTGATAATACCTGGAATATGGCAATGTGAATTGTCCTCATGCTGGAATTATTGTTTCCAGTAAATGACCCCTGCAGTTCACAACTCTCATATTTCACATAACTAACTAACTTGTATCAGCGCTTTATGAGTGAAATCCTGGCTCCACTGGAGTCCATGAGAATTTTGCCACTGACTTCAGTAAGATTTCAACAAGAACGGTAATTCCATTTTGTAAAACATGTTGATCATTTGTAATTTGCTTGCGTGCTAATTCTGAACCAAAAACCACATATTTTGAACTTCTCTATGAAAAAGAGTGAATCCTTGACTCTGACTCCAGGTGTTTCTGCATCTCTGAGGCAATCTGCTTGGCAGGTTTCCCAGAGACATGATCTCTTGGAGTCTAGGCTCCCCTTTGCCCAACAGCAGAGCTGCAGAGAAGTCAAGAAGGTGAGCTGACAGAAAACCAGGCAAGCATCCACTGGCCCTCTCCTTAAAATTGAACTGGCTCCCTGAATCATGTAATTTTTGACAAATCAGCAAATTCCAATGAAAAGGCTTTGAGGAATTTTTCTGACCATTGCTAACATCATCCTACATCCAACCACGCAGCTCTAGCATTATGCTGAGTGAGTCACACATGCAGGAGGGACTTTTTGCTCTCCTCTTCCTTACTCCTCACCTATTCCTGCCCTCAGAAATCTCTCAGGCTACATCTTTCAGCAAACAGGCAGCATACAGTGGTGAAAGGCTTTTTTGTTACCAAGGGATCAAAAGTTGGCACTTCACTGTTTTCATTCATAACAGAGGCAAAAAAGAGGTAATGTAAGGACAATTCTTTCTCTTGCCTTTCAGCTAAAATACATTAAGCTGCAATCTTGCCTTAGCTTGGGCCTTACTTAAGCAAAACTCCCAGGGAAGACGTATCCACTCCCCCTGAAATCAGTAGAAGTCTGACCTGAGAAAGGAGTTCAGTGTTTGACATTCTGAGTAGAAAAGGAGAAGGAAAGAAATGTAATTTGTCAAAAGTTAGAGGCCAGTCATTCAGAGAGCTTGGCGGGTGTCACTCCTTGAGCTTCTGTGATGTCTCTGTGGAACCTGGGTACCCCCTCTACAATCATCTGAGACAGAGATCTTTGAATTGTGGCTGTCTGCTGCCCAAAAACTGACTTATTTGTTCTTCCAAAAGGAATGGGGGATAGTTGGGGGATGAATGGGAGAAGAAGAGATTTCAGAATGAAACATTGAAGTTTTGTGATGTAAAGGGAGAATGGAACTTAGAATCAACAGCACTGCATGAGCAGTAAAGCAGCTACAGAACTGCTGGCCATCTTTTGCTCTGCTTGGCCTGTTTATGTGGCTTTCATTTTACATTTGATCTTACAGCCTGGCAGGCAGCTCCCCCACATTCAGTAAATTGAAGGCCCTGAGACTGCTTCCTAAATCTGATTAGTTTCCTAATCTGATGCTAGGCCTTATCAGCTTTGCCTACATCTCACTGCTTAGTTCAGACTTGCAGTGTCCAGTTAGTACAAACTAGCTGCGGCTTTTTTAGTTCAAACTAACTTCTTAGTTCAACTTAGTCACGCTTTTTTTTAGCTGGAACTAACTTTTTAGTTTGAACTAAAAAGGCGTGGCTAGTTCAAACTAAAAGTTAGTTTGCACTAAAAAACACAGTTAGTTCAAACTAAACACTTAGTTTGAACTTATTTAGTTCGAGCTACTACGGCTACATCATGCTAGTTCTAAGTTCGAACTAAGCTCTAAGTGCAAATTAAAAATTTTTTTAGTTTGACCTGAGTAAAGCTAAGTGTGAGGAGAGACCAAATTAGTTTGGATTAAGCCTCCTTAATCCAGAAAATTTCTTTAGTGTAAACATAGCCATTGTCTTCTATTTTCTAGGCACATATTCCGTTTTTGTGTCCTTCTGCCCTGGGAAGGCACTCTTCTCACTGAAATAGATCTCTGCAAGTCCAAAGTCCCTATTCTAAGACACATAAATCATTTAGGCATAAAAAGCCCATCATTTCCTACAAATATATTGGAATGATTCATTTCAAAAGTATGTCCAGTGAGCTTTCTTCTAAAGCCTGAAAAAGGCCTTATTTATGTGTCTCTGAGAAGGTGTTGCATCTTCCCAGCGAACACTCATACGCTGATGGTTATACTGACCTCACCCCAGGTAACTGAGAGAAAGATGATTTACACCCATGGAGATGTGTGTTTGGAAAAGAAAGACTAGTTATACAACTGCCTGTTAAGAATATGCACTACGCGCCATTGTTTATCTGTGGTATAGTCTATATCAAACTGAATCACAAAAACAAGCTTTGCCTAGGAGAAGAGTATATTTCTTGCACCCACTTTAGCACAGTTTGTGGGCTATTAGTTATAATCAGAGAGCGAGAGAGAAAAGGCAACTATCACTTTCTCTCCACTTTGTTTCACTCACTTCTGAGTGTCTTCTAATCTTGTCTGGCTTGAATGGCCAATTTTCCTGAACCCATCATCTCATCTAGAATGAAGACTAGTGCATATGCTGGTCATATCCACTTCACAGAACAGCACAGAGGTGACTTTCTATCTTCCTTCTAAATAGCCTCTGGAGAGCTCTACATCAATGTTTAATTTAGCAACCTGCTGCAGCCAGAAGAGATAATAACACTTAGAATCCTGTTCACATCTTTTTCTTCTTGACAGGATCTATTCCATCCCACTTTCTCCCCTTACTTTCCAAACACAGATGGCAGGGTGCAGCTTTATAGTTGCTAGAAAACACTTTGCGTAAGTGGTTGCATTGTGGCAAAGCAGTGCTTCTTTCTCTTGCCTATGACATACAGCTTGTCCTATTATTTTGGTCATCAAGCAAAGCCAACAGCAGAAAATTTGCTGATTTGCTGAAACCAGATTAGCTCAAAATGCCACAACGGCCACAGGAGTTTGCAGTGAGTTCTTTATTTTTGAGGTTTTATTTAGAATTTCATCCTGAGTATCTGTCTATGTATGTTTATATCAGCTGTGTGAGCATTACGTTATATGCCTACATACTACATGGGTCATTTAGGCACCTCAGTGGATCAGCCAAATATTCAATAGTGTTCAGAAGCCAGGACCACATCCGCAAAGGGATGTAGGCATCACAACACTGAACATCACAATGCCTCGCTTGCAGGCACCCAGAAAATCACAGCCACGATGCTGTGATCCACAAAGCCAGAGTTAGGTGCTTCGGCTCTTTATGCAATGCAGGGGGAAGAGTTCAGCACTGTCCTGCAATTCTCAAAAACCAGCATGCTAGCCTAGGTGAAGAGCCACTTAAGATGCTAGCCTGGGTGAAGAGCCACTTAAGCTAGCCAATGGGAGATGCTGATTTGAGGGATGTTCCCAAAATCCCATGGAGATAAGTGCAGGGAAGTGCCTACATATGCTTAACAAACAAGGAGCCTGGTGGCACTTTTAAAGACTAACAAGTTTTTTTTATCACTGATCTTGAAGATGGACAAATTGGGATTGTCTCCCACAAAAGATCGTGCAATAAACAAATTTCTTAGTCTTTAAAAGTGCCACAGGATTCCTTGTTTGTTTTGCTGAACTAGACTAACATGGCTACCCCTCTGGAACTTATCCCTGCTGAGCAATCCACACATGGTAACCAACCACCTGAAGTCACTCATCTTATGCATTGCTTATGGGAATGAGCTAGGCACCTAGTCTAGCTCTACACAAAACAGGAGAAGAAGGTGTTGTGCCCCACCTTATAATTTTCAGTGCACTCCCCTGGGATATGGGGGAGCTAGGTTCAGTTTCACATTCTTTGCCAGAGACAGGGGGAAAGGGTTTGAGCAGAGGTCTCCTATCTCTCAGGAGTGCATTACCACTGAGCCAGGGGCAATTCCAAGGCAGGGGAATGTTCAGCCTCTCCTGATGAAGTTGTTCCACTGTGGCTAAATACTTCGACATTAGTTGAGTCTGATTTCATGAGCGGGAAAGAGTCATTATACTTCGAATGACTGGAGGGAAGTGACTAGGGCACCCCATTGGGAGACAGGAGGCTGGGGGCCCAGGTCCCCTGCACCAATCACTTTGTCACAGTTATCCACAGTGGAAGAGCTTCCAACAAGAGAACGTCCCATGTGAGAGTGCTCTGACCACAGGGCTGAATCATCATGATCACCATCACATTTTGAACAGGTACAGATTTGATAGGTGTGCTCAGCAGCTGCCTACCAGACTGAGACCCACACACCACTTAGGTGACCAAACATCTATTTTTCCCCAGTTTGTGAATCACTCTGAGACTTAGAAGAAAGGAAGACAGCAGTGCACATGGCTGGAGCCTGAAACTCTGGGATTTTCTCCCACGAAAACTCATGCAAAAAATAAATTCTTAGTTTTTAAGGGTCACAGCACTCCCTGTTTGTTTGTTTTTAGATGCTTAAGGACCTTTTACCCTGTAAATGTAAACTCCAAATGTATTTAGGTACTTGCCAGGGTCCAGTGGCTCACAGTGGAGCCAAACTAGGTTTTAGGCACCTAAACCCAAATCTGGGCACCTAAATGTGGGGGACTGGTGCCTAAATACCTTGGTAGATCTGAGCCATGCCCCTTTGTACAGTGAGTGCATGAAGTGCTGACAAATTGAAACTGATTTGTACAGATGTAAATGCTTATACAAGGAGCAAGGCAAGGGAAGGTCAAGTCCCTGCTGTCTTTAGTCACTCACCCTTCAGCCAGTAGATCCAGACTCATGCAGTTGTGAACCTTTCTTTTTGCTTTTTCTTTTCTTTTTTTTTTTTTTCACTTGACTAACTCTGTGATGACTTCCTGGCTACCAACACTCACCATTGGCTGCTCTCCAAGCAGCACATTCATGGCTTGAAGAACGGAACTCAGGACCAGCTATTGTCAAATGGCAACTGTAATAGGATGGGTCAGTGGCTGCAGAGCAGGAGGGGATTGATATAGTACGTGGAGAGTGAGAGCACTGGCACTCAGACATGATACCCTTACATTTTAATTTGTTTATTTTACTCATTTGTTACATTAAATCAATTCTACATGTCTGTTAAAAATCAGTCTCTACTACTTCAGCTATAGGAAAATAGCCATTAGTAGGCAAGTCAGTAAGTTTTATAGCCATCAGAAGGTAATGCAGACACAAAACTTTAATGTATTTGTTTTCAATCATGTTGTAGTGGTGACGTGTAACAACAATGTGCAGCTTTTGTTGTAACTGACTGCTTCATATGGCATCACATCAGTGGTGTTTCTACCATACCTTTGTGGGGCTTAGCCAGAGCCAGTAGCACTAGCCTTAATGTGTCTATTTTCTGTCTGTCTGTTGCTTTCTGTCTCGCCTTCTTTTCCAGGAAGAAAGAGTTCTTTGTGTATGTAATGTTTTCTATTCCCTAGGACAGTGGTTTTCAACCTTTTACAGGTCATGACACACTTCGCAGCATATTGCAACCCTACAGGACCCAATAGTGCATCCACCCCCCAGGCCATCTCCCCAGTGTGCCATGATAAACTTAACCACTGTGTAGTGACACAGTAATGTGTCCTGACACAGTGGTTGATAACCTGTGCCTTAGGAGAGGGGCACATTCCCCTTGATATACACTTACACACAAACCAGGAAGTAACAACTATATACACTATAAGAGGGCCATTATTTTGGAAGGATTTTATTTTGCTGCCATGTTTTTGAGAGAGACCTAATAAGGCAATGGAAACCCAAGTTGGACTTTGATATTTAGAGGAGTTTAGCACTTTGGGCCTTGACAGACTGCCCACAGCAACTCTACAATAATTGTTGAAAAATAAGTCTACAGAAAATAGTCATATCCACAGTGGCTGTGTTCACGCACAGGGGGTTATTTCGATACGGTTGTTTCGAAACAACTTGTATCGAAATAACGCCTTATTTCGAAATGACTTATTTCGAATTAGCAAAAAAATCACTTCGAAATAAGGAGAAAAGCCAGAATCGAAATAGCAATTCCGGCCAACAGTTATTTCGAAACGACTCACCGTCATTTCAAAACAACATGTTCAGATGACGGTTGTTTCAAAACAAGTCATTTCGAAATCACCGTTGTTTCAAAACAACACATTCCCACGGCGTTGTTTCAAAACAACTATTGCAAAACAACGTCGTTTCGCCCACAGACAAGGTTTAACTTGTTTCGAAACAACACGGTTGTTTCGGAACAACTGTTCCTGTTGTTCCGAAACAACTGTGCATCGTGTGAACAGCTGAAACCTTATTTTGAAACAACCTCCATTGTTTCGAAATAAGGAGGCTGTGTGAACACAGCCAGTGATGCTAAGTAAGCTGCCATAGGAATAGTGAAAGAAAGAAAGAAAGAAAGAAAGAAAGAAAGAAAGAAAGAAAGAAAGAAAAAGCGAACAATCTACCAATCATCCTATCACTGTACATTTTTGTGTTTTGCCATTTTTGTCATTTCTTGATCTCATGTTGAACCCAAAAAAAAGTAAAAACTCACTGTCTCTTAAAAAAAAAAGTCTCCACTTTCCTGCTGGAACAGTTGTTCAAATGATGACCTTTTTTTTTTTTTTTTGGTAAAATATAGTCTCAGAAAGCAGCTAGGTTGAGATATTGATGATCAAAGCTCTCATTTTGTTTTAGGATTCTGATGATCGCATGCATAATCCCCAGGAGGCTTGCTCTCCCTACTTATGATAGCATCTGACCCCCCCCCCCACAACTGAATTACCGCTTTATAATCATACTCTCCCTCTCCATTATCCAAGAGCCTGAACTACATTATAAAAAAAGCTACACAATAAAGTTCCTCTGCAGCTGCTAGATTTTCTTAATCACACTTTTTTTCCCCTTACATAACACTTTGCTCCAGGGAGATTTGACTAGTGAAAAATGAATTCAGAATCCTCAGCAAATGCAAGAAAAGGAAACCCTTAACATTTTTTTTCAGGCTGTCCTCAGTTGGGCTCTGCTTGACCCATTATTTTTCCATTTACTGGTGAGTTTTTACTAACTCTAGCCAGGGAAGTTTATAAAGATTTCACACGGCAATGTTTGGTAATGTAAATATCATTTCTTCCATCAAGGCTTATTATGAATGCCATGAGTCTTAAGCCTGTTTGTCTCATGATCTGTCATGTCAAAGACAGTGTATTTGGAAACCACAAAGCAGCTAGACCATGAAATGTTGTGTTCCTGTCCATTAAGGAAGACGAGTTTGACTGCTGGGATCTTCTTTTTTTTTTAATTTGTGGGATTGTATTTACATTCTTTACGTTTTTCATACTGAGCTTGCTTTTTTTCAAGCACCTTGAAATTAGCATACTGTTAACACAAACTCATTCTGTGTAACTGTACATTTTCCTAAAATGTAGGCATGCACCATTAGAGCTTACTTTCCAGGCAAGGCAGACAAGCCTGGTGCAATAGCATGTTGCTAGACAAAGGGATTTGCAAAAGGCTGCAGACTTTATTTTCAAAATCAATACTTCATATTGTTGCCTGTGGAAAAGCCCACTGAAATGCTTAAAGCACAGATTGAGAGTTAAGGTTCAATTCAAATATTCAACAACGGAGGGAGAAAATAACTAATGTCCCCAAAGAATAATTTGATTTGCCCTGCCCTACGCCTGCAAGCTTTGCCAGTATAATGCTTGTCAGATAGATTGTACCTTGTTAGTTTGCCTGCTTCATGCTATACATATATTAATGAATATGTGTTTTCATTGACAGTGTAAGGCAAAATTTTTTCTGTCATAGTGTTAATCTGATGCTTACTCATGTGCATATTTTAAAGGCTAAAGATCGTAACATTTGAAATGACTTATTGGAAAGTCAAGTCAGTAACCACATGGCCACAATCAGAGGACTATTGTTTGTTGATACATCATTAAGTAATATATTTTTTAGATAAATAACACTTTCTATCAATGTGTTGCTACAAAGACTATCTTCGCATACAGTATGTTGAAAAGATTTTTCGCTCTATTGGCTTGAATCTGATTATGAGACATGGTAGGACTTTTCTCACTTAGGCAATAAGCTAGAGTGATGGTGTTATCTTGAGATAATCATCAATTAAAAGGTAGCATATATGGTTAAGTACCTCCAGAGGTAGCCTACGGGGTGGTATGCAGGGTTCCATGACACCTCCCACCCCAGTTTTGCTGCTTGACGTATTGAGCATGCTCACAACATTGAGCATGCTCAGTAATATTTCTAAAGCTGCCTGCCCCCCCCCACCCCTTTGTTATCACAGACAAAGCAAGTCAGCTCTGAGTATCTTTTAATCTATTCTAGAGGTATCAGGATCTTAGCTGAAAACACCTTACTGCTATTATGAAAAGTCTTCACTGAGGAACAGTCATCAGCTCTAAATATTGAAGTGTCTGCTGATCAGAGATGGTTTTTGTGAAATGCCCATGATGCAGACTACTAGCTGACTGGGATCCCATATTGCAGGGGTTGGCAACCCAAAAGATAAGAAGAGCCATTTTTAAAAATTTCTTCAATAACTGAGTGTTCTGAGAGTCACAATGGGTGTATCCTCCTGGTGGTGGGTGAGGGGAGCTGGACCACAGTGCCTACTGCAGGGTCCCCTGTGGTGATGGAGGAGCCCAGAACCTGGTACAGGCCACTCACAGGTCCCCGTTGCCAGGGAAAGGCCCAGAGCTGGGAGCCGCAAGGGGGCAGCCACAGAGCTGCATGAAGCTCCAGAGCTGCACGTTGCAGACCCCTGCTGTATTGCAATTCCCTTTCTGAGCTCTTTCTGCCATGAACAATGCTACAATCACTGTCCAAATGATTTAGCAAATTGGAGACAATGGGATCCCAGTCAGGGGTGCCAGGCGGTAGAAGATCAGAAAGCCTGTGACACCATACTGGAGTAGAAGTTTCAGTTAAATGGTGAGGTCATAAAGAAGTGTCCACTTTTCTTTAATATTTTTGCAAACTCGAATCAACTTCCATTCCCACTTCCACTGAAGCCAATGTTGTTTTGCAGTTGACTCCATGGGGAGGAGAAGTTGGCCCAGTAGACTCGATGCTAGCAATTTCTGTGCTTATTTCCTCAGTATCCATTTGCAGAACTACAAATATGATGCTTATTTTATTAACTACCAATACCAATACTAATAAAGTGTAGGGCAATATTTTACACTATTGATAATGTATCCCGTACTGTATATTCATATACTTGACTCCTCAGTGAAGACTTTGACATGCCTTATTCATTTGAGCTATTTTTATGGTATGGTTTTGTTATATCACTTTAGCATAAAAAGAATAAATTGTAACTACTCTATTACACTTGTCCTATTCATTTCTATTTAACATAAAGCTCTTCATGTTCATCAGCTTGCTCCATTCTTCATCTTATCACCTTAATTTTACTTCATGAAGGGAATGTATTCTGGTGGGCCGAAACCAGGGCTTCCGGTACCCTCTGGTGGACTACAATAAATGTCTGAAGTAAATACTTGGTTTGTGTCTTGGAGTTTCTTCTTAGCTGAATAACAATGGGATTCTCTACAGTTTACCAATGCTAAGGTCAAGATTCATACATAACCAACGGAAGAGTAATGTGATAAGATAAACTTTCCAAATCACTTACAAGGCTCTCTTCCTCCACTACCTTCTGTGTTGGATAAATTATATTCATGAGTAAGATGTGTTACTCTACAGGGTATCAGAGAAATGAAGAAGTATGGCCAGCAAAATATTCAATAGATATTGACATAAACCAACATACAGCAGGTTTAACTTTTCAGTAAGTATTTGTGGATTCTGCTTATGTAAGAAAATATTACAAAAGACTGCTGCCACTGAAGATAACTGCCTGTGACTACAACCAAGAAGACCACTTCATAATGATGGCAAAAAAAAAAAAAACACCTAAGATTTCCCAGTTACTATCTGAATCA
The DNA here is from genome assembly GCA_007922195.1 of Podocnemis expansa. Classification (NCBI taxonomy): domain Eukaryota; kingdom Metazoa; phylum Chordata; order Testudines; family Podocnemididae; genus Podocnemis; species Podocnemis expansa. The sequence continues at coordinate 13,002,543 of ML681993.1, read as the reverse complement.
GCGAGTTTGAGGGCTGATTTTATGTTCATATTTGATTTTGCCTATAATAAATAACTGTCTTGGTTTGTGTAAAATAGTAGGCTCATAAATCAAATATACATGGGTCATCACCTGCTATCTAGGTACACATAGTAAAACAATGGCAGAATTTTAATTATAAGTTAGGGCTTGATTTTTTAAGAAATATTTAAATTTAAAAATTTAAAAATGCTAAACTTCTTAAAAATATAAGAAATATGTCAAGCTTTCCATAAAACAGAGCCTATCATAATCCAAAATTCTGGTCTTTTATTTGTTTGACCTATTTCAGTTACTGCATTTGGCTATGTCTACATTGTAAAAGCTAAGTTGACTTTATTAAGTCGACTTAATAAAGTCAACTTTAAGTAGACCTTATTAAGTCAACATTACATTAAGTTGACTTTATAAAGTCAACTTTAAATGGATGCCCTGGCTTAAGTCGACTTACTGAGTCCACATTGCCTTAAGTCGACTTAATAAAGTCGACTTACCAATAAAGTCGATTTTATAAGTGGACCTTATAAAGTCGACTTTACTGGACCTAAAGTTGACTTTATTGCCCTGCAGTGTAGACAGGGCTCAGTTTAAGTCAACTTAAAGGCCCTTAAGTAGACTTAAACACATAGGCTATGTCTACACACGAGGCTTTATTTCAAACTAAGTCATTCTGAAATGACTTATTTCAAAATAAAACCTTTATTTTGAAACAACTTATTTCAAACTAAAAAAAATTTAGTTCGAAATAAGGGAGACCATGAAAGCGAAATAGCAGGTCCTATGTGTGGACCTGCAATTTCGCTTCAGCAGAGGGGCACCCTGGGAGGTGTGGCAACATGGCCCCTTGTGGGCCATGTTTCCCCCAACCAGGGTGGGGGGGGGAGAGGGCTTGCCAGGAGTCTGGGGGTGCCACGGCTCCCCAAGCTGCTTGCCCAGGTCAGGGGAGCTGCAAGGGGTGCGGGGTGGCCACAGCCGTGACAGCTCACTCTGCGCCCAGATTCCCAGGACTGCAGCCCTGGCGGGGTGAGCAGCACCTGTGGTGGGCTGCACCCCTTGGAGGCGGCAGGGTGTGGGGATGCCCAGCTCCCCCGCTGCCGGGGCTGCTCCCAAGCCCCACGGTGGGCTGCGGAGGCACCTGGCTCTCTCCGCCACCAGGGCAAGCTGGGTGCCCCCAAACTCCACCACAGGGCTTGGGAGCAGCCCCAGCAGCAGTGGGGAGAGCCGGGAGCCCCCGTACCCCTGCGGCAGGGCGGCTCCCCACCAGACTTGGGGGCAGCCCCCCATAGCCTGGGGGCGAGTCTCACCTCAGCACCCTGGCCAGGGTGCTGAGGGCTCCCTGGCCAGGGTGTTGAGGGATGGCCATTCCTCCCAGGGTGCTTAGCACCCTGGGAGGAATGTCAAAAGTTATTTCAAAATAACCATTGTTTCAAAATAACATGTTCCAATGGCGTTATTTTGAAGCCACCAGTTTCAACATAACCATCGTTTCGAAACAAAAGTGGTTTAAGCTGTTTCAAAACAATGGCTCTTGTTTCGAAATGATGGCTCTTGTTTTGAAACGATGAGCTCCGTCATTTCGAAACAGGAAAACGTCATGTGGACTTAGTCTTTTCTATTTCAAAACAACCAGTGTTGTTTCAAAATAAAAGAGACGTGTAGACATACCCATTGTGCAGACATACTCTTTGACTCTAACATAATAATAACTAATGCCTTTCAAGAATTACTCATTTTTGGTTTTTTTCTGCCTTTACGTCGCTTTATTTTTGCTACAAACATCATAGCAAGGCTTTGGGCAAGGCAGTAAGAGACCTGCATTTCTTTGTCCATCCTTCTTCAAACATCCCTTTTGACTATTGAGTTATTAAGGCATTACCCTAGCCCAAAATACTACTACTCCTCCAGAAACCTCAGTTTCTTGTTTTAAAGGGGGGGGGGGAATCATACAAAACAAAGATCCGTAGAATGGCATGAACAAGCTTAAATCATACACCCCTCCCTGCCAAGGGGGTTATAAGAAGTAATGAATGTGTGAAAACTTTCTTTGAAGATTGTAAAGTGCTCCAAATGTGATTGACAGTATTATGACTATCATCAATAGCAGCAATCCAGGCTTTCCAGCCCAAAATCAAACTCATGTTAGGCATTCTAAGCCAGTGGTTCTGTCTATGAATTTGGCTGCCATAAACTGCCTAGAGAAGCCATTTTTCAAACCAGACCTTTCAATCTCACGTACGTACAGGCCAACCTGTCATTACAGGACTGAGCAAAATCAATTGTTTACAAATGCAGCATTTAAATTGTTCCTGTCGTACAGTTTGTGACACAGCAAGCAGATCCTGTACTACTGCTAACAGCTGTGCTACCTTGACTACTATCAACTGCCAGGAAAGGCTCTGTAAAGGTAAACACTCTGTGGTGTGACCCTGCCCTCATCATTTACCATCCCAGTGGTTGTCAAACTTCCAGGATTGTTCTGAAGTGCCCAGGAATTAAAGAGTGATAGTTAAGTAAAGACTATATCATGTTATAAAACCATCAGAAATATGTCCAACCAAAATTGGCAACCCTAATTATGAGAAAAACAAACAAGAGTCTTGTGACATTTTTTAGGGATGTCTACGCTGAAGCCTTAAGTCAACCTAAGAAAAATTAAGTCACCCCCACAGACCCCCACAGCCACACTGGGCTTTTATTAAAGAGGTTTAAGTGCTTCCTTAAGTCGACTTAACAACACCACCTCTTAAATTCGGCTTAACACTTAAGTTGACCTTATTAGTTGACTTAAGCCAATGTAGCTTGGTGAAAAGCCTGTGAGTTGACCTAACTGACCTCCAGGTCACCTCCCAGAGTTCCTGGCCACGAGGAAGGGTTGACCTAGCACCTGCCAATGTGGCTGCAGGCAGTCAAGAGGAATTTTCAATGTGGACTCTCTAAGTCAACAAGGTCAACTTCAAGGCAATTTAAAGTAGCCCTTGTTAAGTCAACTTAAGGGAGCCTCCAGTGTTGACATGTCTTCAAAGACTACCTTGAAGAACCTTGGCATTCCAAAGGGGTAGCCATGTTAGTCTAGTTCAGCAAAACAAGGAAAGGAATCTTGTGGCACTTTTAAAGAGTAATAAATTTATTTTTTTTGCACAATCTTTTGTGGGCAATGTCACAAAAGATGCCAGACTGGAGATAACTTACATCAAAGTGGGCCTTCACCCACAAAACCTCATGTGAAAAATAAATCTGTTAGTCTTTAAGTGCCACAGACCTCCTTGCTTGTTTTGCTGAACTAGACTAACATGGCTACCCCTTTGGAATGTAAGTATGGGTATGTCTACACTGGTGGCTTAAGTCATCTTAACCTGGGTTAAGTCAACTTAAACAACTCCAGCTCTATATTTAGAATTTACTGCGTTGTCTTAAGTACTTGCTTAAGTCAACTTAGTGTCAGGAAGGGTCCAGGCCCTGCCATCTGCCCCGCCCCAGGTCCCCATCTGCTCTAGGGACCCCAGCTGCCTCCAGCAAGTGGCTGGGACTTGGATCCTGTCTCCTTGGGCAAGGGGCCAGGAGCCCAATCAGGATCCCAGCTCCTTGCTGCTGGTGGTGTGGGCTGGGAGCAAGCGGCTCAAAGCCCAATCTGACTCCCAGCCCCTTGCCAGCGGAGACAGGAGGTGGATCAGACCCCCCCGGGTAGGTTTGGGGCCCCATAGCCAGATCACTTCCTGGGCCAGGGCAGGACATGAGTCTCAAGCCGGGGCCTGGGCTATGTCTACTAGTGTGGACATACCCCTAAGTTGACTTCACAAGGTCAACTTTAAGTCAACTTAAAGTCGACCTTGTGAAGTCGACTTAAAATAGCCCTCTAGTGTAGACATAGTCCATGACTTTCTTCAAGGTACCTGTAGTGTAGACATAGTCCATGACTTTCTTCAAGGTAGGGAAACTGTCTTGCAGGGGCACCGTTTCAGATTGGAGGAGTGGAGAGACCAATTTTAGCCATCATTCCAAGAGCCACTTAGTCCCCTGAAAACTGTAGGGTTGTTTTATTTCCCCCCAGCATATAGCTTCAAAATTAGCTAACAGGAACATTGTATCTAATTCCTGTATAAAGAAAGACAAAAATATATAAATACACAGATCAAAACCATATTTTAAGTTTATATGCAAACTTAAAATATATTTATACTAAAGAACAATCAGAAGCAATATAGCAAGATAGTCCTAATTCCAAACCTTTAGGTATCAATTTGGGAGCCTTAACACAGATCTCAAAAATACAAGGTACTCATCCTTTGATGCCAGATAAAATTTGAGCAGTTAACAAGAAAAGATTTTTTTTTTTAATTCCTGCACTTGCTTAACCCTGAAAGTCAATTTGGGTTCTTTCTGTTGCTTTCATCTTCACCAGTAATGCATTCAACAATGCTATTATTAGATGAGGCCAAACAGTATACATCTCACTTCCTTGACCGACATTGGCTTCTGCACCATTAAGAAGAAAAACATGCTTGTATACATAAAATAAACAGTTTTGCCTTGAAACAGAGAAAGCAGCTGTCTTTGACTGGTTTTACAGAGCTGCTTTTCTCACTACAACTGGACTTTAAAGAAAACCTATGTTTATTTTCATCATGCTGACCGTACAAGATATGCCAATGAACAATCTTATTACCCATTATCTAAGTCATTAGCTAGGTATATGCGTGGTCTTGAAGGCAGAGTGGCAGAATGGGGAATCAGGGCTGAGATTCAGTTCCAGTTCTAAGACAAATACATTCTGATAGCGTGTGGCAAGTCATTTGAGGGACACTAGTTAGGTTTAAAATGTGAATGTATACTCTTACTTTATTACTAACTCTTAAACACAGCAATTAAAACAATTGTAGAAAAATCTTGATTACTTTCTGTCATTTGGGCTACTGACTTTGCCATTCATCAAGCTTGGAACAGATCATTTTACCTTTGGAAACATCCTACTAGGCAAGGCCTTTGAAATTTATACTGCACCTGTTTGGGGCTCCAGGGATGTTAGCCTACTACAAGTACTAATTCTGTCTTTAAACAGAATTGAAACTGACATTTTAAAATTACATTCCCTTCTGTTTAAAGGCTACTTTCTTTCCAGAGCATGCTTAAGCACAGCACTACAGGGACTGAGTTGCAGTTATCACAGAAGAATATTTAAAACCAAAACCAAACACACACTCGCACCATTCCGTGCCTGTAGCCGGACACCAAGCCTCAGTTCCCATTGCTGTAAAATGGGAAAAATACTTGTCTGCCTGCTTGCCAGCCATGTGGCATTACAAGGATTAGACTGGAATCTGTAGGGTGCAGGAACTGGGCCTTCTTAATTGTTTGTATGGTGCCTAGCAAAATGGGGGAGGGATGCTCCTATTGCTTTTGGGAGCTACAGTAACGTTAGTCAGCTGTTCAGATGCCCCGGGTGGTGGCTGAAAAAGATTTACAGGGTGACTAGGATGTCAGTGGAGGACAGATTGAGCTTGTATTAGCCAGCAGCACAGACTTTAGTCTTTGTGAGCTCAGCACCTGCTGGAGGAGTTTGCAGCACACATGGGGACCTATTCTAGAAGCTGCAACCCTCCTGGCAATGCCAGCTCTGGAAAAGAAGGGTTTGTCTTTGGTCTCTTCCCAGGGAGAGATGAGGATGCTCCCTCCTTCTCTGAAGGCATATGGACCCCAAGATCCACTTAGGTGCTCCTTGCCCCCCCCCCCCGTTTTCTTCAGCTCCCCCCTCCCTCAGGACCCTTGAATCACCTGAGATACAGTTCTGGTAGTGCATATTCAAACTTTTGAGTTTTTCCAGTCAAGAAATAGTATGGAAACCATTTGCCTTGCCAGAGTTCTGGTATTTCTTGGGTCCAAGCATGCATGAACTACCACAAGGCTATATGACTGTGACATTTTGGCATAGCTACTCACATACAAAATAAAGAGAAACCCAAATAGGAGACAATGAGAAAGAGCACTAAAATAGGTTATGTGTTTTCAAAACTCAGTAATGCTTTCATGTGAATCTGAATAAGGGTTCTGATCAGTTCCTGTTGTACATGAACAGTCAGAGGAAATGTTTGAAAGTCATCCTTTAGCTCTGAAAATGGTATTGTGTCTTAAGATGTGTAAAAGGAAATCAGCTTTATATTTTAGCATAACACTGTTTTCAAATTTCAATTAATGTAAAATCCTGTTAGTATGCTAGAGATACAAACCCTTTCACTAGAATGGACAGCATTAGTACAAATGAATTGGTGAACTCATAGACAGAGGCTACTAAATTAAATGAATTTTTCATTGATTCTGGAAAAATTCTGATGCTAGCCAGCTGTTTTCCTGGGGTGTTGCAAGGGATCAGATTAACTGGAAGGCCATGGACTAAGGATGTCATATGCAGATGAAAAAATGTACAGGTGTTGAGTTCATAACATGCTTTGACTGCAGAAGAAAGTCCATTGGGATTTGGAGTTGCATATGGAAGACAGGAAAGTAGTAACCCCTCTTGAACAGCCCTGGTGGGTTGCACCTGGCATATTGCATTTTGGTTCTGGGCACGATGTTACCACATTGATAGAGATAGATTGGAAGGAGATCAGACAAGAGCAACGAAAATTACCTAGGGATTGCAGTGACTCATTTATGAGGAAAAAATTAAAAGAATAAATTCTGAATAGCTTGGTGAAAGAAGGACTAAGAGAGAGAGTGTCTCATATATTTTATAGCTGAAAATATCACAGATGAGAGGAATTATTTCATGTTGTTCAGTGCTGAAAATAGGAAGCTGTAATTAGGACTGACAACATGCAACTAAGAGGGGAAATTTCAGCTGATGTGCAGTAAACATTCTGACAGTAAAACACACAAAGTTGTATAGTAGTCTACACAGAAAGCTGTTGAACCATAATCACTAGGCACTTTTCAAACTAGTCTGGATAAAGCACTAGAAATACACAGTTGAAACAATTCTTGCATTGAGAGGGAGATGGACTGAAAGCTCTAAATAGGCCCCTTCTGTTTCTGACTTCTGTGGAGTCTTTGTTTCCTGGCCCAATAATAATTGGCTGATGTTCAATCACAGTGCCATGAACTGTTCCAGTAGAACCTCCCCAGTAACCATTTCAAGTGTCCTTATCTTTGTGACAGCCACAACAAAACCTAACAGATTTCTGTTCCACAGAATGGACTGGAAGGCTGAAAGGGCAAAAAGCTTGATGTTTCCTGACTACAAGGTGAGTGTATAGTAATTTGTCAGAGCCGATTCTGAGTAGTTGCGTCGTTTATGAAATAACATTCACATTCACTTAGCTCAGTACAATCCAACTCCACTTTGCTTTTGCGTACAATGACTTGGGTACTATTAGAGCAACACAGAGAGCACATTCTTGTATGCTGCTACACTGACATGGATAATATTGCTAGGCGCTATGCCACAGTCAAATGATTGATGGCCAGTGAGGCAGAAGCTTGAATGAGTGAAGTACTAGATAGGCAGTAGAAAGGTGTTGACTGAAAGGTAGTCTGTTTCACCTGCCTAGGTAATTGTATTAGGCATACATCTAACCAGGAGGTTGTCAATCCCCAGACTTGTCACAACGGGGCATGGCAAGAACAACGGTAGAGAAAGGCATCTTTTTAATTCCAGGAAGTTTCATTCTAGTTTTTGATGGAAATCTACATCTCTGTCTCTGCTTTTCTATTGCAGGCCAGCCCTGCAGGGGACAGTTCTTCCTGCCAGCAGATCAGAGACAGTGCAATTGAACAACTGAGTTATGTTATCTCTCTGCATATGTCCTGGCTCAGATTCTTTTTAACTGGAATGTGGCATTTGAAAAATGATGAGTTCTAAAAATGGAAAATCCATAAAATAAGATACTTATTCGCAGAATCATGAGGCTTGTCTTCATGAGACTTCATTTCAGGGTAGGGGAGAGATGATGCATTTGGTCGTAATGAAAGGATAAATTATCCTTCCGTTTAAAAAAATCCCACAATGTTTTCTTATTTCCAGAAAAGCCGATGTTTTACCTCCAAACATAACATGTTTTTAAAAGCTCTGAGCTGAACCCTGAAATCACAGGGGTTCACACAGCTGGTACGGGAGTCAATGCATGGAGGGGCCTGCAGGGTCACATGACTGCCCCCAGATTTGCTGCTTGGCTTGTAGTAAACATGCTCACACAGACTGAACATGCTGCTCAGTAACACTGTTGAAGCCAGCTGACACACTATCAGTAGGCAAAGGTCATGTCTGCTTCATGTGCATGTACATTCGCAAAGTAGGCTTTCTGCAACCTTTCTGAGCTCCCACCTCCAATTCTGGCAGCCATTTCAGGCCCCAGCACAAATTACAGCAATGTCAGAGCTGCTCTAACTTACGTTGTTTGTTAATACAACCAACAGACAGCTATGCCTTGGAGTGTACTAGAGTCCAGTAGTACCCTATTCCTCTCAAAACACGCTCCCTTACCTCATGCTGGGGGATTAGACCACGGTAATACAGGACTGACTTTCCTAACTAAGGATTCTCCAGCACCATGGGAATCCTCAGCTTCAAGTCTCTTCTCAGTAGCTGTTGCTCTATCAGGATGTAGCATAGGCCTATCTGTCCTTCAGTCTATGTGTGATCCATGTTGCTTCATATAAGAAGCAATTTCTGGGAATGGTACTAATTTCTATTTAAAAAAAAATTAGAAAGCTACTTTTCTGCAGGTCTGATAAGAGCTGTATCCAGACCAAAAAAATAAAATGCATTCCTGAAGACATGAGGGCTTTGCTGTGGGAACTTGCACGGCTTACCCAGCTCCAGCTCTAGCTGGAGGATTTTTGGGGGGGGAAAGCACCAGCAACTATATTGCTTTCCCTAGGAGGGCCACTCAGAGGGGATCCATGAGGGCCATTTGCCTGAGTCTCAGGCTCAAAGGGGCCTCAAATTTAGACACTTGTTCATTTGCTTTGTTAACTGATATGCCTTATTGTGTTTCATATTGTCATGGTTTTTATTTTATTATAGCTAGGGTCCTCAGAAGTTAGAAATGACACAGGCCTCTCTGGACTGCTGAGAGGGCCTGCTCCCTAGTCAATTGCATCCTTGTTGGTAGTCTGCAAAGATCTCATAGGTCAGATAGTTACAGCTCTCCTGCCTTCCGCTTGTTTTGATAGCTGTCTGCGTACTTCATTAAAGGCAACTTAAAGGGCTTAAATCTTTTCCCGGTGTGACTTTTCTGTGTAAGTAATTGCTGCACCTGCCACAGGAATATGACACAGTCATGGGTGAGAGGGAAATAGACCGTGTGCTTGCAAATGACAGGTGCAGTCTCCGTGAAAGAATTTCTCTTTTTAGATGTAGGCCGTCAGATGACAAGTTTGCCAATCCCAGTTCTAAAGAGAAGGATGCACTGGGAAATTCAAACAAAAAGCTAAGTGAGTTGTTTGTTGGCTTAGGTTTTATTAACTTTACTTGTGAGTTATCACAGTTGAAAGCATCACAGAAATAGCAAATCTTTGCCCAGCCTCGTATATTAGCTGTGTGTGCGCACGCATAATACATGAAACTAACAAAAAGCTATGCTTAATACCACCATTTGAGCACTTGGCTTTCACCCGTCCTCTTCTCTGATGGTGTGGCGTCTGATGTTTCCTGGGAATTCCCAGTGGCATAACAGGGCTTCATGTTGGTACAGTAGAGTGCTCACATGAGGAAGTGTTTGCACAATTGGGCTCTGTTGCCCTGAGTCTGCAATGAGCTACACATAGGCCAGCAGCCAGCCTGTGTGGCACTCACTTCAAGGCCTCGGCTATTAGCTCTTCCGAGCAGAGCTGTTGCCTCTGTGTCTTTCCACAAAGTGCCTAGCATGCTGTTGGCACTCAGTACTAAAACAGACTCATTTTCAGCCTGGCATAACTCAAAAGTACTTATATAGATTTTAATAATTTTTTCCATTTAAACAACAAACAATTGTCAACTAAGAAGGGCATGTGTGGTATGTCTACACTAGCAAATTAGTTCAAATTAAGGAGCCTTAATTCAAACTAATTGGAACCCTGTCTCCACTAGGTTTTGCCTAGTTCAAACTAAAAAATTTTTTAGTTCAAACTAAGTGAAGCTTATCTTAAACTAGTTAGTTTGGCTGGTTAGTCTGAACTAACTGCTTAGTTCAAACTTATTTTGAAATTTAGTTCGAACTAGCACGATATAGTCGTGCTAGTTCGAACTAGAAGTTTGTTCAAGCTAACAATGGTTTTTTAGTTCAAATTAACTTTTAGTTCAAACTAACCGTGCTTTTTTTGTTCAAACTTAAAAAAGTGCTGCTAGTTCAAACTAGAAAAATGTGCTTAGTTCAAACTAACTGCATTCAGACTAACCAAGTTCGAACAAAGTTTTTAGGTGTAGACACAGCCTATGCATCTCTATCTGCCTCCTCAGTCAGTTCCACCACTGCAGTAGCTAGAAAGTGGCTGCTCCAAAATAAAACTAGCAGAAGGTAATAAGTTAATGAAAGCAGGATGGTTAGGACAGTGGCATCGCTGGCGTTGGGCACGCCGGGGCATGTGCCCCAGGTCCCAATGCCAGTGCCCCGGATCTACGGCCCAATCGGGCTGGGGATCCGGCGCCTGAGCCCTGGCGGGCTGCAGCCACGGCGGCCATGTCTACAGCCAGGGATCCAGGGCCTAGCTGGCCACATGGCAGGCCCCGCCCCCTGGCCAGGGATAGGGCGAGGGGGAGTCCGCGCTGCCACCGGCAGCTAGGCTGTGGCGCAGCCCAGCGCAGCCTGGCACGCCGCTGGAGGCTGGGCCCATGGCCGCAGCCCCGGATCCCAGGCTGGGGACGGGGCCACCACAGCCACCAGTGGCCAGGCCCCAGATCGCCAGCCAGGGATCCGGGGCCCAGCTGGCTACCCGCGGCAGCACCATCTCCAGCTGGGCCCAGCCTCCAGCGGCCTTCTGGCTGGGGGCTGGGCCCATGCCGCGGGTCCCTCCTCACCCCAGTGATGCCCCTGGGTTAGGAATAGTTTTCCAGCTTCTCCATTCAGTGTCATGACTACAATTCTGAAGTGGAGCTGCACGGTGGTGACTGCTGAATTCTTGGAGGGTACCAAAAGGACATTGATCCTTGAAAATATCCTAGCCAGCTAGTAGGCTGAGGTTTGATTCACCAGACAGATTCTCACAAATTCCTTCAGGAGCTTCCATTTTCACTAATAACTTTTATGCACAAGGAATTAGCCATTAGTAGCTCCAAGGTACTTATGCCCTAATTAACGAGAAACATCTATAGTCATTTGCTAATATTTGTGCTTTCTGGCATAAAATTGTGCTTCTCTGTTCTTCCAGTTTGACTGGCTACCAAGCTAAACCCTAAACCAGCCATGTAAATCAAAATGGTTACAGATACACTGCACCACCTCTTTATTTGCACGAGGAATGCTTTCTTTCTTCAAGAGCTTAACGTAAATTTTGTCTGTTTACATTTCTGAATCCAACACAGCCCTGCTCTAGAGCAAATGCATTCCTGTTCCTTGGCAATCCTTCCTCAGCTGCTGTATTGGGAAACTGTTTGAAAGAAAATGAGAACTTCACAAGTTCCAAAGAGGTATCTGTGCCAGTCTAGTCCAGCAAAACAAAAACAAGGGCTATGTCCACACACACAAAGCAAAATCGATTCCCATTAATGGAAGGTCAGGTTAGGGATGACCTAAAGAAGCTGGATGTGCACAAGTCCCTGGGCCAGATGACCTGCATCCGAGGGTGTTGAGAGAGTTGGTGATGAGGTAGCAGTACGACTGGCCATTATCTTTGAAAACTATGGAGCAGATCCTCAAAGAATCCATCCTGAAACACTTGGAGGAAAACAGAGTGAGCACGAACAGTCATCATGGATTCACCAAGGGTAAATCGTGCCTGACCAACCTCATCACCTTCTATGATGCGATGACTGGATTTGTGGATGCGGGAAGAGCTCTTGAGGTGATATACCTCGACTTTAGCAAGGCTTTTGTTATGGTTTCCCACAGCATTCTTGTTGGCAAGTTAAGGATGTATGGGTTGGATGTGCGGACTGTAAGGTGGATAGAGAACTAGCTAGATCAACGGTTTCAGTATGTAGGAATCAATGGCTCCATGTCTAGTTGGCAACCAGTAATGAGTAGTGTGCCCCAGGGGTCGGTCCTGGGGCCAGTTCTGTTCAATATTTTCATTAATGATCTGGACAATGGGATTGATTGCACACTCAGTAAGTTTGCAGATGACACCAAGCTGGGGGGAATGGTAGACACACTGGAGGGCAGGGAGAACATTCAGGAAGACCTTGACAAATTGGAGCAGTGGGCCAATATAAATCTCATGAGGTTTAACAAGGACAAGTGCAAAGTCCTGCACTTGGGACAGAAAAACTCCATGCACTGCCACAGGCTGGAGAGCAATCAGCTAAGTAGCAGCACCATAGAAAAGGAGCTGGGAGTCATGGTTGATGGGAAGCTGGATACAAGTCAACAGTGTGCTCTTGCTGTCAAAAAGGCCAGTGGCATACTGGGCCACATCAGAAGAAGTGTTGTCAGCAGATCGAGGGATGTGATCATTCCCCTCTATTCGGCACTGGTGAGACCACATCTGGAATCCTGTGTCCAGTTTTAGGCTCCCCACTACAAAAAAGACATGGACAAATTAGAAAGAGTCCAGCAGAGGGCAACAAAAATGATCAAGGGGCTGGAGCACAAGACCTATGAAGAAAGACTGAAGGAACTAGACTTATTTAGCCTGCAGAAGAGAAGGCTGAGGGGGGATTTGATAGCAGCCTTCAGCTACCTGAAGGGTTGCTCCAAGGAGGATGGAGCTCGGCTGTTCTCAGTAGTAACAGAGGACAGAACAAGGAGCAGTGGTTTCTAGTTGCAGCTTGGGAGGTCGAGGCTGGATATTAGGAAAAACTTTCTTACTAGGAGGGTGGTAAAGCATTGGAATGGGCTACCTAGGGAGGTGGTGGAATCTCCATCTTTGGAGGTGTTTAAGGCCCAGCTGGATAAAACTCTAGCTGGGATAATTTAGTGGGAGTGGTCCTGCTTTTTTTGGCCGGGGGTTGGACTAGATGACCTTATGAGGTCCCTGCCAACCCTATGATTCTATGATTCTATGATTTAAACTGAATTGACATAGAAGTCATTATATCGATTCATGCTAGATTGATTCAACAGGTCCAGACAAAAAAAACCCAAATTGAACTAGCATGTCCAGACACAGGACTTGCTAGTTTGATTTGGGAGAGGGGCACCGTGGGAGGTATGGCAACGTGACCCCCTGGCAGGGCCATGTTGCCACCCAATCCCCTGCCTGGCTCTCTCAAGGAGGGCCAGTGGCAGGGGAAAAAGGACCCCAGGGCAGAGATCACAGGGCGCCCTCCATCCCCTGCCACTTGCAGGGTGGCAGGGGAGGGATCGTGGGGCATGCCACATCCCCTGCCTGTTCCGGCAGCAGGAGACTGGATTGTGGGGCGCCCTGCATACGCTGCCACTGGCCAGGCATTAGGGGAGGGATGGATGGGCACCCCTTATCCCCCACCACTGGCCAGGCAGCGGGGGCAGGGATGGGCGCACTGGGATCCCTGTCTCCGCCATGCAGCCAATGACAGCAGATGCTGGGCACAGGAGCAACCCTCCTGTGCCGTCCCAGCCAGCAACGGAGGGGGAAGGGGTGCCCTGCAATCCCTGCTTCTGCCCACCTCGCCCCCTCTCTCTGGTCAGGGTGCTGAGGGGGTGGGCATTCCTTCCAGGGTGCCATGCACCCTGGAAGGAAGGTCAAATCCTTTCAGTTGAAACAATGTTGTTTCAAAACGATGTGTCCCAACAGCATTGTTTCAAAAAAGCCATTTCAATTCAGTGGCTCTTTCGATTACGTGGTAGGTTTTAACATTTTGATTCAAATTTTGTTGTTTCTATATGATGGAGCTTGTCATATCGAAACAGCAAAACATCATATGCACCTGATTTTTTTTTAATGTGAAACAACCAGCATTGTTTTGCTTTAAAGGCTATTTGTGGACATACCCAAGGAATCTTGTGGCACTTTTAAAGACTAACAAATATATTTATCGAATGAGCTTTCATGGGAGAAAATCCCACTTTGTCAGACACTTGAAGATGGAACTCACAGAATGGGAGGAAAACAAATGCGGGGGGGTTAAGTTATGGGATCAGGTCAAACTGGCACAGCAAATCAAAGCAGTTGTTAGGATTCGAACAGTGGACTACAGCAATTTGCAGGGGAGTGGGGAAAGCAAAGAAAAATTATGGGTTATAATGAGAAAAGAACCCATAGTCTTTATTCAGCCCTGAGTTCTTTACAATGGCTTCATGCGATTTTTCAAGTAAGCCACAAGAGGGCATGTATACAGAGCAGATTATGCCACACTTTCATAAATAAATTTGTTAGTCTTTAAGTGCCACAGGACTCCTTGTTCATTTTACTATTAGTATGAGTAACTGCAATAATAAGTTCCAAAGGAGGAGCTGTGTTAGTATAGTTCAGCCAATGAAGTAGTCTGGTAGCATTTATAAAGACTAACTAATTTATTGCAATAAAAAAATGTGTTAGTCTTTGTAAGTTCCACCAGTCTCCTTGCTTGTTTTGTATGAATAAAGACCTCTATGATGCCAAAGAGGTAGGGAAAAGGGGCTGGAACTGGATTGTTGGTATAGGGTTTTTTGATTATATAATAGGAAGAACTAAAGTCTTCTGCATTAACTGCACTCTTTGGAGATGGGCCCCAGGTCACAAAAAACACCATCACAGTGTGATCTCTCAGCAGACAGACAAGGACTGAACAAGCACAGACAGGTGCCAGATTTACTCCCACTGCTGGGACAAAGTTTCTTCTAAAAGGCTCCTTGAGTACAACACATTTTTAGCCCATTTTCTGACTGCCCGCTATCACTGTGCCTCAGTTCAGCAGTGGACTGCTAGAAAGAAAGCAGAATGGGAATGAATTCTCGTGGTGTTTTTCTCAGTTTGTGACATTACGAAGCACACGGGGCTACTGCGATGCTAAGGCACTGTCTTGTAAGATGGATGGGTGCTCTGTGGCACTTGTGTTCAAGGAAAATGGCATTTAATTTGAAAGGCGCTCCCCATCTTACCAGACTTGTGAGATTGCTGCTCAGTCACCTTGGAATCCATTTCACACAAATGGCAGGTGTTAGCACGATCCCTCCTAGGGCAGCATTCGTGGGCCCAGATTCATTTACCAGGGTAGCACTTTCAGAGGCCATTGGGAGTAAAATAGCTGCTCAAGGGAAACCACAGAGCTCAAGATCTGGGCAACCTTAGCAGAGAATTAAAAGAGGCCAAGGAGCACATGGATTCAGTACATTCCTTCAAGCAGTTGCCTATGAAGTCAGGCCATCTGTGAGCTCCCCAGCAGCAATTAAACTTGCTCCTCACATAGAAAACTCCAAAAAAGGGTGGTTACATCAGCTTCCCCCATTCAGCACCAGTGGCTGTACAGCAAGGAAGAAAAGAGAAAAAGTGCTTCATCCAAAAAAAAGCCTCTTTCACAGAAGTGGAAAAACTGTTATCTTTTATGTTCTCCACTCCTGGGTTTCTGCTAAAAGTAGGTTGTCTGGTTGCTAGAGTTTTATGTTCGCTACTTTTTTGGAGTGTACAGCAACTAGAATATGCTACTCATAGACTTGTGCTGGTGCTGATGTTTGCAAATGCTGTGGAATCAACATTTAAATCCCATTCACCACACCATGAATTTAAAATCAGATTAATTAGAGGTTCTTACAGAGAAATAGAATTTAAATCTAAATTATGAAATGAGAACTGACTGATTAACAGATTTAGTTTGGCTCAACTCTCACTCCATAACTGGTTTCTCTTTGCCCTGTTTCTGAAGGCCAGTTGTACTTCACTTTTAGTGAAAGGGCCATAGGTAATAAACAGCCTACCAACAACTTCATGTTTTTTTTAACTACACACACTCCAGCTTCATTGGAGTTTTCAGTAAAAGTTGAAAAGATTATGGAAAATTTAATGGTAATATAAAGCATGAAAAGCTGTTGGAGAGCAAAAACAAAGTTAGCAGTGAATCATGTCACTGACTGATAGATGTTGTGCTAAGATATTTTACTTATGTAATCACAGATGACACACTTTAAAATATGACTCATTGCATGTAACAACATATATTTAATGTCTCAGATGCAACATCTTTGCATTCCCGAAGTGAGTATTTTAGGAACAAGTTATGTGTTTAGCAGAAATTACAATAGGATGCTATAAATCAAAGGGTATGACTACACTTGCAAGTTAGTTCAAATTAAGGAGGCTTAATTCAAACTAATGTAGTACCTGTCTACACCAGGCTTTCATTAGTTCAAATTAAGGAATTCCTTAATTTGAACTAATGAAAGCTTAGTTCGAATTGGTTAGACCTGCCGGGTAGTTCAAACTAAGCCCTTGGGTCGATCCTTAATTTGAACCAAGGATAGTGTAGACTAGGATTAACCCTTTGTTCAAATTTAATAAATTCAAATTAAGGGCATTTAGTTCGAATTAACAAAGTGGACTAATCTGACTTAATATTAAGTTGAATTAGTCCACTTTGTTAATTCAAACTAATAAGTTCAAGTATAGTTCAAACTAAACTCGAACTTACTAATTTGAATTAACAAATTTGAACTAACTTTTCCTGGTATAGACATAGCCAAAGATAGCTAAGTGTATAACTAGATTTTAACATATCTTCCATGATTAGTGTTCTTTACAGTTAGAGTTATACTGCCACTTCCAAAAGGCTAAGACCCCTAATATACTAAAATTTTGTTCAGTTGTGAAAACAGAGCGTTGTTTTTCCACCAGTCAGAACAGAAAATTGTACCATAAAAATACCTTATGTAAAACAAAGCAGTGAGTACTTTCATCAATATAACCAGCATCAGATTAACACACGGGCCCATGTTCAGGGCCCCAGGGAGTTTGAGAGCCCTAACAGGAGCTGCTGAACCTGTATAGATCTGGGGGGTGGTGCTGGAACTGTGATCACACTCCCTGCTTCTCCTCTTCCCCCAATGGCCGCTCCCCCTGTCCAGGCCAGAAGCCAGACCTGAGTTGTGATAAGAGCCGTCCAAGGATCCTGGGCCACTGTGAGGAGTCCTGAACCCTCCACCTGCCCTGGTTGGTGGGGGCAGGCACAGTGCTCAAAGCAGCCTCTGGCTCATGTCCCGAGGGCCCTGGACACACCACCTAAGGCATGTGGAATCTCCAGGGATCCCCACAGTGGCCCAGGCTCCCTGAGATACCATGGCCCAGCTCTGGCTTCCAACCTGGCCAGGGGACAGGACTTCAGGGGAGAAGAGGAGGAGCAGGGGACAGGCCCAAGGTGTAACTAAGCCCCATTGCAACTCCTATTGGAAAGAGGCTGGTGCCACCAGCAGGGGCTGTGCTTCACAGTGTCAGAGTTAATATTCTGGCACCCTGCGGTCTGGAGGAGCCAAATGTTCATTGTGCCCAGGGCCCCAGTAAATCTTAATTCACCTCTGAACATAGCATACTATTCACTGAAGCCTACAAGATCCATTCAGGGCTTATTAAATTATTGGATCAAAGTTAGTCTCAAGTATATGCAGCAAAACCCTGATACAAATGCAAACCTAAGCTAAACTCCTTACGAACTGTGGAAGAAAGCAAGAGTGAAATATTGTGAATGCCAAATCCTGACTTAGTCCTCTCCCCATACCCAAAGACCTGGAATACACCTCAGAGCACCTCAGCGTTGACATGAAAGGGAATTTGAAGTTACAGAATTTTATATTAGTTTAGTTTAGTCATTTAAACTGAGGACTAATTCTGTAGCTTAAACTGCCCCCATGTGGTCCTTGCAATATTCCAACTAGCTGCAACTCCAGAAGAGCAGCTGCCAAATTGTGCATGAAATATTTAAGCCCTTTTTTTTTAAACAGCAACATCACTTAGTTGCAAAATTGGTTTATGTCTGTATATAATCTACTATTCAAAGCTATATAGTCAATGAAATTCTGCCTATCATCTTACTGTTAGTTTTTGAGGCACATTTATGGAAAAGCTCTGCATTTGTCTTTCTCACAAGTTGTTTTCTGCAAGATTATCAGATGAAATTATTCAAACCTGGGCACCACAAACTACAAACAAGCTTTGACAACAGGAAAATACTAGCCTGTCTTAAGCTGCAGAAGCATGCACACATATAATGCAAAGTACCACTTGTGTTATTTCAAAATGCTTGAAGATATGAGACTGAGGACCCCAAATGACAGAAAAAGTATAGGCCATTTAGTGGAGAACAAAGTAGCTAGCTAACCAGCAAAGTAGTGTGTGTCAAGTTGTTAGTTCTGCACTTGGCTAAGAGTTGAACAGTTAATCAGGTTAGTTTCCTACAGGTCAATCCGGAGACGAAGCAATGCTACAGGACTAGGCTTCTTCTGTATATTTCTTTTTGCTGAACCTTGCATTCATGAGTGGTTCAAAACCTTTTCTGTATCTTCTGTGCTGAAACAGTACAAGCAGCATACTTAGTACGAATAACCCTATTAGTGCTCCTCCAATTGTGGATCCAACCATAATAGCCCAAGCATGTGCTTCTTCATGTGAGTCTGTAAATACAGAAACAACATCCAAGTTACAAATTGGGAATAACTTTACTTCTAAGTCACAAAAGAGGAGGCGTAAATATTGGACTGTGCTGTACCCACACTAGTACTATTATTACTTCTATTGCACCCAAAGGCAACTGGGCCATGTCCATTGCATAGGTGATGTACAAACATAAAGTGAACCACAATCCTTGCAGCAAGAGTTTACAGTCTAATTTAAGACCAGATGCAAGAATCCTGTGTAACAAACAAATGAAAGGAATGAGAGTGTGGAGCACAGACAGCTAATGTAGGGGGACAGACAGATAATGAATTACATTTACCTTTAAAGTATATGATAGTTAATGTTATGTATCTGTCCTTCAGTGTCATAAAGTAAAATAATTTTGTAACCCTGTGTAATAGACATTATAACCAATGTCTAACAAGACTCCATATTGTCAGTTTGGAACTCCTGCTTAAACACTGAACTCCATTTTGGATACTTGATGAAATCTGGTTTAGGCGTATGCTATGTATGTTCTTTTAAATGTGTGAACAAGGTGTGTGAATGAAGGGTGTGTTTGTGAAGAGGCCAGTCTCAACTGCCAGCCTGTGGTGATGAACCATAAGTACCATCTAACTGGCTGAACAATAAGGACATCTCATTAAAACAAACAGAAGGAGCCACTCCAGAAAGAAAAGAACAAAATACAATCAAGTCTGAAGTGACTGGTGACCAGTGATCTCACAGGAACCCTGAGGCTACATGACACAGCAAATCCCATAGACTTACATGAAGGCCAGCAAGTATAAAAGATGGGTGAGAACATGAAACCTTTGGGGTCTCATTCTGCAACTGTCATCTTGGAGCATTGGATCGTGATCGACAGAGGCCTGGCTCCCTCCTTGTGCCTAGCCTAGTTGGCCACTAGGCTGGTTCAAGCAACACATGAAAGGACTGGTAATTACATCACACCAGCTTGCAGAACTTCTTGTGTGTGTGTGTGTGTGTGTGTGTGTGTGTGTGTGTGTGTGTGTGT
>ML681993.1:12790288-12982870 GCA_007922195.1 Podocnemis expansa | reverse complement strand
GTGTGTGTGTGTGTGTGTGTGTGTGTGTGTGTGTGTGTGTGTGTGTGAGAGAGAGCTTTTTGCTATCCTTGCTTATTTACAATAAATGTGGCATGTTGCTTTGTCCCCCTGAATAAGATCCTGCTAGTCTTTGCTTTTTATGAGGGGGTGCTCTCCTGGGTGCCCCTTTTTGGTATAACAAGAGAAGAGGGACAATGGAAAAAGTGACAGGAGAACAGAGTTAAAAATCCTAAGTATACACAATTTGCAAGTTTCAAGCAGGATTTTAGCTATTTAGGTAGCTATAATATAAATAAGGAAATATTAATGATCTTGGCAATTGTGAAGTGCTAGAATGTAGTATGCTTATATCAATCAATCCAGTCCAACCTCATGCGGCAGAATATCTTTACTTGGTCTTCCCAGAGTCCCTCTAAGAGACTTTGAGCAAGAACTATTTACAGTGCTGTCCTGTAGCATGCCATAAGTACAGAGAAGAGGGCAATTACTGACACAAACAATATTTAGGGTGAAATATTCAAAAGCATCTAAGTGACTGAGAAGCCTATGTCTACACAAAAACAAACAAAACGAAAACAAAAAACAAACCAAAACAAAAAGACCCGCAGCACCAAGACTCAGAACCTGGGTCAATTGACTCAGGTTTGCAGGGCTCTACTGCTGGCTCAAAAATAGCAGTGTAGATATTTGAGCTTAGATTGGAGCCCAGGATACAAGACCCTCTCCACTCATAAAATTTCAGCCTAAACCTAAATGTCTACACTGCTAATTTTAACCCCACATTGTGAATCTGGTGAGCCCAAGCTGGTTGACCCAGGTTCTGAGACTTGTTGCCTCAGGGGTATTTTTGCAGTGTAAATGTACTCTAAGTAGCCTTTTCAAAAGCAAAGTTCCTTGAATGCTTGTCACTTTTAAACATGGGAACATAGTCACGTGGTTCAAAAAAGTTTCAAAGTCACGTGGTTCAGAAAAGTTCACCCTATGTACTATTTGTTTCAGTTACTGCCATCTTCTTCTAGATTGACTGTCAGTAAGACTTGGGTATGTTGGCTGCCAAAGTCACGTGGAAATAATGTTATTTAGGTACTTACAAAACAGTTGCTCTCACTGCTTATTTATCAGAAGACCTTTACATAAAAACTTAAGCTGCCAGGCACTTATACTTTAATCCTGTTAGCATATCCATTAGTTACCTGGCAGGTCAATGGCATAGCTGTAGCCAAGTTGTTCCGCAGCTACAAAGAGTTGCACGTTGGTCACAGGAGGGAAGAAAGGGACCATGTTGTACATCCTGTTGTGACCAATGGGAGCCAGCTCCAGAGGCCAAGCATTGTCAGAAGGGTTAAATTTTTTCATCCACTCATCAAAGATGGCATCAGTAAAACAGTGAAGGACCTGTCAATTCAAGTACACACACACGCACACGCATACATAAAACCGTTCTGGTTCCCATGGGTTCCAAAGTGGTGTGCTTTTCAAAAATCCCCAAGCCAGGATATGTTTGAAAGTAGGAGATACCAGTAAATATCAGAAATGGTGCATGTGGATGCAGCAACATTGAAGAGTGTTGAACTCCCGAGTAGTTGAACTGGTGCCCTTCACTTCTCCATGCTGCCTTCGGTGACCAGCAAGGCCTGAGCTGTCATTCACTAAATGTCACAATTCAGTCCCATAAGACCATTCCTTCTCCTCATGCACCTATTTTCACTAAGAGTGGTGGGTCAGCTGTGTTCATCAGTGTGCTGAGAGATCAGAGCCTTGGCTTTTATACCCTGCATGATGTAAGTTAGATCGACGTAAGTGTAGCATAGACCTGTCTGAGTAACCAGGGACGGGACAAGGAAGCAGCAGGGAGGGTTTGCCTGCTGACTTCTCTGAGCCAGAGAGTGTTGATCCTGCTGGCTCCCTGCCCTCGTGCTGGCCAGCTCCTTGCCCACCTGTACTGGCTTTGGAGTAACAACCTGGAGGCAACTGTTCACTCCATATAAAGTGACCTGCAATGCATGTAAGAGAGCAGGAGATGTATACCCTCTTATTCCCCTCATGGTCTAATTAACCAATTTACCATTGAGCCGTAAACTACAACAAAGAATAAAGAGAAATGAGGGCCAGCAGGCTCTCCAGCCATTAGATCAGCCTTTCACTGATAAGGGCAGGGTAGCTACTTTACAAGCCATGAAGCCAGTAAAAGGTAAACTGAAGTAGAATGGGGGCTGTTTTATTATACAGGGTGTATTTCTTCCTACTTTCCTCCCTCTGATCCCTTGGAGTATGAGTTACCAAGCTGGACATTCTTAGGGTGCATCTACAAACGAGCTGGGAAGCACGATGATCCCCAGATCACACAGGCATCACTGTGAAAGCATGGCTAAAGCTACAGCACTTAAAAATGTATCCACAATGGTATGGGTGGCTGCTCAGTGTAAACCCACTTGGGTACATGCTCCGACAACTATCCTGAGCAGCTGGCTGTGCTGTCACTACCACACAGCTACTTTTAGGTACTAGCCTGAGCAAGGTAAGGAGGGGTATGGCTAGCCAAGCTGCGAGTCACACCTTTCAGCTCAAATGTAGACATACTCCTAAGCTTTCTGAGACTCATGGAATGTGGATCAAACTCTGAGGCAGTGTATGGAGAGGGAGGGAGGAGGATACCAGGCACACCTTGGTAAGTTGATATGAATCTAAAACTAAGTTTAGAAGAGGCTATGTGCTGTCTAAGTGGGTATAACATATGTTTTAGGTGTCAGTGGGGGTGTAAGTTTTCTCAACTTATTTTCTCTTGCTCAACCTAACCTAAGTTCTAACTTTGGCCATAGGAGTCCTGAGTCTTTTGGTTGTACCCTGTAGAAAGCAGTCTTCCAGTTAGCATTAGTAACCCTCCCAAAACTTAGATTCAGCAAAGAAACAAAACCAAATTAATGTTGTACTTAAAAATTTCTCCAGAAACAGAAGGTCCTGAGGAACTGGGGAAGTGCTAAAATAGCCTCCATATGTGGACATGGCCTGTCGATAGTGCCAAATTAGCAATACTTCAGCGATGGTACATAAGATCTCGAAGCTTCCAGGAAAGAAAAGTGTTGCACAAACCTTGTTTAATGTGAAATATTTTCATCACATTGCAATTTTTTAAATGCATGGTTTTGCCTTTGCTTTTTCAGTTTTTCCTCCTCAATAATTTTCCCTCTGGGCACTCAATGCATTTGGAAATCAGGCAACTTATTTAGGAGGCTAAACATGACCTTAAAACCTTAGCTCTAGGCATTCCCTTTTGCAAAGTTTAGCCTATGAATTTAGTTACAGACATATGAATGAAAACAGACTGAGCTTAGTCTTTTAAATGCAAGCATTTCTTCACAAAATAATTTTTAGTTTATCCACCAGAGGGAGCCCATACACTCCAAAGAAACAAAAACAAAGAAGGACTCTTGTGGCATGTTTAAAAAGACTAACAAACTTATTTATCACATGAGCTTAAAATAAACTTGTTAATTTTTAAAAGTGCCACAGGAGTCCTTGTTTGTTTTGCTACACTAGACTAACATGGCTACCCCTTTGGAACAAAGAAAGAGTGAATTTCAAAATGAACATGTAGCAGGAAGGAAAAAACAGTGGGTTACTTACCAGTAACTGTCCTTCTTCGAGATGGGCTGCTCAGATTCATTCAGTATCAGGTGTACATGCCACAAGGATTGGCCGGAAACTTTCTTTAGCCTTAGCGTGTCAGGAGAGGGCTGGCGGCCAATGCCCCCTGGCCACCCAATAGCTATATATATGGCCACAGCCCTGCCCACCCACAGTTCCTACTAATCGCTAACTCCAAGTAGTGGGGACGGCGGGAGGGATCTGAATGAATCTGAGCAGCCCATCTCAAAGGAGGACAGTTACTGGTAAGTAACCCACCATTCTTCTTCAAGCGCTGCTCGGATACACTCAGTATCAAGTGATTGCTAACCGTACTGTGGAACGTGGGCGGAGTTAGAGCCTTAGTCTGCCATCAGCATGGCCACCCACAAACAGCACAGCACCCAAAACTGGGCAAAGAAGCAGTGGGCCACCAAGCGAATGCCTACGGACATGCCACTAAATGCAAGATCTTCAAGAAAAGACGTGCATGAGAGTGCTGTGGGGTCATTTGCCACTCTGTCAGGAGACCAGAACTGCAACATGGCAGTCCCAGTTCATTTCCGGGGAACCCGCTATATCACAATAGCAAAGAGCAGGGGTGTCGCTGGCGCTGGGCACCAGGGGCATGTGCCCCAAATCCCAGCGCTGATGCCCCGGGTCTGGCAGCCCCCACTGGTCTCTGGCCCAGTCGGGCCAGAGATCCAAGGCCCAGCTGCCCGTCTCCATGGCATCCCCATCCCCAGCTGGGGATCCAGGGCTTGACCGTGGAGGCCGCTCCTGGCCCCGTCCCCAGCCAGGGATCGGAGGCCCAGCTGCCCACGGCCGCAGCAGCCCCTTCCCTGGTGGGGGATCCAGGGCCCAGCCACCCACAGCCACAGCAGCCCTGTCCCCAGCTGGGGATCCGGGGCTCGGCTGCCCACAGCAGCAGCAGTCACTCTGGCCCAGCTGCCTGCGGCCACTTCCAGCCCCGGCTCCGGCTGGGGATGCTGGGCCCTGCCGCCCACAGCGGCACGCGGCAGCTTCCGGCCCTGTCCCTGGCCCCGGGACAGCGACACCCCTGGCAAAGAGTATCCTTCTCACCAGCAAGACCATCTAAAATAAGAGGGTTGCCATTCCCTAGCAGAATCGACTCCTGAGAGAGGCAGTTGTGCTCCAGAGCAACAGGCTCCTACAGCCGCAGGCGATGAACAAGGATGGGTAACTGCCACCCCAACCTCAAAAGGAGGTAATTGGGTTAAGTTACTAACCAAGACCTGGGCAGGAAACAGACCACCCCTTGACCAAATGGAGGATAGGCAAAAGGCCTTTCCCCGTTGACATACTGGCAGGAGATGCCAAAGGCAGGATTGATAAGGGCGCCCTAAACTAAGGCATCCTGCCTCTATATGAAAGATAACATAGGAAGAAAAATAACAAGGAAGGAGTAACCGGGGACCCGTGCCCCTCCATCAGTTGATGCATGGGAATGGAGGGCCTGGGAGGGAGGGTCCCGGAATAAGGCCTAGACACTGGGCAGGCCCATCTCTGGGGCCCAATGTGTCAGAGAAACTCCATCAAGAAGGTCATTGTAAGAAAAGAAGTGGGGATCCCAGGAGACCCCTTCTTTAGAGGTCACCCTTCCATAGATTATAGTAGGAAAAAGGGGGACCCTTAGATACGCCCATCTTAGGAGCAGGAGAGAAGCCAAAGGGCAGAGGTCATGAATGTTAAATGACCAGGAAGTGAAAACAGAGAAAATGGAGGCAAGGTGATAGAATTCCCATGTTAGGTCATCCCCGACCAAAGGGACAGGGGAATGACCTAAGACAGGGATAGTGAGAAACCATCGTGGGGTTCTGGGAGGGGCTTATGCAACATCAAGGCTAGGTGTGCATTTCTCTCTCTTGTCCCCGTACTCTACTCTCCCGATACACGGACTCGCAAAGGGAGATGCGTGCTGAAAAGAGGGAAGAGGTATCCAACTGTCTCTATTGACGGGTCAGGTCTCCCCCACATGTTATGCTCCCCAAGCTTCAGAATTGGAGTGTTGGGGGGGGCGGGCACTTGGCTCACCTGATATTCTCACTTCTCCTCTCACCTGATATTCTCACTCTCACTTCTATGGAGAGGCAGTCAACCTTCAAATCAAGGCTGGTTGACTTATGTCTAGAGGCGGGAGTAGGTGCTGAGTTCCGGATGCAACAGGCCAACTACAAGGGATCTTGCATAGTTCCTGATGAGGAGAGCAGACAATGACTTAGCCAAGATGCAAGGACGTGGTCTATAATGCCTATTCCAAGAGGGGAGAAGTGTTATTGGTGCACCTCCCCGTGCATTGGAAGGGGTAAGGCTTGGGCAGGTCCCAGGTGGAAGAAGGGAAGAGAGAGACCCTGGCAAGAGGGGAGGAGGGCATGAGGCAACCCCTGGTTAGGGAAAAGCCAAGGGGAAGACACTGTGTCCTTTAAGGAATACATGGGGCATGAGGGGGCGTTACGAAAGCGTCACCCATAAGGAGTCAGGCTTTCCAGCCTGCTAAGGGTTTTGAAAATTCCCTCAGGAGCCAGAGTACTGCAGGAGAACTAACCATGAGCTAAGGACCACATGTCCTCAAGCAGGCTCACTCAAGTGTATGAACACTAATGAGGGTTAAGTGTTCTATCCCCTACTATCTCCCCTCGTGGAAATTCTAGGGAAGAGGGGAATGCCATAGAAAGGTCAAGGCAGCTCCTAGATAGCTGTCTGGGGTTTTTGATGAAACGTGTCCCTTGCGTGGTTGGAGGGAGGCACCAGAGCAGAGGGGGATCCAGTAGAGGGCTAAACGTGAGGTTTGCCCATGGGTGGACAGAACAATGAGATGTGGTGAATGTCCTTGGGGAGGAGGGGTGGGAGCGGAAGGGGCAAACCCCTTATGGCAGAGCTCAAGGATTCCTCGAGTGACAGGCCTAATATGAGTCTGAAGACCATGGCCCTGAGAATAAAAAGGGGAGGCGAAGAAGGAAAAGGTAGAGGACAAGAGGGTATGAGCTCGCCCTCTCACCTACCACCTAGGAGGTGGGGTAAACCATCCCACAGTAATTTCCCCCACGATCCGTTGCAGGCCAACATGAATAAGAAATCTTCTTGGGGCCAGCAAAGCGGAAGCGTACCTATCCCAGCGTGCCTGACTGGGGAAGGGATGGACGAAGTGGAGGGGGCAGGAGGGACCTCTGGGTAGGAGGATGGGGAGTGGGCATCCTCCTCAACATGTCCAAGAGGGCTGTAGCCCTGGGTAAGGGCTGCAGACCATGTGTTGTTGGGGGGCACATCATGTGTCCCCTTCTCATAGCTCCATCACCCCTGGATTTCCACCAAGGCTCCAAGAGCACATGCAGCTAGAACCAAGTGCATGTGAAGAGAGTTCTCTGGTTGCCAGGCCCTTACTTGACCTGAAGGGTGCGGTAAGGGAAGAGGGAGATGTATTGTTACTGGAGAGGAAGAAGAGGCGAGGCGGATTGCGAGGGGGCATTTAACATAAGCGATTTAGGGTGCCGCCCTGAAGTTCAAGGGCTGGGTTTGATGGAAGGAGTTGATCAAATTCAATGGGAGAAAGGTGGCCATCAACCCGCAGTCCAAGGGCCCCTAACGGGTAGCCATTTTGCTTGTGGGATGGGAGACTACCGTGAGGGCCCTCACCCCAAGTATTTGTGGGGTTGAGGTGGGCTGGGAGTATGTTGAAACACCTGGGGAATAAGCATACCCAGGGCTCTGAGGGCTGACCTTGGATCACAGTTGCCGTAGATCAGGGAGTCAGTGGCTGGCGCACAAAGAGACTGTCCCTCAAAAGGGAAGGTCTAATGTGGACTGCTGTAAGTCCTGGGAGAGGCCACTCAGTTCATAACCACGGCTGTAGCAATACCACAGCTGGCCATGTCCGAGGCATCCCACACCACTGTAAGGGCTTCGCATGAGGCCAAGGCGCCTTCCTCGATGAAGGCATCCTAATCCTCCAAGTGTTCTTGTGGAAGGAAGCTACTAAAACCCTCCATAGTATTATACAAATCTAGGGAATGTCTGTTAAACAAGGCCTAATGGTTAGCAATTCTCAGCTGAAAGGCTGAAGTTGAATAGGCCTTTGACCTGGGAGGTCAAACCCCCTGGACCTGTGGGAGCCCAGGGCTAAACCAGAGTGGCTCAGACCAGTGTGTCCCAGTGATGTCAAGGACACAAGCATGATGAGGGATCATAATGGGGTGACTGGAAAGGATGCAAACTCCAGCTCAAATAAGGGGTCTTGGTTCCCCTCAAGGGGTACCCCTAGGTAGGCTGACCTGGTGAAGGGCTGAAGAGTTGTAGGGTCTTCTCCGTAAGACCCTGGCCCTGGGTTCATGACTCTAGCTGGGGGAAGGGACAACCCCGGTATTGGGGTGCCCTCTCCTGGGGCCATGGTACTGAGTTGGAACTCCCTTTCCAAGGCCTCAGTGGAAGGTAACTAGCTTCAAGTGTGGTATCGAGAAGAAGCTGGTGCAGGGAACCCTTCAGTAGGAGGCCAGGCCTGAGGCATGGTTTCTTGGGCCTTCTTGCGGAGCCAAGGCCAGGTGTTGGTGTCGTACCACTTGGAGCCCTCAGTTCTGCAGTTACGTGGGGCCAGTGCTGGGTAAAGTGAAAGGAGGGCAGACTTACCATTTGCTTCGATGGTCTGGAGGTGATTTCAGGAGCCGAAGACACTCCACCACCTTAAAGTCTTCCGGTGTGAACATCACCATGATAGGCTCTGGCCCTCACCCCCCAGAGAGGAGAGCCAGAGGGGCACTGGCACTTCAGTGCCGAAGTTGATGCCAACTGTGCTTACCTGTGCTCTGCTGAGGAGCAGCGCCAAGTGGGCCTTAGCGCCAACTGGCCTGAGGTGCTGCCACCAACGCATGGTGCTCAGATGCTCCAGACCTTTTCTTTGGAGAGGAGGCACCGGGGATAAGGTCACACGGCACCAAGATGGTGCTGAGTCAAATGCCAATCATGGCCATTTATTCACAGCCGAAGAGTGGAGCCAAGAGGGCTCCGGTGCCAATCCAGCACGCTGTGCCAAGTTAGGGGCCGATCGTGGCTTTTTATGTACAGGCAGAGAGTGGCATTGAGGGGGCTCCAGTGCCAGCCTAGCACAAGGTGCCAAGTTAGAGGCCAATCACGGCTTTCATTCATAGCCAGAGAGCAGTGCTGAGGGCTCCAGTGCTGACTGAGCACGCGATGCCAAGTTAGAGGCTGATCGTGGCTTTTATTTGTAGCCAGACAGTGGCGCTGAGAGGGCTCTGGTGCCAATTGAGCACGCAGTGCTGAGTTAGAGGCCGAGTGCAGCTTTTATTCGTAGCCAGAGAGACGTGCCCATCCAGCATGCGGTGCTGCATCATAGGACGATCACAGCTTTTATTCATAGCTGGAGAGCGGCGAAGAGAGGACACCGGTGCCACCCGAGCATGCAGTGCCGAGTTAGAAGCCGATCATGGCTTTTATTGATAGCCAAAGAGCGGTACCGAGAGGGCTCTGGTGCCAGCTCAGCATGCAGTGCCAGTGAATCCTTGGGTGTGACGGACATACCTGGCATCAGCTGCAGCACCCGCTCTTAGGCAACATTATTGAGCCTTCGCTCCCTGTCTTCCTGAGTCCTTCATTTAAGATCTGCAAATGGAGCATAATCCACTGATGAAGCTCACCCAGGCCTCCATGGGAGCTGTCTCTCAGGTTCAGGCTTCTGTTGGAAGGACTTGTTAGGAGCACTGGCGATGTCCACAAACAGATCTTCCAGCGAAAATGCTCATAAGACAGAGCAGACAGACAGGCCCTTGCAAAAGCAAGAAACAGGCTGTTCCGTAACCATCGCTGAGGGTGGAAAAGAGAAAACTGGGGAGGGGCAGGGCTGTGGCCATATATACAGCCATGGGGTGGCCAGGGGGCATTGGCTGCCAGCCCTGTCCTGACAAGCTAAGGCTAAAGAAAGTCCAGCCAATCATGTGCTGAGGCACGTACACCTGATACTTAATGTATCCAAGCAGCGCTCGAAGAAGAATCTCAATTTCCTTAAGCTGAGGTAGGTGTAGGGAACACTGTTTCTGGCTCTGAACATCTATGCGCTGCAGCCCCACAGTGATGCAGGAACCAGGGGCAGAGCTGCATTCATCCACCAGCTTGCCTGCAGGGCCCAATCAAATAAGCATGCTCAGAGCTCGCCTATCACATCAGGTCCTACAGGACTCATTCCCTGTTAACTTTTAGCCTAGTGGTTAGAGTATTAATCTAGGATGGGGAGAAGCCCATATTCAAATCCACCCTTCAGCTAAGGAGGAGCAGGGATTTGACATAAACCTTGTTAAGGCAGTGGTTTTCAAACCGCAGGTCGGGACCCAGTACTGGGTTGCACACCTCAGGTACTGGGTCACAGTGCTTCTTGATGCTGCAGCTTAAAGACGTAACTGTTGGATTGTGGGCATAAATTATTTTTTTCAACCGAGTCCTGAGGACAAAAATTTGAAAACCGCTGTTGTAAGGTGCTGCTGCAACCATGGAGCTATAGGATTTCCTGGTTGAGAGGCTCCCTTAGCCGCCTTCTCTTGAAGCTGTTCTACTTTGGCTACATCTTGAAAGAGTAATTGGAGTGAGGGGACAACACCCTGGGGTTTCCCAGGACAGTGTTGTAACTGCCAGGCTACAGTGTCATTCTCACACTTGCTCTCATTCTCTCTCTCTGGCCCAGTGAGATGTTCACTATTTCTCCACAGCAGAACAGTTTCTGCACAGGGACAGGAAAAGTGAGAGAGCAAAAGCAAGTAGGAAAATGACTCTGTAGTCTGGTGATTCATGTACTTACCTGGGAGGCCCACAGTCCAACCCCCTGCAGCAATGACTTTTTAAAATTAGTTATTCCAAAGCTTCAGTGGGAGAGACTGGTGGAGCCTCATGTCAGAATATCCCACTCCCACAGCCCAGTGGCTAGTGCACTCACCTGAGAGGCAATTAATAGATCCTTCGAATCATAGAAGATTCCCCTCGGACTGGAGAGGGGACTTTAAATGTGGCAGAGTGGAGGGACATTTCTCCCACATCCCAGGTGAGTAACCTAACCATTGAGCTAAAAGTTATAAGGGAGCTCCTGCTGCTTCTTCCACCCCCTCTCTCCGACTGCTTACGAAAATGGTGTGAGCACCTAATGCCAAAAGGTTTATGGCTGAGAATCCTAAGCAGAGGGAGGCACCTTCCTGCACCCCAGACTTAGGCTATGTCTACACTGATGGTTCAAAGGCTGCCACCATCAGATTGATCTTTCATTTTTACTTAGTGTAACCCATATGCCTAGAGGAGCTATCTTTTTTAGGGATCTCCTGAGACTGGGTTATGTTGCTGGGCAGATTTGGCTGCTCAGATTCAGAAGCTTCTGGAAATTAAGTGGGTGGTTGCACCGAGCATGCTCTACTAGGTTTTCTACTGCTTCTGTGGTCAGATGCCATGAGACCAGCAGCGTGAGAGCTGCAGCCACAGAGTTGCAGTGAAACGAGCTCATTTGCTCAGTGTGTGACTTGGAGAAGCTGAGTCAGGAGTGGACAGCAAGAAGTTTTCTCCCTGCTGGGGAGCATTTTGCAGCAGAGTTTTCTCATATGTGACTGATTGCTAATTAACCAGTAAACTGACTGGATGGTGCTGGTTTCAGAAGAGAAAGAAAAGCCTGAGTGGATTTCTACCTAGGGCTATGTCTATAACTAAAAGCTTAGTTTGGACTTGCTTAGTCCAAACTAAGTCGTTCAAAGTTAGTTTGAACTAACTGCATATTTTTAGTTCAAACTAACTTTTTAATTCAAACTAGCCGCACTTTTTTTAGTTTGAACTACCTTTTTAGTTCAAACTGAAAAAGCGCAGCCAGTTCAAACTAAAAGTTAGTTGGAGCAAGGGGAGTAGACCTTTAGTTTGGACTAAAAAACGTGGCTAGTTTGAACTAACTGCTAGTTCAAACTTATTAAGTTCAAACTAGCATGGCTACAGCAGGCTAGTTTGAACTAAATTTCAAAATAAGTTCAAACTAAGCAGCTAGTTCGGACTAACCAGCCAAACAAACTGGTTTGAACTAAGCTTTGTTTAGTTCGAACTAATAATTTTTTTTGTTCGAAATAGGCAAAGCCTAGTGTAGACATGGCTCAAATTAGTCCAGACTAAGGTTTCTAATCCTGACTAATTTGCTAGCATAGATGTACCCTAAGAGCCCTGCAAGCGAAGAAGAGGATCGCTGCTGCTTGCAACTCAACTGCTTGAACAGAGACTGCATCTGAGATATGGATGACCCACCCAAACTTTGGGACTCTTGGATTTCTTTCCCATAATATTTCTGTGGGGACTGTTCTATTTAAATTAATTTGGGGGTATTTTTAATGATAAGGTTTACCAAGATAGTAGTTAATAAAGTTCATTATGTTTGTTTCTAGGTAGTATTTTAATGTGGGAGAGTAACTGAGCAATCTTTGCTGTGAGTCCCTTGCAGACCAAATCCTGGGTCTCCAGCTGCATCTCTACAGGAGTTGAAGGTTTTCTTTTTTTTTAAGGACTGAAGAAGGGCAACTGAACTAATTCTAGCCCATCCGAAGGTCATATTAGCAGTCAGTTAAGACACACTAAGTTGACCCAGAAATCAACTTTAGTAAACCCATCTGTCCAGTGGCATGCTGCTGTGTTGACGGCAGTGAAGATGCCTCACTGAAGGGGAGTTACAAAGTCAATGTGAATTACACAAGCTACTCTATATAGCTTGCATAACTCCCATTGACTCCTGCCAAATTTTCCTGGCAGTGTAGACCAGGCCTCAGTCATTTATTTCTGAAAATATTTTCTGTAAGAGGGCAGAGCTTAGCTTGGCTCTGCATCTCTTGTTGGCTGACTTAAGTGAGAAGCCACCTAGCATGCTGGCTGTTGTGAATCTCATTCAGTGACCAACTCAGGCTTAGTGAATCCCAATGATTTTCTCAGCACCCAAACATCAGTACATCACTCCTAAATTTCTGTATGCAAAGCTTGTGGTGAGCAGCATATAACCTGTTTTTACAACTGAAGATCTTGCTACAGTTTTCCATGCTTGTGCCTTCTGAAGGTTAGACTGCATACATAGATACTGTGCTCTGTATGGGGTTACCCTTTCGGAAATTTAAAATTAGTTCAAAATGTGACTCCTCACTCATTAAGCAGTGCTTCATGCAGAGTATGGTGCACTAAGTGATTCAGAGTTATCTTCCAGAGAGATATAAGATCTTGGGTTTGGCTTATTAAGCCCTAAGTGGTGTAGGCCTAAAATGGCTTGAGACACAGTCTCTGTCCCCTCCTGAAGCTTCCATGCGTAGTTACAGTCAGGGGAGGCACCTGAGGTGTCAACTCATGAGTTTAGACAGGGAATGGCAGCACATTCTCCAGTGAGATCTTTGACTCTAGAATGCATTCTTCTGGTTGGTCCAAAAGAACTTGTAAGTTTCATCTATTTTCTTAGGCTTTTGCCATGACTGGGTTAAGCAACATAGGGTGGGAAGGAGTTTGTTGATTCTGTGTATTTTTAAATAGCTTCATAAGTGTCTAAAGTGCTGGGATGTGTGTGTGTGTGTGTGTGTGTGTGTGTGTTAAACAAAACTGAAGAGAAATATTATTTAGCCTGAGGCATTGTCCAACATGTAATAGATGTCTTCCAAACACAGAGGCATGAAAACCCTGAGGAAAAGAATATCCTTGCTTCTCATTATTCTTTCTAGTGTTACAAGCAGTGAAATGGTGCAGATGGCATTCAAATACTGTAACAAGATTCACCCTTTTCTGTACAAATATCCCTGATGACTATTTAAATAGCACCATGTAAAATAGGATGGAACCCCCTTACTTTTCCTCTCCTCATGAATTTAAGGCTCTGATCTTGAAGTTTGGACCTGGGAGAACAGATTCTGGCACTTATATGAAGCACCCCTGAAATCATTCAGCAGTGCAAGATCAAGTTCTAATTCCTTTATATTCACTGTTCACTTCCACTCCCTTGCTGCATGTAGCAAACTATACACAATTCTGACGTCAGAAATAACTACATTCAGAAACCAATAGGGAAACACTCCAATCTCCCTGCTCACTCTGTTGATGATTTGTTAATAGCCATACCTAAACAAGTGGATTGCAAATCAAAGCTTTAAAGAGAAACAGCAGAATTGGAATTCATATGCAGATTTGACACTATTGGCTTAAGGCTAAATAGGGATCTTGGGGTTTTTTTTCTTATTACAACAGGTGATTGACCTAGCTTCCCTCTATATCAGGGGCAGGCAATAACATTAAGTGGAGGGTCAATGCTGGCAGTGGAAAGTTGGCCTGGGGCTGGGGTGGAGAGCAGGTGGGGTGCTGGCAGGGGAAGGGAGAGGAAAGAGAAAGCCGACTCGGGGACGGGGGGTGGCAGAATGGGACAGCACAGCACTGGTCCCAGAGTGTTGCAGCTGGTTCTAACACCAGCACGAGGGAGCAGAAGGGAGCAGAATAGTGGCTGTGCTGGCACCAGGGCCTAGTGGTCCCTGTGGTCCCAGCCCCAGCCCCAGCCCCAGCAGGGTGCAGCACTGGTCAGGGGGTCAGAACAGTGGGTGGAAGGAGACAGCAGAGTGCCACCCCAGCCATGTGCAGCACTGCAGCCGTGCCAAGTGGGGGAGCAAAGGGGGTGGCACAGTAGCAACGTCAGCCCTGGCTGGCCATGGAGCAGCACAGCAACAGTGGAGAGTGAAAGGAAGGAGCAGGCCAGGGGCAGCAGGCTGGACAGGGCCTCTGAAGGGCCAGATCTGGCCCATGGGCCATATTTTGCCCACCCTTGCTCTATATGCTGTTCTCTATTGTTTGAATCTAAACAACTGCCTTGATTTGCTGTAACACTTTGATCTGAAATGTGAATTTAAAAAAAAAATTGGTGCTAGGGTTATTTTTCCTTCTTTGTAAAATAAAAAATATGCTGCAAAAAACTAACTCTTTTAAATCAACTTTTGAGCAATACAAGCAGCAATTTTTCAGTACAAAAACATGCCCTCCCCACCCAGACCAGCATGTATGTGTTTCCTCAATATAGTCCAAGCCCAAAAGTGTTCTGTGGCCAAATTATTGGAAAATGCTGGTCTAGGTCACTCTGTAACCTATCCCTGCCCTCCAGCATATTTACCACTCCCTCCAGCTTAGTGTTAACTACAAACCTGCTGATGGTGTAATCCACCCCATCTTCCAGATCACTAATGAAGATGTTGAACAAAATTGGCTCCAGGACTGACCCCCCTAGAGCACTCCACTTGTTATCAGCTGCCAACTAGACGTAGAGCCATTGATCACTACCCACTGAGCCCAATGATCTAGCCAGCTTTGCTGAAGTCGAGATATATTGTGTCCACTGCTGTTCACACATCCACAGAGCTAATCATCTCATCATAATAGGCAATCAAATTGGTGAGGCATGATTTGCTCTTGTTGAATCCATGCTGAGTTTTCCTGATCATATTTTCTGTCTCCCTAGGAGGGTGGTGAAACACTGCAATAGGTTGCCTAGGGAGGTGGTAGAATCTCCATCTTTGCAAACTTTAAAGACCTGGTTGTACAAAACCCTGGCTGGGATGATTTAGTGGGAGTGGTCCTCCTTTTAGAAGGGGATTGGATTAGATGACCTCATGCGGTCCCTTCCAACCCTATGATTCTATGATATTCCTCTCTTCCAAATGCCATAAAATGGATTCCTTGAGGACTTGTACTTCATGTAACCACTAATATCTGTGGCAATATAAAATACAAGAGGAGAAACTTTTGTTTAGTATTGTAAGTAGTCATTTTTAGTTTAGTTAATTCACTATGGCTATGTCTACATTGCAGATCATTTCCCCAAAAAAACTTTTTTTTGTAAAATGTTAGTTTGAAATAAATTCAGAATAATTAGAGATAACTTTTTTCAAAAATGCTCTATTAGGAAGAGAGTCTGGGGACAGCTCTTTGTCCTGAAAAACTGTGCCTTTTTTGCTTTTTCCAAAAAAGAAAGTCCACACCGGACTTTCTTTTTCAAAAAAAAAGAAAGCCAATGGAAGAGATAGGCAGGCTTTTTTGAAAAAAGCCATTGCCATGTCCAGCGATGGCTTTTTCAAAAAAGTTCTCTCACAAAAGGCTTTTTTTCAAAAGTTAACCAGGTTTGGCATTTTTGAAAAAGCTCTTCAGTATTTCGAGATACTGGAGCACTTTTTTGAAAATGCTAAACCTGGCCTTTTCTTTAAAAAAAAAAAAAACAACCCACAATATAATTTAAGGACTGACTCTGTGCTTGGTAAACAAGAAAATGGAGGACCAAAAATTAATGAATCAATAGTGGTGGATCAGAAACTAGGACTAATCTGTGCACAATATAATGAGGAGGGTGGGCTATTCCATTGTGGTTCCTTAAAAGAAATAGACTTTAGAATGAAAAACTGGCTACTGGAACAAAGTTTCACCATCATGGCTGCCAGCCTCACCACATCCTGGGACCTGAGCCTTTGTCCTCCTAATCTTAAGAGATGTCTGGGCCAAAAACCATTGATACATCTACTGGCTCCAGATGAATCCAAAACACCATCTGGGATGAAAGAGGATCAGACTAACAACAGCTGAAACATATCTCCAGCCCATCTCTGCTCAGGTCTGCTCTTTTCCCCTAAAGGACAGTTATTGCCAGCTTTGATACCATTCAAAGAGATGCTCAGACAAGGGGGCTTTCCCTTCTAAAAACTCCAGCTAAAGCCCAAGGAAACAAGACATGTTGTGAACATGAAAGTCATACTTAACACTTTGCATTTCAGAAGCAAACACAATTTTTCCTTCTTTTCTGTATCTTTAATAAAAAGTTTGAAGGATTTTTAATGATGTATTGGCCCTGGTGCTAAGTGGGCGGGGGTTCTCTGTATCCCAAACCCCAGACGTCGTTTAATGTTGTACAGTGATTGGGTTATGTTAACAGTACTGGCCCATATAGCACATCTAAATTAAAACTAGAAAGGCATATTCAGTTCCTGTCATATTTGGAAAATGACATACCACAAAAATGGGATCATTGGCTGCTGCATGAGGGGAAGAGCTGGTTCCATTCAGGAAAGAGTGGACCAAATTATGCAGGCTCATCACTGGTGACTCAGAAGTTCCATCGGGTTTTCCAAACCCTTCCAGGGCATTCCTGTGTATGGGAAAAGACAAGCATTACTTAACCGTCTATTGATCAGCGCTATCTCCAGATGCATGTATAAAAATCTATCCTGGGGCAGAACAAGTGATAGGAGTCAGAGCACAAACCTGAAGCTGAAAATAGAATTCCGGAAAAAAGGAGGGCTGTCAAACTCTCGGAGTGAAAGACAGTTCTGGATATCTTCCATAGTTGGCAGCTGCTCACTGGACTTCCCTTGTGGGTTCCTCTGTAGCATCCCTTCATTAGTCCCATTACACAGTGTAACCAGACGGTTGTAATCATCCAAGCTTAGATTAAAATCAAAGTTGCACAGAAGAGTTAGAATAGGTTGGGGGAGGAGGATTCACCCTCAACTAGTAAACAGAAGCCGTACATTCAGTCATTCACTGCAACCAGTGGGACTTCTCATCCTTGATGTTAAGTATACATACAATGTTTGCAGGATCAGAGCCTCAATTGGCTAAGAAGTTTCATACTATAAAAGCAAATGATTGTTCTGTTTATCTGAGCTGAAATCTTGTCTGCTTTTAAACAAATTAGCTTTGAACTTGCTCCAACTTTCACATTTCTGCCTTTAAGAATCTCATGAAGGAAACAGATATGGATGCTAGCAAGTGGGCACCACATCTTTCAACAGAATGTTCTAAATGTGGCTAATCTAATGTCAGTGGTTCCACTAATTTACTGTGAATTATGCTTCTGTAACTGACATGTAGCATAACTGCCCTATCAAAAGCAATTATTCTGGCCTTGTCATAGCAAATCATCCTACATTCCCCTGGCTGTTATCTGGCAGGGACAGAGAGAGTTAGCGCAGCACAAGCAGAAGCTTTAGTGCTCCCTCCCAGCACTTTGAGCTTGGACAGGCATTCTGAACCACTTCTTCCTTTGTCCATTGTTCAGTCAAAAGCTTGAGACTGTATTTGTGTTTTGTTTCCTACATTTTACCCCAGCTGGTGGGTCCATAAACTTGCCATTGGATACTAGAAAATATTGAAGACTCCATTAGTTCAATTCTGCTCCTAGTGCAGACAATGGCAAAATATCTACCCTTTTAAAGGCAACAGGTTTCCATGTGGGTGGACACCTGCATCATCACAAAGCCCAAAACACTTAATCTAAAACTGCAGTTGACACCAGGCAAGTGTAGGGATCCATCCACATAATGTCAGATGCAGGATGGGTCTTTAGCTGGTATATGACAAAGAACTGAGTAAGTACATTTAAAAAACTGAGAACTGAAGCACAAGCTACCACACAGGTGTGGTTAAGATTAGATGAAGTTCTGTGAGATTGTATTTTTGAGGCATGTGTGATCATGTAATTAAAGACCATATTATATAACACATACAAGGCAGTATTATGGTCATACAGTCGGCCTTAGCTTTCACATTTTCTGTCATTTGAAGTTTAAAGGTATACCTTTACCCCAAGTACACAAATTTTTGCAACTTAATATCTTTGTTTTTGTCCCAAGAAGTTAAAAGAAAAATCTAGAGCTTTCAGTTCCAGTAGGTAAGCTCACAGGGCTCTCTCCTCTTACAGAGCTCATAGACTTGCCATGAGGAGGCTCAGTCTTCCACCAGCTGTATGACAGTTGAGTTTACAGCAGGACTATCATTATGGCTTGATTTTTCAGTTGCTTAGATAGGTCTGCAAATGTTATCATTTAGACAGAAATTTACCAGGTTTTGCCTCAGGAGAGAGGTGAATTTTTGGAAAGCTGAGCAGAGGGCCATTCAGCCATTTGAGCTGTGGAAAAAACAAGAGAATATCCCCATTCTCTATACTTTGCATTTTGCTTGCACAATTCAAAAACAGCTGAGACTTTCAGGATGGACAGGCCTCACTGAGTCTTTGCAAAGAATTTAAAGTAAGGTATCACAGCAGCCTAACTATATAAACTATAGTTATACAAGTGCAAACCCCTAAGGCAGACACAAAGCATATGATGATGCAAGAAATGTACCAAAGCCAACTGTGCTGATATAAACCCTATTTTGCACTGGTGCAGCATGTATACATGAGGGGTTTACACTAGTGTAACTACAGCTTTACACTGGTGCAAATGTCCATAATGTAGGCTGGGTCTTATTTTGTGCCCTTCGCCAGGAGAACTGAAGCAGGCAGGGGTGTCGCTGTTGGCTGGCACAGGAGGCACATGCCCCAAGTCCCGACACTAGTGCCCCGAATGTCTGGTGCACCCCTGCCTCTCCCAGCCCATCCCCGGCTGGGTATCTACAGCCAGGCCAACCATGGCAGCACCTGCCTCTCCCAGCCAGGTATCTGGGGCCAGACCAGCCACCGCGATGCCTGCCTCTCCCAACCTGGGATTTGGGCCAGGTTGCCCACAGCAGCCACTGCCTTGCCCGTCTCCATCCCTAGCCAGGGATCAGGGACTGGGCTGGCAGCGGCAGGAGCCCAGGACCCCAACTTCAGATCAGGGCCAGCGGTTGGAGCCCAGTCCAGGCCCAGTCCCCAGTCCCGTGTCTTTTCCTGAGGCAATGATGCTCCTGGCAGCAGGGATAGTGATGGGCTGTGGCAGTGCATGGAATAGCTGATGACTGAACAGTCATTCATTGTTTCAAACTGATAGTGTGCTTGGCAGCAGCCCTTTGGCCAGCTCCCTGTCAGGCCAGCCCCAGTTAAATGAGGTAAATTGGATCTGTTTAGGGACATGTGATTTGTGAAGGGGATGCATCTGTGTCCACCTAATTACCAAGGGTCTATACACAAGCTGTAAGGTGAGAGAAGCCAGGGCATGAAAGGGGAGTACAAGTACTGCTTGCAGAAGTTGAGAAGTCCCTGAGGATGCTTCCCAAGCCATATGTTCTCAGAAGGTGGTAGGACTGCATGCTGTAAATAAACTGTACTGGAGTGGCGACTGCTAAACCAGAGGGCCTTGGAGTCATTTGAGACTAAGACAGTGGCTGAAGAGGAGAGGCAGTCGTCAAGTGTTCTTATACATAGAGCCCTGCAGATCCACAAGTATCTGCTTCAGGTCCATGGGTATCAAGAGTCCACAGATCTGTCATTGCTGATTGGAGCTCGGATGCGGATTCAATTTTTATCTGCCCAGAGTGTGTTAGCTGCAGCTGCTGCCTCTGCCGCAGCTGCAGACAGTGAGCAATTTTAAATAGTACAGCAGGGAACAAAGGAAGCTCTCCAGCTAATCCTAGCTCAGCTCTTCTTGTGGTGTGCCAGCCAATCAGAAACAGTCATTCACAACAGCTCAGCTTGCCAGCTAGTCCCACTTCTCACTCTAGGAGCCCCACTGGCCAATACTCCACTAATTAGCTAGTGAAGGGCAGCCACCCTCTTTCCCCCACTGCTGGCCACCCAATC
Organism: Podocnemis expansa; assembly: GCA_007922195.1. Classification (NCBI taxonomy): domain Eukaryota; kingdom Metazoa; phylum Chordata; order Testudines; family Podocnemididae; genus Podocnemis; species Podocnemis expansa. The sequence goes on along the minus strand of ML681993.1, from coordinate 12,962,721 downwards.
AGATGACTTTCAACTGCCACTGAACAGCTGAGTGATCTCCGCAGTTCTGCCTTCCCTAGCCCAAGCAGAATAAAAGTTGTTGAGATCAGAACCAGGGGAGGCTCTGAACTGCATGGAGCTGCCAACAACTCCCTCCTTCCCACTCTTCCCTAACTTCAACTCAGTAAAGCTACAGCAGCCAGTCAGAGGCTCTGCTCCTATTGTCAGAGCAGGAGGTGCTGCAAGGCAGGGGAGGGAGGTCTGGATGCTGATGGACATAAAACCTGGCATGTGAATCACGGATCGGATACAAGCTAACACTGATCAGATGTGGATGCACGTTTTTTTATATGCATAGGGCTTATACAAGCCTTATTTTTTTTAGGATGAGAGAGTGACTACATAAACAACCCTGCATCCTATTTTATTAGGTATGCTGTTGTCCTGTAGCATCATGTGTTGTTTTTATATCTGTGAACATGAGGAGTCCTTTTAAGCCAGGGAAAGAAGAGACAGAGATGTGAAGCACAAAAAGCATGTGGGCAGATGCAAAAAATCCAGACCGTTCCATTTAACTTAAAATTAAAATGCATTTTCAGAGATCATTGAGATGAAAAAAAGAGTAAAAATCCTTGTCCTGTAACACTGGTGAGGAAAAAGTTCAGAAATTTCAGAAATCCAAGGAAAAAAACATATTAGTGAAAAGATGAGCGCTGCAGTTACATGCTGAATGAAGATGCTAAGATTTTCAAAGAATCAGTGTGATACTTCTAAGTAGATATTTAGGTACCCAAGTAAGTGGCCTGCTTTTTCAAAGTGCTGAACAGCTCCCAAGGACTTCATGCCTCCCCAGGCTTGGATGACAAGTACTACAAAAGCATTATATGTTGTGTTACTGAAATGTCTACTGGCATATTCTAATATATCAATCCTGTATGCAAACCCAGGGTCAAATGCCCGCACTCACAAAAAGGACTATTGACTCGAACTTGGAAATGCCAGAATATAGTCAGTTGGAGGATCAGTGCCTTATTTTATAGGAACCCAGTTCAATTTTATTTTAAAAATCTAATTCTAAATCAAAGGTGACATCCTGGCCTCACTGAAGTCAATGCCAAAATTCCCACTGATTCCAGTTGAGGATCTTACTTCTGGTATTTTCCAGTCCAGCTTAGAGGCACAGATTTTTTCAGTCTAACTTGAGCTCACTATTAAACACACAGAGAATCTCCCATTGACAGAATGTTCAGGGACACCAGACTAGCAAAGTAAGCTAAAATACTAGTATTACTCTTTCAAATAATTGGTCTCTAGTACCTCTAAGACCTCAGTCAGTCCTCAGATTATCATCTTTAAGTAATTCCTGTACCAGATTTGAAGAAAAATCAGTTCAAAAACTGTATTTGCAAAATCCACCTGAGGAAATCTTTCATGACACCTACCTTTAGCCCATTCACTAAGTTTCACAATTTTGACATGGAAATCTATAATCTTTTTCTCACTTTTTGTAAAAGTTGAGAGAGGAGTCCGTGCTGTAAGTTCCTAATGAAACAGGCATGTGTCAAATGCTGGTTTTCCCCTAAACATTCTATTACCTATTGCACACTATTTCCCAGTGTGAGAACCTTGAATTCTGACTTATTAGGCTTGGATCTTCTGGTCTTGATGCTCCAAAAAGTTGGTCTGTACATACATCACATGCATTTCTACCTGTGGCAAAATTCCAGTAGGGCAGGGCAAAGGATTCGTTGCCAATCAATCGCTATAAGAAAAAGAAATTTATTAGCAAGAAATCATTCTTTTAAAAAGAGAAAGAGAGAGAGATTACTGATACCTGGCTCTTCTATATTTTGATATTTGAAACCAAGCTTCCTTAAGGATATATTAGGGCACCGATTCAAATCCAAGTAAGGCTGACAGTTGAACTAAGCATTGTATCATCTGATGGCCTCATACTTTAAGTGGTGACTAACTTTGATTCCTACGAAGAGTGCTGAGAACACAAAAAAGCAGTGATTCTGACATTTTTGAGACTCTCAGCAAAGAGACAAAGGGCATGGGAGTGGGCCATGGTGACACAAATTACCTGAATAAACATAGAGGCACAACTGCCTTCTCTCCCCGAGAAGTAGACCCTTCAGATGAAGTCTGAGGAATGCTGGCAATGTAAAAAACATATTTATATACTGCATCTACTCCTATAATATTTGTTTTTTGGGGGGGGGGGGAGACAAAGAGAGAGAGAATGGGTGTCTTTAAACTATTTAGCATATTCTGAGCACTAAAAAGGGTTAGTGACCAACCATTCCTAAGATCTCATTGTCTAAGAATTGACTGTAGGCGAGATATTTGGTTGTGCCAGTGAACTCTGGGTTGTTATAACAGAAATTAGAAATAATACAAGGAAATCACACTAGTAAGAGCCATGTGAGCATCTCTGAAACATGCAAAGTTGTGACATGTTGCTAACCTGGAGATCTCTTTCGAGCAGCAGCAAATGGTACCTATGCCAAGTAACAAAGGCAGGTCCTTGGTGGGAGAAATCTATAGCTGTGAACGGGCGACCAGGTCCTACAAATAGGAAGGCAGAGTATTAACTTCAGTGTCCAATTTAAATACTTTAAGTACTTTATATAACCTGTATTATGCATTTAAAGCTTAATTATGTTGAGTTCCTGGTAGAAATGGTCTCAATCAAAAATATAAACATTTTATAAGGGCCAGTGGAAGTATTTTACATATTGATGGAAATATTCATCATACTTTCACATTTCAAAAAAGAAAGACAGTTTGCCAATATTTTTCATATTTTTCCATGTTTGACAAGCTACTTGAAATGAGCCCTTCATTGATCTTTATTATGTCTTAAATATAGTTATTGTCTCATAATACAATATGGTATGACTATGTTATTCAGTGGAAAGACTTGTATACAGCACTTGCCTTTATTTGTAATAAAAGAGGTACCAGGGCTCAAGCAATTCTTTACTGTCATAGCTATGATGTGTGCCCACAGTTATTGGATCTATGAACTGCCAAGCCTACAAATGCCAGGGATCACCCCTGGCACAAATCAAGCATTGCTTGTATACAGTATCTCTGGACAGAAAATACATGTTTACCATAGACAACAGAGGTTTAAATCTGACTCCAAATTAAGGGAATTCAGCATTTTCTTGCATAACATTTTTTTAAAACCTGTATCCATTATCTCCATGCAGGCTCCCATTCACACTACCACTGCAGAAATTATTAGAGGAGTCAGCCAAAATGACAATAGGTAACTGCATGAGTTACTGGTGAGAGGGTGTACTTTAGAATCTGGGGAAGTATATTCGTTGTTTCCTCCTTCACTGACAAAGTACCCAAACAATTCCAACATTTTTGAGTAAAAAAGGGTCACATTTTTTATTTTAAAAAATTGTGAAAAATTCGTTCCTTTTTTCAACAAGCTCCATCTGGAGATCTGTTGATGCTGCACATTAATAAGACATTTGCTTGTTGAAAACCTCCAGCAGAAGCTCTGAGTTTACTTCTCTGTAACAGCATTACATAACACTTGCCCAGAAGCTCTGGCAGCAGCTGTGAAACTGACAGCAATCTGGTCAGTGTATGTTGACAAGTTCCAAAGGGATAGTTAGTCTAGGCCGGCAAAACAAACAAGGAGTCTAATGGCACTTTTAAATACTAACATATTTATTTATTGCACAAGCTCTCGTGGGAGAAAATCCCACTTCATCAGACACTGGAAAATGGAAAAAAATACAGTATAGGAAAGAGTGATAAATGCAGTCAAGTGTAATCATAGGATCAGGTCAAAGCTGCATTTGCTGAAGTAATCTGATGTGATCCTAGGATTACAATTCACTGCATTTAGCCCTCCTTCCTATAGTGTATTTTTTTCCATTTTCAAACATCTGACAAAGTAGGATCTCACCCATGAAAGCTCATGTGATAAATAAATTCATCAGTATTTTAAAGTGCCACAAAATTCCTTGTTTGTTTTGTTAGTTGGGGTAACCCTTTCTGCAGGAGCAGCATAGGTAAGATTTTCTACTGCCGTGCTGTTGCACACCTTGCAGGCAGAGTGGAAACAAGTGATTGTCTCTTTTCTCCCTCAAGTCTCAAATCTAGTGGTAAAACTCATGGCTGTTCTTTTTTGTGCTTTTGCAACAGAGCTGGAAAGAGAATGTCTAGATTGTTTGTTCTCACTCTGCTTTTCTGTCACTGTATAGCTGAGAAAGTACTGGGGAGAAAGGCAAACAACAGAAGAATGCGCTGAGAAAAGGTGAATGATTCACATATAAGAAACACAGGGTCAAATTTATAAAAATACTCGGAATCCAGCAGCCTCCTGCTTAGCCATATAACTATATAGTCAGAATTCTCAGATGATCCCTGCTCTCAGTTCAGTTATCTAAATGAAGTGGTCAGATTTTCAGAAAACACTTACAGCACCCAGCAGCTTCAAATGAGAAAAATGGGTGCTGACCACTTTTTAAAAACCTGGCCCCAAATGTGTGTCAGCTTTGAAATTATTTTAATTGAGTTTTATAACAGAAAATAAGTAAAAAATTTGTCTGGTGTGTTAAGTTTGTGATTTTGACCCTCAATAAACAATGGATAAATAGAAACATTGGATGGGCAATCTTCATGAAATCCAATTCATTGTGTACATAGTACAAGACTTCCCAAAAAAAGCAAATACCTGTATGTTTCATATCACTGTACTGCTCTCAATGGGCACAGCAGGGTGGAGTACTGTAAGCACCACTTAAAATGTGAATATTTACCAATAATTACCATGTCATAGTATCTAAGATTGTGCAGATATTTCCTATTTTAATCAAAGAATATCTTAAACTTTATGTTTATGCAAAACAAATGAGCAGTCCTGTGGCACTTTTTAAGGCTAACAAATTGATTTATCACACGAGCTTTTGTGGGAGAAATCCTACTTCATCAGATACTTGAAAATGGAAAAGTTACAGTATGGGAAGAAAAATAAATGCAGTGAAGTGTTAGGACTATTTCAAAAAATCAAACAAATTGTTCTGATTCAAATAGTGTGCAACAACATGTGGGGAGTCTGAGAATAGAAAAATCACTGTAATGAGAAGCTCATATCTTTATTCAAACCCAAGTTAATGGTGTCAAATTTGCATATGAATTCTAACTCTTTAGTTTTTATTTGAAGCTTTAATTTAAAGTTAACCTGTTTAAGTGTTGTAACAGACTGCTTGAATCAAAACAACTTGATCTATTTGCTGAAATAGTCTGACCTGATCCTGTGAATTACACTTCACTGCATTTATTTTCCCCTCCCACACTGTAAATTTTCCATTTTCAAACATCTGAAGAAATGGGATTTCCCCCATGAAAGCTCATGCAATAAATTTATTAGTCTTTGAAAGTGCCACAGGACTCCTTGTTTGTTTTGCTGAACTAGATTAACACAGCTATCCATCTGGAACTTGTCATTAAGTTTATGGAAACTCTTGTATTTTAATAGCAGCCATTCTACCTTAAAATCTACTTTTTCCCTTTTAAATCTATATTATAATTTAAATGTGAATGAAATAAAAATATGCATAGTCTATGTTAATCTGCAATAACACAATTGTCAATAGCACTGAAGTACAATGAGATACATGTTACTCACTGATTAAGCATACGTATGGCATACATAAGTTTCACTGGCAGACTACAGATCTACTACATTTAAACTGCATCTGTAGTTGAATTTAGATACCCACAGTGACCAAAACAAATGCACAGTAACTACTATTCCCAGTCAAAGGAATTAACAAGAAGAACTAAAAAGCTACGTTACTGGGCATTTGTTTACTAGCCTGAAATTTTGAATTGCCTATTATTGTGCCATTACTCTATTGATGAAGACGTTACTCCAGGTTTAGAGTTGAGCCTCACCTTGGATTACATCAGAAAGTCATGTATCCCAGTACTATGATTTGACTGCTAGGTTTCTAGAGGGTAGGTAAGTTTTACAGTAAACTGTTATCTTATATTTTAAAGATAGAAGGCTCAATTCTGCAATCCTCAGATCAAAAACAAAAATGTCAATTGACCTGAAAGGCAGTCTTGCCTGGCTGAACCCATAGGCAAATTAAACCTGACACACTCCTCCACTTAAGCAGATTCATAGAATACTTCTCTCTCCAAAAGAGGGGTTCCTTGAATTAAGGTAGGAACTTTATTGCTGCTGTTGATTTTACATTGAAGACATGCAGACACTCTGATGATGGATTTTCAGTACCTAAAATAGATAGCTAGACAAATGCAAAAATCAAGAAGGATAGGCCCAGATGACATTTAATATATTTTTCCTAATCCCCCTTTCCCCTTTGAAAAGTACAAAACTATTTGCAGTATCTTAATGCATGTATTATACATGACTACTATTTGTTAATCATATCATAAAGCATCCGCAAGGATTCAGAATTAATTAGGTCTCAGATTAACAAGCATTCATTTTTTGCCTTGTTTGTTTTTGAGAGGAAAGTTCAGCAAGCCACGGAATTATTCTGGAGTCCACCATACCAGTATCCTTTTCAAAAAGGCATGGTACAAAAGCACCCACAGATTCTACTAGCAGCACATCATCATAAAAAATCAATCATCAGCTGTTTGATGCTACAACACAATGCCCAGAGGTGATGTTTTCCAGAATATAATAACTGTGATAACACGTAGGCAGGCAATTCTCTCCCTCTTCCGCTCAGATGACACTAATGTAGCCACAATATATGTATTACAACTTACTTGCTTTCTGGCTGGCAGATCCTAATATATCTAACAGGTACAGATGTTTTTGCAGATGAATGTGAATTTAAGAATTTTTAAAAGTGAATTTTTATCTTTTGCTGCCTATATTTTCAGTATACATGTACCCAGATCTTAACAAAAGATAGGTAATAATAAAATGTTTACTTAAACCCTTAAGATTGTTCACCATGGGGTATGTCTACACTGGAGACTTAAGCTGACTTAAGCCACTCCCTGGTCACATTTGGAGTTCATTAAGTCAACTTAAGCACTGGCTTAAGTCAATTTAATAACCCTTAAAGTCAACTTCAAGGGTTAAGTCCACTTTATTAAGTTGACTTAAAAAATGTTGTTATTAAAGTCTATTTAATCAAGTTGATTTAAGGCAGGAGAGTCATTTAAGTTGAGTTTTTAAAGTCGACTTAAGCCAGGGGACCCATTTAAAGTCAATTTTATTAAGTTGACTTTAAATGGGTCCCCTTGCTTAAGATGAGTTTATGAAGTCAACTTAAATAAATGGGGCCTCTTTGACTATGTCTAAACTGGCCAATTAGTTAGTCCAGACTAATTTGGCCCATGGCTACACTAGGATTTGCCTAATCTGAACTAAGAAATTTCTTACTTCAGACTAGGGAAAGCTTAGTCCGAACAGTTAGTACCAGGGTTAGTTTGGACTTCCATGCTTAGTTTGAACTTTAGTTCAAACTAAATGCAGGCAAGACCCAAACTAAGGCTAAGGTTGAACTTAAGAAGTTTGAACTAAGCCATTAGTTCAAACTAAATATGTGTTCTAGTTGAAACTAAGTCTTAGTTCAAACTAGACCACACAGTTAATTAGAACTAAAATGTTACTGGTTACTTTGAACTAATTCACAGTTAGTTCAAACTAACTGGATACGTTTTAGTTTGGGCTAAGACAACCAAACTAATTTTGGCTAATGTAGACATAGCCTCCAAGTCAACTTTATAAAGTCGACCTTATTAAGTTGACTTACCTGACCTCACTAGTATAGACATAATTCATGGCTTTAAGTCTTGTCCTCCTAAGTAGCATTTTGTTTTCTGGAGTCAGAATTAATCTTTCCCCTTGAGCAGTCCATTACACCTGAGATTTGTGACTATATGCAGAAAAATAAGAGTTCAGATTTATTGCCCTATCCACTATAACTAATAAAAAATTAATTGACTGGTTATATTTTGGTTGTTAAAAAGTGGTGTTGGAGAGTTTCAAATATTAAGCAATATCTTTTGCAATAAAGTCTTAAACCAAACTGCAACCATCACATGGGGAATCTGCTTTTACTTCAAAATTTCACTTCATAGTCTGGTTGTCTTAGGTATTTGTATTGCTCCAAATTACCATGGTTCCAGAGCATTATCAAAGTCTTTTATGTATTCATCCTCACAACACCACTATCCAGTAGGGCAGTGCTGTTAACTCCATTTTACAACAGGAGAACTGAGGCATGGAGAGATTCGGGCCTAGATCCTCAAAGATATTTAGATTCCTAACTCCTACTGAAATCAATTATGCCAGTGGGAGTTAAATGCTTCAATACCTGAGAGGCTCTGGACCTAAGTGATCAATACAAGGTCACAGAGGAAATCTATGGCAGGCCAGAGACTTGAATCCATGGTTCAGACTAACACTATAACTACCGGGCCATCCTTCCATTCGATGTCACTTGATCACTTTTCAACTTACTTACCTTTGTTCAATGATTACCTTTAACCATGTTCTTTATTAGACCCTTTAGTAAAGGAAAGTACCAACCTAATAGGGTGTCCCTGACTGAGTAGTAATGAAGCCACACAAAGTAGTTATAAATACTACAATTTGCAACTTGTGGTTCAGTTCCATTGGGCCCAAGCAGACTCAGCCAGTGCTGCGTAGTGATCACATAGTCTGGGTGAGTGGTATTCTTTGCACGGCCTAAAGCATCTAAGAACTGCTCTCTCTCCTCTGCAGTCAAGGAATGAACATTCTTCCGGACAAGAAGTGGTTTCCTTTCATCACAGTTGGGACCAGTCCAGCCAAACTTGCAGTCACCACAGTTATAGCCAGCAAAGTTTCCTGTATTAAGAGAAAGAGTAGGTTTAAGAAAATGTGCCTATATTAATCAGTACACAAAACTAACTAACACTGAAATCCAAAGAAAGCAAGTTTGTTAGTCTGCCTTTTCTCTAGAGATTTCAGTTTTGGCAAGGTTCAGCAGCTGAGGAATATTGATGGCTTTGCCAATTGTTTAACTAAAGTGATGGCACATTTCCCAGAAACACAGCAGGTACAAGATTCATACTAGTCTGTTATCAAGATAAAATGTGAGGTAGAGGGCTTGATCCTGTAAGGTACTGAGAACTTTGGCCTTGATCCAGCAAAATATTTAAATATGTTATGTGCATAGTCTCATCGGCTATGTCTACACTTAAGAATGCTAGTTTGAACTAAGTTAGTTTGAATTAATTAATTCAAACTGATTGTGATTAATTTGAACTAACTTAGTTCAAATTAACATGTACACACTAGAAACCTAAATTGCACTAGCATGCCCATGCACAGGACTTGCTAGTTCAACTTAGGAGGGGGGCACCATGGGAAGTGTGGCAGCATGTCACCCAAGAAGGGCCATGCCCTCACTCGATCCATAAAAAGAGGCAGGCACCCTGGGAAAAAGAAGGTCAAACTGCCTTTAGCTTGAACAAATGGTTAATTTGAAGTAGCACAGCTCCACTGGTAACTAATAACTAATAAGTTCGAACTAACCATAGTTCAAATAATGGCAGGTTTTACAAGTTTGAAGTAAGCTTCCCTTAGTTCAAACTAAGGGAAGCCAGTGTCACCATGGATTAATTTAGTTTGAATTAAGCCTTCTTAATTCAAACTAAATTCCCAGTGTAGACATAGCCATTGAACTTAATGGGATGCTCACCTTCATAGGTTAAGAAAAAAATAAAGTGTTTTGCTAGACTGGGACCAGAGAACTCAAGATCTTGCAGGAACAAGCCCAAAGATGGGATGTCTGACAAGGACTCTTGCTATTTAAATGTACTTTAAAAATGAGGAACTGCAGAGGTGTTACAGGTGGCACACTGAAGTATTATTAAATATTGCAGTAGTATTTTTCTATATGTACAAGTCTTTTCCCACCCCATAGCTTTACGTCTCAACAAGTACTTTCTGTGCTGTCTACTCAGGTTTTTAAAATATTATAAAGAGCTCCGGAACACATGGTAGAGCGAACCACAGTAATTCCATATGTCTCAGTTTTAGCACTGCCACGTAGTATAGAGCCAAATACCTTACAAGTTATAACAACAAAGTGCAATTTATTCTACAACCACTTTATAAGGGCATTTTAGCATTGCCACAGGCCAATCCTTTCGGTTACTAAGCTTGATTAAGTACTCTTAGAATGATTTAAATAAAAGGATTTAAATCTTGTTGTTTTCCCAGCCTGATAAATTGTACTTTCAAAGGTTAATGTCAAATTAATTCTTTCCACCAAATGAACTAGTCTATTCACCCTTCTTTGAAAATTGTAATGGGAAAATAATGTGGCTATTTCAAGAGCTGGATTGAATTTTGCTGTTTTGTACTCTGGGGTAGAAGCTCAGCATATGTTCAAAATACAGAAGTATAACTTAGAAAATAGAAGGAAGCCAAGAATGCTGATCACGCCTTGCAACTTTTCAGTGAATCTTAGATACTTCCTTATCCAATCACTGTCATGACCTGTGCCAGAAACTTCTGTGGCTGCTTCACAATAATCCTGAATAGTGAGTACACAGTCATATACCAGGTTCAGCTGTCATTTTTTTCAGATTTACACTTATGTTACTGAGATCGGACTTTAACCCACAAGCTCCAATTACAAAATCATTCTAATATGAAGTTCACAATTCTATTGAAATATAGCCTGTGTAATTAGTGAGTTTCCAATGTACAGAGACCACATACTAATGTATCCATTCATAAACCATGCTTGCAAAATGCTATATCTAATTCGCACCACACAGGTTATTCAAATAAGAATGAGCTTTCCCCCCCCCCCCCCAGGTATGGAGGAACTGTCTCAAGAATTGCAACCAATCCTTTCCATTTTCATAATTTGCCAAAGTTAAGTTGAACATTAGGTTCAATGGGAGCATTTAAATAAACTGAAAAATGCACCCAAAAGATTCAAAGTTTACCTCTGAAAAGAACAAATGGCTGTATGTTTTCTTGTTGTTAGGCTTACACCAAAATGTACTTTATATCCATTGATATTTTTGCATCTGCCAGCGTATTAAGTCAATCCTTTACTAAAAGCAAGGTTGTGAAAGTAGCATTTCAGTAAGTTCTTTAGCTATTGTTCTTTCTGGAAAGGAGGAGGAAAGGCAGTGGGTCTCTCAATTACACTGATCATGGTTTATTATCATATTAAACAAAGAAGAACTAAAGCATTATAAATGCTTAGGACTAGGAAGAGCAAAAAAAAGTGTGATTAAGTAAAGTGCATGATTTTGCACGTCATGACACACTTGGCAGCATATTGCGAGCCTACAAGACATACCAGCCCATGCCCCACCCCAGTCTGAATCTAACTGTCTCTCCCGCTCACCGTAATGAGAGTAATGTGTTCCAACGCAGTGGATGAGAACCACTGTATTAGATTACTCTAGGCCCCTCAAGACCTATGATTAGTGTTTTTCAAAAGTGCACCCAAAATGAATTCAGAAAGAGTTCAGCTCCTTAAGAGGCAACAGAGGGCTGGTCAACGTTGTCCACTCTTTTCTGCAGCAGTTGAATGGAGATACATGAGTTACTTAAAATAACTTGCATATCTGAGTTTGACAGCCTAATGCCCCACTTGTCCACTGCAGTGAGTCGAAGAGAGGGATCTCCTTTTGACTTAGTGCTACCCAGTTGCTAGGGTGGTATTAATTAATGGGCTTCCTGATCAATTGAGTGAGTCTTCACAGATCCCTCAATCAAACTGGGAAGTTCAAACTGATGGCGGAGAATTTGCCACCTTCAGTGAAGATTAGCGCTAAAAGAAGTAGCCAGATTTCCAAAAGTGACTGCAGTGAGGGCACTTAGATACTCAGCAATTAGTAAAAGCAAGCAATTTCTCTGGATATTTAAGGGCTTGTCTAAACTCTGTGGCAAAGCACACTGGAGGGGCGGTAAACTGTACAATGGTCTATCTAAAGTTCTGCCCTCTAATTACCCCATGTAGCCCTCACTGATTTTGTATAAACTAGTACTACATCAGTGTACACTAGGAATCTTTTAGGCCACATCACCATGATCTACACAGGGCAGTTAGCATAGAATACATTAGCACGCTTAATGATTTACATCACTCTGGTATAAATTTCTGCTCCATGCAGACAAGACTTTTATACGGCCATTGATGATCTTGGCCAGTGCTTCTTGAGAATCCTTCTCCAGCATTGCTTACAAATTGTCACTACGTACTTTGCCTAACAGGCAGAGCCCAATACATTCCTCTACATAGCAAATGGACTTACATTCCCACTATGAGAGACTTGATGAAGACAACACAAAATGTTGCCCAGCAGAAATTTTCAAACTTGGACACTCAATACCCTGACCAACTTGCAGACTGAAAGAAAAGCATGTAAACAACAACCAACAATTACTGTGTGGAAACTATTAAAACCAGTCCAACTCCTGAGTCAGTGAAGAGCTTTCAACACTCACCTGAAAGAATTCCTACATTCCGTTTCAATATGGTTGCAAGAGAATAAAGTCCAGATGACCTGTCTTAAAGTCATCTCTTGAGTTGCAAATGTTGCTTCTGTTTTTGTGTTCTATCACTGATGTATTTACAGAATGAAAAGTGTAAAGAGGAGGAAGAATATAAAGGTATCCAAGGCAAAAGAGGGAACAAAACAGAGGGGTAATGAATGTAAAGAGACAAACTGGATTTAAAGATGTGAGGAAAATGACTGCTCCAAAGAAACAAAAAAAGGATTAAATAATAAGTTCAGATCAGCTAGATTAAGACCCTTACTCATGTGCTTAACTTTTCTTCCACAAGTCATCCAACATCAATTGGATTTGACTTCAATGGGCTATTCATCTGATTAAATATAAGCATATGATTAAGTGTTTGCAAGGTTGGGGCCTGATTCCCTAAATTTTACAGGTTTAGAATACTTGAAAGTCTTTAAAGGTTTCAATCAACTCAGACATTTTACTACAGTTAGAGCAGGGATCGCAAACATGCAGCAGCCCATGGGCCGCATGCAGCCCCTAAAGCTATTTCCTGTGGCCCGCAACAATGCTATTGTTACCAATATTTGCAATATTGTTGTATGAGAAAGTTTCAGTTGTGTGGCCCTCAGGCTAACGTACTAGTCCTTATGCGGGCCTCTACTAGTCCTCATGTGGCCCTTGTGGTGATTTGAGTTTGAGACCCTGAGCTAGAGTGACCAGAGAATAATCTGTGAAAAACTAGAACACCTTTTTTTTGGGGGGGGGGGGGGGAATAACTGCTGATATAAGACAAATCTCCTAAAACTGATAATATCAGTTAAACTGATAATATCAAGATGTCTAAATCACCCTAATCACAAAGTTATCAGGGCCGGTCCTTCCATAGAGGCAACCTAGGTGGTCACCTAGGGCACCAACTATTAGGGGGCACCAAGGACTGGGCTGGGGCCAGCAAGTCTATCCCACCCTGCTCCACTCAGGGTAGGTCCACATGCACATTTTAAATTGAAATAACACTGGATATTTCGATTCGAAAATGTTTATGGTCATACGACGTTTCCTTATTTTACAATAAGCAGCTCCCTTATTTTGAAATAAGGAAAATCATTTCGATATAATAAAACCTCATTTTATATCAAAATGAGGGTATTCTTGAAACTGTGGTTTCGAAATAACCCCGTGTGGCTCTGTTATACCAATATGACCCACATATCAATATAACAGTTGACCTTCATCCCAGGGTGCATGGCACCCTGGAAGGAAGTCCTACCCCCTCAGCACCCTGGCTAGGAAGCCAATTAGCACCCTGCCAGGGAGGGAGGGGAGGTGCAAGGGGGGTGCAAGGGGGCCACCCCACCTCCAGCTGGCTGGGGGCACCAGCAGGGAAGCCTGCGCCCCTGGCTTCTATGCGGCTGACTGGACAGCAGGTCAGGGATTCATGTTGCCACACCTCCCAGGGTGCCCCTCTCTCAAATCGAACTAGCAAGTCCTGCGTCCAGACACGCTAGTTTGATTTGGTTTTTTTCATCTGGACATGTTAAATCAATTTAACTTAAATCAATTTAACTATTTTTAGATCAATTTGGTTATATCGATTCAAGGAGAATTGATTTAACTGGCTGTGTGTGGACATAGCCTCAGGCATGTAGCCTAGGGTGGAGCAAGGCAGGAAGCTGTGTTTCGGATGGCTCCTCTCCAGAAAAGGTAAGTGGAGGTGGGATTGGCCTGCGAGAGTGGCTCTGGGGAAGCAAGGGTCATTGGGGTTGGGAAGCTGGTAGGGGGGATCCCCACTGTGGCTCTGTTCCCAGCCACAGCCAGGGTCCCAGTAGCAGCTACACTCCCCAGCTGGTGCCGAATCTGGGCTGCAGCAGTAACTCTGCTCCCTTCCCAGGCTAGAACCCAACAGCAGCACCACTCCCCAGGCCAGGCCAGACCCCCATACACGGCACCGCTCCCCAGGTGGGGCTGGATTCCCACCCGCTGTGCTGGTCTCTGGCTGGGGCCAGACCCCCACCCACAGTCAGATTCCTGGAGGGGGTCGGATCCCAATGCCAGCATCGCCCTCTGCCCACAGCCGGATCCTGGTGGCAGTGCTGCTCCCCGGCCAGGGCCTGATCCCCGCCCACATACGGCACCAAAAATCCTTGGGCCAGCCCTGATCATTATATAAGGGTATTTTATATGAAAACTCAGAAAAGAACAAGAATATAAGAACAGGCATATGAGGTCTAGTGTAGTAGCTAGCACCTTTGCTTAACATGCAGAAAGTCCTGGGTTCAATTCCCAGGGGGTTGGACTTGATGATCTCATGAGGTCCCTTCCAGCCCTATGATTTGATTGATTGAGGTCAGATTAGCCCAGCATCTTGTTTTCTGACAGTGGTTGATGCCAGGTGCTTCAGAGGGAATGAATAAGCCATCCCATCATTCTTTGCCAGCCTCTAGCAAACAGCAATCACTGCCTATCCTGGCTAATAGCCACTGATGAACCTATGCTCTATAAACTTATCTATTTCTTTTTTTAAACCTGTTATAGTCTTACCCTCTATGAAATCATCTGACAAGAATTTCCGTAGGTTGATTGTGCGTTATGTGAAGAAATACTTCCTTGTTCATTTTAAACCTGCTGCCTATTAATCTAATTTGGTGGTCCCTAATTTTTGTGTTATGAAAAAGGAGTAAATAACACTTCCTTATTTATTTTCTCCATACCAGTCATGACTTTATAGACCTCTACCATATATTCTCCCTTAGTGGTACCAGTATTGTTAATCACTTTTCATATGGAGGCTTTTCCATTCCCTTAATCATTTTAGTTATCCTTTCCTGTACCTTTTCCAATTCAAAACAAAGTCCTCTCTGTTCTGCAAGCTTATTTAAAATCCCATGGTACTCGCAATAAGAGTACAGATTAGTAAAGCTATCTTTCGCTAAAATTCACTTTCTCTCACTCTCTCTGACATAAACACACACGCTTGCTTGTGTGTAAGTATGAAGTATACCCTCACATGAAATATAATTAAGCATGTTGCAGACCCGGGTCCTAGTCCTCTCTGTACACAAAAGTATTTAAGCACTTGCTTAACTTCAAGTAAGTGCTCTCGAATCAGGATCCAGATGGCAACTGCATTCAGCTTGCAAAGCATTTGGGAATTGTTAAAAATAAAAAAATAAAAAATATAGTGATGTAATTTATTCTTATTATTATATTTTATTATTTATAAAGTGCTTTGAAAATATAAAGTGCTGCACTGATAATTTTAGTTTAGCCAGCAGCCAAGAGACAATAGCTGAATTCGACTGGTAAGCTTTTTATTATTTTAGGCAAGGCTGTTAGCACCAGCTATTATTAAGGCTGCCCAATGTGTCCCATTACAAGACCCTATTTTCAGTTGTTTATAACTTTGCAAAACTTTAACTGTTTGAACTGACAGTTTCCGTGCCAGATGTCTGCCTCAGGCTGACTTTTTTGAAAAAATGTGAAATAAAATGCTTCAGCCACTCATGATAATAAGAGTGTAGAAAACACGTTATTTTACTAATGTTAAAGAATTCTGCCATCCTTTTTAAAATAGCTATAGCATCCTCAAGCTTTGGAGCAGGGACTAAAAATTTGATCAGGGAATTGCCTTATGCTATGGTTTCCCTTTGACTTTCCTGTGAAAATCTTTCCAAATTAGCCAATATATAAGCCTTTGAGGAATGGCAGCTGGCCCACGCTCAGTAGAAATGTCTTTGGTTTTTAGCAGTAGAGTTGCCAAAGTTTCCATCCCCAGTGAACATTTCCTCAGAGCTCCTAGTGACAATCCGATTGCACATGAGCCAGCCACAGAGCAACTGAGCGTGTTCCAGTTCAGAGTTATAGGACCAAAGCTGGTCTTTCCTTGCTATGGCTACTCCAAACTACTCCACTCCAGAAATGGACTGGGCACCAGAAATGAAATCATGGCACCTCTCTCTCTTGTGCTCTCAGTGACCTCCCTGCCAATGACAAGGCAGTGTAGAGAAGAAAATTGTCTCCCTCAGCTACAGGTGTGACAAAAGTTGGGCTAGGGTAGGAAAAGGAAAGAAGTAGATTGGTATAAGGAGGGTAGTGAGGCTGGAACTATTTGAGCAAGGAGACTGAGACTTGGTCTCAGGGGAGCAAAGATTTAGACTACTCGGGCAAGGAGATTGGAAACGGATGTCCCTCAAAGTCAGTGAGGAAAATGACAAGGAACTGGGAGCCATTTGGCTTGGAGATTGAATGACCAGCTGGATGGAGAGGGAAGACCAGAACTGGCTACAGGAGGAGATTGGGATTAGAAACCAGCAAGAGGAGGAATCATGAATCATAGACTCAAAGAAACGTAGCGGCCTAATAAGCCATTAATTCTAGCTCTGTGTTGAAGCAGGACTAAATAAACCTAGACTATCCCTGACAGGTGTTAGTCCAACCTGTTCTTAAACACCTCCAGGGAAGTAATTTCCACAACTTTCCTTGGAAGTCTATCCCAGAGCTTAATTAATCTTAATGAGAAAGATTATCCAAATATCTAACCTAAATTTCTGTTGCTACAAATTAAGCCCGTTACTTCGTGTTTCTGCCCTCAGTGTACATGGAGGAAAATAGAGCACCATCCTTTTTATATATTTAAAGACTGACACCCTAGAATGATGGTAGCCTTTTTTGTAACTGCACCACATTGTTGGCTCATATTCCATTTGTGATCCACTGCAATCCCAGCTGCTTTTCAGCCTTTTCAGTACTGCCACCTAGCCAGTTGCTCCCTGTTGTGTAAAAATGCATTTGATTTTTTTTTCTTCCTAAGTGTCTTAACTGGATTTCACCTTGTTGATTTCAGACAAATTCTCCAGTTTGCATGGGATAGGGGGGAGCCAGTGGGGACAAGGGAGACAAGACTGATCTGTGAAGGAGTTATGGTGTAGTGGCAGAATTTGGACAAAAAGACTGAGACAAAGAGATAGAGAGGAGGGTGTACTCCTTGAGATGGAGTCTGGATGTGAAGTCAAGAGAGTGTGACTGAAACTTGGAGGCAGTTTGGAGTGGGAAGAGACAGACTGGATGAGGAGCTGTGAGAGAAGAACAGGGACTTGCTGGGCAAGGAGACTGGGCAGCAGAAGTCACCCTTGGGGGAAACAGGTGAAGGTGTCTCTGTGCACTTGAGAACACTCACCTACATTGCCTAGAATGGAATCCAAGGTTCCTGGGTCTCACCATTCCTCTGTTGTCAGCAGAAAACTGTGCAACCCATTGACCTGGTGAGTTTCTCATCTCTCTCTAGTGCTGTCCACACACAGGATGACAAGCTACAATTGCTGTAAGTTGCTCTGTTAGCTCAAGTGGCAGAGGTTGAGCAGCAGCTGTGTGGGTTTCCACATGATGGAATTTTTTTGTTTCATTTTTTAAAATATACTTAGAAAATTACACACACAAACCTACTTTAAAAAAATATTAGTACATTTGGAAAAGTCAAGTACTCAAAAGTTAGAAAATGCCCAAATTAAAGTTGCTTGTGCGTATGTATTATGATACAGTCATTATAAACATAATGACACACTAATTTTTCCAAAGGACCTTGTCTCAGTCACAAAGTGGGATGAACCTCCTCTAGAGGAGGTGCAACCTGTGGAAGGTGTACACTGAATGAGGCAGCGAACTGAAAGAAAGAGAAAAGGACAGTCTCAGGGAGACTGTCCCTGAGGGGTAGCTGAACGCTGTCCTGGGGAACTGAAATCTATTCCTATGTCAGCCACAGAGTTCCTGGGTGATGATAGGCATGTGAGCTCTCTGACATCAAGCAGTTCACACGTGGTCACCAACTGTACGTTCCTCACTTTCTGGATGCCTGAGATGAAACCCTGGGGTGTACTCTGCAGAAGCACTGAGCACTCATAGCTGCAGTTGAAGTCAGTGGGACCTAGACTTTGAAAACACAAAGTGCTGCATAATGCAAATATTCTGAATAATCAGGTCCTGGTTATCTCAAACTGTGCACTCACATTCAGTGAATAATTTTAACCTTACTCTCTCTGGCCTGCCTCCACAAAAGAGCCAAAGAAAGAATGAGTTTATAGCCTGGTGGTTAGGGCACCCACCTGGCAAGGAGGAGATACAGGGGCCAATCTCCCTTCTTCAATTAATCCTTAGTCATTTTTCTACAATGGAACAGCTTCGCTAGGACATAATGATCCCTGTATCAGAATCTCTGACAACTCAGTGATTATAGCATTCCCCTGAGAAGTGGGGTATGCTGCTTCAATGCCTTTCTCGCTGCCAGACACTGGTGGAATGAACCTAGGTCTCTCATCCTGAGCAAGTAGTCTAACCACAGAGATAAAAGTTGTGGGTGGGGAGCCATTGGGTGGATTTTTTAATAGAACATGCAACCCTGAAGAACAATTCTGAGCTCACCTACCACAACCTCTGAGCTATGAAACAGGCACTCCTCTGCTTATCTTCCCCCCAGCCACCTCCCACCTATTTGTGGCCTGCACTGGGGCATAGGTGGGAAATAGGCGCAAGTGAGGCAGCAATGCACATGATCAGAGATGTAAGCTTAGGCACCTAGGGAACTTCAACAGTACAAATCTAGGTGACAAGTGAGCTTAGGCTGCACCTGAGCAAGGGTTTTTTGGATCACAGAAAAGCCTTGTACTGGGACATGGGTGCCTACGTACTTTTGTGGAGCTTGGCCTCAGTTCTTCATCTGTAAAATATGGATAATACCACCCACACCTCACAGGAGTGTTGGAGAGAGAACTTAATTGATATTACAACAGTGTCATACAGTGCTGAGTGTTATATACAGGTCTATGAGGAAATTAATAATTCTGTCTTCAGCGCAGGGTTTGAATAATGTATAGTAAATAAGACCTAGGGCCACACTTTGAACAGCAAGGATAAAAAACATATTGAATAGCTGCTCCTTCAGACAGCACTGTCTAGCCTGTGTACCAAATGAGACAGAGATGCTGTGGAAGAATTAGCATGCGAACAAGTAATTAAAGACCGTATCAGAACACATATGCACAAGGGGGGGTGAATTAAGCTTGCACAGGCAACGCTAATTCTGGCATTGTCCAAATTTTGAGTGCCTGTCTTTTCAGCCTTACTAATGTTCTGTTAACATTTTCTTTTATACAGAATTCTATTTAACAACGAGAGAGAAAAGACAAAAATCTATCCATAACACAGTTTACAAGCTAATGCCCCAGTCTGTTAAAAGTCTATGCAGACACAGACAGCTAAGCACATACACATGAGTTGGCAGTATCAAGTCCTAATTCCATAGATCTTATGAGATAAATTGTCCCATTGACATCAAGGCAGCATAGAATACTGAGGGCTTGATGTTCATATAGTGGATTCAGGACTTGAAGTCAATAAGATTGCTTATCCAAGGGCCATGCTAAGTTCCATCAATGCTGCAAAATTAACTGCATTGGAGGGTGCTACAGTACAGTTTTCTCTCCACAAAGATAAATCATTCTTCTATTTTGTAATGGTGATGGGACCCAATTATTTTTTAAGAATTGTACTTCATCCCTGCATATATCCAAATTTTAGCACAATTACTGAAACACTACTAAGGACTGTTAGTGTTAGCACAATTCTTAAATTTAGGGCCTGTCAGCATTGCAAAGAAGGATTGAATTTACCAGCTGGGATTCTGACCTCCAGGAGTCTTTTTTAGTGCACACAGTGCAAAACACTACTGTTGCAGTAATCAATCACAACTCAACATGTGCTGATACATGTGCACAGCTCCATCCATACACATTTCTAGCAGTCATAGGGTATGTTCACACACACTTCTTATTTCGAAACAACAGAGGTTGTTTCGAAATAAGAACTGCCATGGCCACACGACGCACGGCCATTTCGAAACAAGCAAACCGCTTGTTTCAAAATGGCCGCTGTTCTTTCAGAACGGCTAAAATCTCGTTTGGTTTCAAAACAGCCCTCTGCAGGCACCCGTGGGGTGCAGCACCCCTCTGTGCTGCACCCTGCGGGTGCCTGCAATCCCCTCCCCAAGTGAAATAGCAGGTCCACACTGTGGACCTGGTATTTCGCTCCCTTATTTCGAGGACACTGTTTTTGTCCTTCAAAATAAGGTGTTTAGAAATAAAGAGTTATTTTGAAACAGCTTGTTTTGAAACGTCTTGTTTCGAAACAAGCCCTCCCTGCATGAACATAGCCATAAATCCCATCTACTCTACCTAACAAACCAGATTGAAACATGGGGTAGGCCAAAACATGTCACAATAATGGGGAGAAGGCTCCTTACCTTATCAGTGAGTACCTGAAAAAAAAAATTAAACATGAGAGAGAGCCGTGTTCTAACCCTGTTTGGTGTCTAGGCCAGCTCATGTTCCTCTCCCATCAATGGAATACGACTTGACCATATCTCTGTAGTGCATTTGGAATCAGCCTTCTTGATCCCTTTTTCACAGCCAGGGATCTGATCTTCTCTGTAGCAGGGTTAACACGTCCCTTTTCTCCTCCTCTCACCTGTGCACTGGCAGCTCCAACTGAAGAACTTCAGGGGCCATTTTTCCCGGTCATCTACATTGTGAAGGTTGTAGGGTCCACTCCATGGCATAGTATCCACTTGCACCTCCTTGCACAATCCCCTGCCCTGCTGGGAGCCGCATATATTGCCTGACTCTTGTCCCAGTGCTGGACAGCAGCGCTTGGCCCGTAGCGCCTCAACTGTCATACAGACACGTGGAAACTGTGCTTCAGCCTGAGGAGGGTGGCAGCAGCTCAGGTAGGCCAGCAGAGCACAGCCAAGCCTTCTCACCCACAGCAGGTCAGAAGTCATTGTTTCAGGGACAACTCTGTGCTGTGGGCTTCTTGTAGTCAAAGACAGGAGCCACAGTGTCTCTGAACAGCCTGTGGGCATGCAGAGGACCGTACTTCTTCCCTATATCTCAGCAGACCGCGGACTGCCTGAGATAATTTCCCTCGCTGCTTGTGATGTTGGTATTTGGGGTCTTCATTTAATCCTTGACTCTAATTGCCTTGAATGCGGTTCAAAAGGCTTTTGCTTTGTGGTGCTTGCCCAGGCTTGGAAGATTTATATAGAAAGTGGGAGAAGCCCTCATTAGGAGGATTAGCACTACCTAAATCCTCGTGTTCAGCACATGACACCAAGAATAAAAAGAGACTGATGAGAGGAAAGAAGTCCTGAAGGGCTTTGTAACTCTATGAAGGCAGTACATTCTTGGATTTACTTCTCTGTGTCTTGTCTGTCTCATGTGCTTTCCAAAACTGCTGACCTCAGATTGAGACTAGGGTAATTAGGGATTCAAGGCTTTTTTTGTTTGTTCACTGGTTTTTAAAACAAAACCATTAAAGATATTAGAAGTGAAACAGTCTTTGGTTTTTTAAATATTTGTTCACTGGCAGGTGGTGGCATCTTCAATGAAGCATCAACTTGGAGGGAAAGAAAAATACAGCAGATATGGAAATTTACCATACCATACAACTCTAACATTAACCAAAATAACCAAACCATTCCTAATAGCTGTATCCTTTTGATAATTACTGTATAATATTCAAAGGTTGAATTGTAAAAATTTGTGGGGAAAGAAAAAGGACTCCCTGTTTCTCTTCTCCCTTCATAGAAATATTGAACTACTTTGCAGTTTTAAGAAGGGACATAATATTGCCTCCTACCTACTTCTTTCCATTTCTACGATTTGCTATTATTCTGTACTATAAACTGTTACAGGGTGTCCTGATTGCTAAAATCTCAGAAGTGATCAACATGAAAGATTCACACCTGAACATTTGTTACCCAGGTAGGAAGAGACATTCTGAACACTCTGTGCATCTTACCTTCATGCATAGTCAACTTCATCAGAGTATTTCTAGGTGAGTAAGACGTTGCAGGATCAAGACCTACCTTTCTGCCTAGTCAGGTTGTGGAATCTCCATCACTGAAAGCGTTTAAGAGCAGGTTAAACAAACACCTGTCAGGGATGCTTTGAGAGGGTTCTTTGTCCTTCCATGATGATCTCTCATGGTCCCTTTCAGTTTCTATGATTTTATGATCTTTTATAACTTAGCAAAGTTAAATATACAGCAATACCTTGAGTTATTTCAGTATTTATTAAATATGAGATATTTTTAAAAGCTCTCCACAGCATACATTTCATAACACTCTGAGGATACATTCTTTTCTCTCTCTGCATGGAAAAGGGGAAAATACATCCTTCAAGTGGTGTTCAGTATAAGTATAGTTGAATTAAAGTTTTCCCTTTCTGTTTTCTCTCTCTAGCCTTTCCCTACAGAGATGAACAAATCAGTAGTTTGGCTGTCCAAAGCTCATCACAATCCAACTTTACTACTTTATGTTTTTTTCTTCACTGACTTCAAAGAAATACGCAGGATCAAGAGGAGCAAATCAGCAGTGATAAGTCACATCCTCCCGAAATTAACCTGCCTTCCAAAAGTCAAGAATTTGTCGCACATTGCCAAATGCTAAATATATACCTAAATAGCCATTCGGTTGTTGTGGACTTTTGATATTTCATTTCTCTTCATTACCAAGGACCAAGATATTGAAGGCCACTGAAGACTGAGTAGACGTATTTAGAATATTGGAACAAATTGCCTTGAAAGCAGTTGTGAAAGGTTTTGAAGCAGGGGTTGTAACATGAGTTGAAGTGTGAGATAAACATGCTTGTTTTCTATTCTCCTGCCCCATGTTCTGCATCTACCAACTCAGGTACATTTATGGGGTATGTCTACATTTGCAAGTTAGTTTGAATTAAGGAGGCTTAATTCAAACTAACTTAGTTCCTGTCTACTCTAGGTTTTCATTAGTTCGAATTAAAGAATTCCTTAATTCAAACTAATGAAAGCTTAGTTCGAATTAGTAAGACCTGCTGGTTAGTTCAAACTAAGCCCTTAGTTTGATCATTAGTTCGAACTAAGGACGATATAGACTATGATTAACCCTTAGTTCAAACTTAATTCAAATTCAGGGCAATTAGTTCAAATTAACAAAGTGGACTAATTCGACTTAATGTTAATTAACAAATTCGAACTAACTTTTCCTGGTGTAGACATAGCCTCGCTGATTAGCTAGAGTATAGCCTCGCTGATTAGCTAGAGTCTGTTAATAAGCTTGTATGAAATGCTTTAGTAATACTTGAATGGCATTTTGCTGTAGTTGTTTAAGATCTATAATAATAAACAGTGATCTTTTGCTATGTGCAATGTATTAAATGGCATTTATATTTGTTAGCAATTAATTCAGTAGGTATTTCTTTTCTCTAATGTTAGGTTGGTCTTAAACGTGCAGTTTTATAAGTTTAAATGAAAATGATTTATCATGCCCCTAGCTTCTTCTTTACAATTTCCCTTCTCATCCTTTCCTACAATTTACTAGCTCATCTCCTGCCCCTTCTCCCCTCTCATCACTCTCTGAGCTTGCTTCCACTATGATTACCTATTCCTCCATCTTTGTGTACTGCACAGTAAGCATTGACATTCTTCTCTTTTTCCCATCTATCTGTTTCCCTCTTTTTCAGTCTCCCTGCCTGTTTCTGGCCTTACTTCAGATTCCTTCTTTTCTTCCCACTCCTCTTCCCCACTTGGGTTAAGAGTGACTGAGCTTTAGGCACATAAATTGGCCTACTGAAAATCCTTGAAGTTAGGCAGTGCTTGTATACCTGGCTAAATCAGGGACTTAATCCCTGCTTGCTTTTCCTTCAACCTTTGTTTTACTCCATCATTCCCTAGACATCCCTGGGATGTTGTATGAAATATGAGCAACCATTTAAAATATTACTAATACCAATATGACAAAATTGCAGTGAATCTTACAAGATATGCTATGCAAGGAATCAGTGGAAAAGTTATGATTTGCTAAATATGATAAGCCTATCTGTATGTATGAATCAGCTTTATAAGTAAGCTATGAACAGGTGTGGTACAGGTGTATCTAAAACATGTGCTATGCTACGGGATGACACCCCCAACAAATTAGCATCAGCATATCCAGCCAGCTTGCTGGCCCATAAAAGGCAATCAGCTATATATTGGTCCAGGACTGGGCAACAAAGAGAAGCCAGGGACTACACTTATGAGTCAGCAGGCCATGTAGGGACATGCCTGTGGACAAGAGACTCCAATTTCTTTTTGATGCTCATATGCTATGAGTTTCTGTTTGGAACAAGCCATGTGGTAAAAAAAAAATGTAAAAGGCAGCTGCACAATCTCCATTTTTTATTCAGTCCTGCTGCTTAACTCTGGACCAGCTTCTCTACATTTGAAGCTGTGAACAAAAGACTGACGGGTCCGTTCAGTTACTGGCGATAGTCCACAGGAACTGTCCGAGCCAACTAACTCACCAGTGCTACTAAGAATCTGATATATATGGACTTTGAAGTCCTGTGTATGTATCGGATTTCTCTGATCATTCTACATGCGTTCTTGGTTGTTCCTTTTCTTTTCATAGAATCATAGAATCATAGGGTTGGAAGGGACCCCACGAGGTCATCTAGTCCAACCCCCTGCCAAAAAAAAGCAGGACCACTCCCATTAGATCATCCCAGTCAGTGTTTTGTCCAGCTGGGACTTGAACACCTCCAGAGATGGAGATTCCACCACCTCCCTAGGCAACTTATTCCACTGCTTCACCACTCGCCTAGTAAGGAAGTTTTTCCTAATATCCAGCCTGGACCGCCCCAGCTGTAACTTGAAACCATTGCTTCTCGTTCTGCCCTCTGTTACTACCGAGAACAGTCGAGCTCCCTCCTCCTTGGAGCAACCCTTCAAGTAGTTGAAGGTTGCTATCAAATCCCCCCTCAGTCTTCTCTTCTGCAGGCTAAATAAGCCTAGTTCCTTCAGTCTTTCTTCATAGGGCTTGTGCTCCAGCCCTTTGATCATTTTGGTTGCCCTCCTCTGGACTCTCTCTAATTTGTCCATGTCCTTTTTGTAGTGGGGAGCCCAAAACTGGACACAGTATTCCAGATGTGGCCTCACTAGTGCAGAATAGAGGGGAATGATCACATCCCTCGATCTGCTGGTAACACTTCTTCTGATGCAGCCCAGTATGCCATTGGCCTTTTTGGCAGCAAGAGCACACTGCTGACTCATATCCAGCTTCCCATCCACCATGACTCCCAGGTCCTTTTCTCCAGTGCTGCTATTTAGCTGATCACTCCCCAGCCTGTAGCAGTACATGGGGTTTTTTCGTCCCAAGTGCAGGATTTTACACTTATCCTTGTTGAACCTCATGAGATTCCTCTTGGCCCACTGCTCCAGTTTGTCTAGGTCTCCCTGAATCCTGTCTCTGCCCTCTAGGGTGTCTACCGTTCCCCCCAGTTTGGTATCATCTGCAAAATTACTAAGTGTGCAATCTATCCCATCATCCAGATCATTAATGAAAACATTGAACAGAACTGGCCCCAGGACCGACCCCTGGGGCACACCACTTGTTACTGCCTGCCAACTTGACATGGAGCCATTGATTCCTACACGCTGAAACCGTTGTTCTAGCCAGTTTTCTATCCACCTTACAGTCCATGCATCTAACCCATACTTCCTTAATTTGCCAATGAGAATGCTGTGGGAAACCGTATCAAAAGCCTTGCTAAAGTCAAGGTATATGACATCAACGGCTCTTCCCGCATCCACAAATCCAGTCATCTCATCATAGAAGGCGATGAGGTTGGTCAGGCATGATTTACCCTTGGTAAATCCATGCTGACTGTTCCTGATTACTCTACGTTCCTCCAAGTGTTTCAGGATGGATTCTTTGAGAAGCTGCTCCATGATTTTTCCAGGGATTGAGGTGAGGCTGACAGGTCTGTAATTCCCTGGATCGTCCTTTTTGCCTTTCTTGAAGATAGGTACTATATTTGCTTTTTTCCAGTCCTCTGGCACCTCCCCCGTTCGCCACGAGTTTTCAAAGATAATGGCCAACGGTACTGCTATCTCATCAGCCAGCTCCCTCAGCACCCTCGGATGCAGTTCATCCGGCCCCATGGACTTGTGCACATCTAGTTTCTTTAAGCAGTCCCTAACCTGACCTACTGTCACCAAGGGCCTCTCTTCTTCTCCCCAGTCCCCCGTACCTAGTGTAGTGGGCTGGGAGCTGACCGTGCTTGTGAAAACTGAAGTAAAAAAAGCATTGAGCACTTCAGCTTTTTCCTCATCCTCTGTCACGAGGATGCCTGCCCCATTCAGTAAGGGACCTACACCATCCCTGATCCTCTTCTTGTTATTGATATACTTGTAGAACCCCTTCCTGTTATCCTTCACATCCCTTGCTAGTCGCAACTCCATTTGTCCTTTGGCCTTTCTGATTTTATCCCTGCAGTCCCGAGCAATGTCTTTATATGCCTCCTTAGTCATCTGTCCTAGCTTCCACTTCCTGTAAGCGTCCTTTTTATGCTTCAGCTCAGTGCAGAGCTCTCTGTTAAGCCACAGTGGGCGCCTTCCACATTTGCTGTGCTTTCTCCTTATCGGAATTGTATCTTGCTGTGCCCTTAGCAGGGTTTCTTTAAAATGCACCCAACTCTCTTGGACACCTTTCCCCTTCAGATCAGCCTCCCAAGGGATCCTGCCCATCAGTTCCCTGAGGGAGACAAAATCTGCTTTTCTGAAGTCCAGGGTCTGTGTTTTGCTTCTTTCCTTCTTTCCTTTAATCATCAACTTGAACTCAATCATTTCATGGTCACTGCTACCCAGGCTGCCATTGACCTCTACTTCCCTGATAAATTCTTCTGTATTTGTGAGCAGCAGATCGAGAGGTGCAAGGCCCCTCGTTGGTTGCTCCAGCATTTGTACCAGGAAGTTGTCCTCAACACTCTCCAGAAACTTCCTGGATTGCCTGTGCACTGCTGTATTGGCCTTCCAGCAGATGTCAGGGTAATTGAAGTCCCCCATGAGAACCAGGGCCTGTGCTCTAGAAACTTCTGTTAGTTGTACACAGAATGCCTCATCCACTTCCTCCTTCTGATCTGGTGGTCTGTAGCAGACACCTACCACAACATCCCCCTTGTTGCTCTCCCCTCTAAACTTAACCCACAGACTTTCAACTGGCTTGTTTCCACTTTCATAATGAAGCTCTGAGCAGTCATAGAGCTCCTTTACATATAGTGCTACTCCTCCCCCTTTCCTTCCCTGCCTGTCCTTCCTGAACAGTCTATACCCATCTATTGCAGAGCTCCAGTCATGCAAACTATTCCACCACGTCTCTGTTATCCCAATCATGTCATAGTTCTTTGTCTGCGCTAGTGCTACCAATTCCTCCTGCTTGTTTCCCAGGCTCCTTGCATTTGTGTATAGGCACCTAAGATACCCAGCTGATTGCCCTACTTTCCCATTTTGACATTCAATTCTATTGTATCTACCTCCCTGGATTTTCTTTTGGTGTTGACCTCCCCCACCTGCCTCAGGCATTAGGGCTTCATTAGAGCATCTAAGAAAGTTATTTGATTCCCCCTGCATGTTCCAATTATCCTCTCTTCTATCCCTGTAGTTACAGTCCCGGCACCCCCCAAGTTCCATCCCATCCCCCTGGTCTCCCACATAGTCACTTACCTGTGGGCTTTGGTCTCCTTCCCCCTTCAGACCTAGTTTAAAGCCCTCCTCACTAGGTCAGCCAGTCTGCGTCCAAATACGCTCTTCCCCTTCCTCGAAAGATGGAGTCCATCTCTGCCTAGCAGTCCTTCTTCCTGAAACAGCAACCCATGGTCGAGGAAGCCAAAGCCCTCCTGACGACACCATCTTCGCAGCCAAACGTTCATCTCCAGGATGCATCTGTCTCTGCTCAGGCCTCTACCCTTGACCGGAAGAATCGAGGAGAACACCACCTGTGCTCCAAACTCCTTCACCCGCGCTCCCAGAGCCCTGAAGTCACCTTTGATCTGCCGAGGATCACCTCTCGCAGTATCATTGGTTCCTACATGGATGAGAAGCATGGGGTAGTAGTCAGAGGGGCGGACGATTCTCGACAATCCCTCCGTAACGTCTCGGATGCGGGCACCTGGCAGGCAGCATACCTCTCGAGAGATCTTGTCAGGGCGACAGACGGGTGCCTCCGTCCCCCTCAGAAGTGAGTCCCCAACCACCACAACTCTACGTTTCCTCCTAGCTGTGGTGGCTGTGATCCTCCCAGCCTCGGGGGTGCATGGCCTCTCCTCTTCCACCTCCTTCACCGTCTCTAGCACCGCATAACGATTCTTCACCACAACAGAGGGTGGGTTTTGGGCAGGGGTGGAGCACTGCCTACCGCCAGAGGTAACCAGCTGCCAGTGTCCTCCCCCTGCCACAGGCTCCCCATCCAGCTCCAGTGTTGTGGCAGTAGTCTCTGGTACCTGGTCAGTGCCCTCCATCTTGCACTTCTCCTCGTGGATGCTGTCGAGGAACTTCTCCAGGGTGTGGATACTCCTAAGCCGAGACACCTCCTCCTGTAACTCTCCCACCTGCCTCCTGAGAGATTCCACCAGCAGGCACCTGTCACATCGATTCATCTCCCCAGCCTGATCGTTGGAGACAGGGAACTGCAGGCTGCAGTCCCTGCAAGTCCACACCAGGGTCTGGGTAGAGATATCTATGGTCAGGATGTCTGTCTGGCTACAGGCACAGGTAGAAGAGACAGAAGGGGTGCTGGCGCAAGCAGTGCGGCTCCTCTTTACCATCGTGGTTTCACAAACTCCCTCTCAAACTCCCCTGTTTGCTGTCCCCTGTTCGCAAGCTCCCTCTGGTCGCTCAGCCACTGGCTTTTAAAGCCTTCTCTGCCTAGGTCAGGCCTGGCCCCTTGTTAAACACACAGGGGAAGGCTGATCACAAGGCTGATTGAGGCTGGTGCACAAAGGTGATCAGGGAACAATGGTGCAAGCAGCCCCCACCCACAGTAAGAAACAACTAACAGGAGTCAGCTGTAAGGGAAAAGTCAAACAGACAAACACACACAGTTAGCAAACCCTCACCCAAGCACACTCTGTCCCTTGCTGCTTTCAGCTAGGGGATCGCCTTCACCTCCTTCTCGGGGCTTCACAAACTCCTTCCCTCTCAAACTCCCCTGTTTGCTGTCCCCTGTTCGCAAGCTCATATAAATAATTTATAATAAACCTTTAGCTTTAAATACTAAAGGATTGGCTGGCAATATGGCACTGTGTTTGAGATCATTTTTGGTAATGCGACTGACCCTTTGGGGATCGGAAGAATATTTTGGAAAGGTAGTAGAGTTTTAAATAACATCTCTTTACTGGACATAGTTGGTGATTGTGAGCCAGAGTCTAAAATGCAATAAAGGGGACTGTGTATTTCTTTTCTTTTGTTTGGGGGGTGGGGGTTGTAGTCTTATTGATAACCAGCATGGGGAATCACAAGTACCATTTGTGACTAGTTGGTGAATCTAACTTTCATGTTAGCCACCAATTTGGGAGAATCTGGTCTCCTTGCAGCTTGCCCTTCCCTTGGCATTTTCAGGTGGGCTGCCTTAGGCACGCAGGTCACAACCACTCTTGTAACTGCTTCACTTCACTCTGCCCAACCAAGGCTGACCCAAAGTACACAGCACCACTAAGAAAAGATAAAATGCAATGCCGCCCACCCCCGTGCTCCTCTGGCTATTCCCATCAGCCTTCGCACTGGTTTCAACCATTCTTCAGAAGAGGCCACTGCAAGACTTTCTGGAAGTGATGTCTACATCATTGTTTCAGTGACTTTCCTTCTCTATCTCTTCTCTTTCCAGCTCACAAACACTTTCTTCAACCTTCGCTCCTTCCTTTATTTTTCCCCTCCTGGATCTCTGTATGGTTAATGTAACACCAAATTACATGAGAATCTGGGCAACCACTTGCAGAAGAAAGCAGATTAGACTTGGATAACTTGTTAGCCTTCACTAGTATTGCAATGGCTCTCCATCAGAATTATATAAAGAGACAATCCCTCTCCAAAGGGACCCCCTCTCCATCAGAATTATATACTGTAAAGGGACAATTATTGTAGCTTCACAATATCAAAACCATGATGACTTTTTAGACTGTCAGAAAGCTAGCTTTTTATTATTTTATTTTCTCACTGTCCTCCTCAAAATTCTGCTTTAAAAAAAATAAGGATAGGTAGGTATTTGCTTTGCTGTTAAAAGGTTTCCATCCTGGATCAAAGCATTTTCAGGTGACAGATTCCTGAATATGAAAAACCATAGACATTCAATCACCCCAGGGTTTGAACAAATCATTTTATACCCACATGATGGTCACTCCTTTGGCAGACACTTGAAAGTGGGATCTCCAGAGCTAAATGCATTAAGTTAGCAGCTCATATCCTCTGTGGGCTGGGGATAAACAGGTCCCTGTAATATACAGTCACCAATGGGTTACATCATTACCTGGACAAACAGCTTCTAGTTATTGGAGATACCATAAATGACTGCATCTGGAATTTTATTCAGTTAACTCAGTTATTTATTTGACTTCATATTGCCAGTCTCATACTCATGGTGCTTTGTATGTTTCAAAGTCAGATTCAATATAACTATTCTAATACTAACAGCTGACCCCAAAAGTCAAATAGCCTGTGCCCATACCCAAATCCACCCACTATATCAATCTTGTCAGCTTGCTCCTTCCTCATCTGTCAGCAAATAAAGACATCAGCAAATGTGGAAGCCTGGTCATCTATGAAAACTAACCTGCATGTATAATGCACATCTGCTGTGGCAAATGACTTTCTGTGCATTTCTGGAGCATTTGGCTCAATTTCACAAACTGGTTGGACATTAACAGTCAGGATTTTGGGCCAGAATCATACATAGTAATTAAATGAGCATGTGAGGTAACAAACTCCTTTCACAGAGGTGTCACAACACATATACTAATACTGAACCTAGGTCATAGAGATGAAAGACTAATTTTTTAATGACCATGCCATCCAACTGTTTCATATCTGCTGCCACATCACAGAACTAATTGAAAGCCTGTCTCTGAAAATGTGGGGACTGTAGTGCTTGTGAAGTTCTCTGATTTATTAACTGTCTATTTCCAGTTCTACTAGTACCATTTCTGTTTTGAAATGAAATACTTGAATTACCCTACATACAGTCTCTCATAGGACATTGAATAATAAAATAAATATTTGTGGTGATGTTTTTAGCAGGAAAAAAAAGAAAGAAACATTATGAGATTTTGTTAGGGATGGATGGGAGGAAGGCTTTCATCCTCACAGTCAAAAAAAAAAACCCCTATAGATAAAATAATGTAAATTAAACACAATTTATTAAATAACATTTTTGCAGAGTAGGGGAAGATAGAGAACTCAGGCAGGGTCAAGCAAAATATTAGTGATCAAGAGATGGGAGGAACCACAGAATTCCTGCAGCATAAATCCTCCTAAAGATATGTTGAGAAGCAAAAAGACAGCAGTCTCAAAAGTAGTTTCTCAAAGATAATATTGTTTTACATGCTCCCTCTACCATATTCAAGGACAGATTAATACAGAAAAAAATAGTTCATATAGGATGCACATAGGTTTTTGGATAAATGGAATCTATAGACAGGATGTTCCACACACATTTAAGTGGAAATCAATATATAAAAGGAAGAATAGACTAGGTGACAGTGCAGAATTGAAAACAATATTCATGGATAAGAAAAGGGGAATGTAGTGGGAATGGAGGTTAAACTCAAGGAAAAGAGACAAGCAGGAGAACACAAGCAAGTGTGTGCACTAGGCTGGAAACAAAAAAAGAAAAAAGTTTTGAAAACACAAGGGGGAAAAGGGGTTAATATTATGGGAAATAAACCCACTATGATCAGGTCAGAGGTGCCACAAGTTGGGCACTCAGAAATGATGAATGCTTTTGGAAATTTAGGCCACTGTTAACACTTCCTTTAAAATGAAAATAGTGAGTCTGCTTATTTGCTCTGCTTCAACTGTTATGTGTTCCATGCATCCACTAGCTTGAGTGTCATTATATCATGGTAAAGCTGGTCTGAAAGAGAGATCTGAGAGACCCTTCCATATACATAACAAGAAATGAGCATTACTCAGAATGAGTCAGATGAAAGAGCGCCAGTGTAAACCTTCATCCAAAGTTCACACGGAACCCCAAACCATTCCTAAACTTTATATTTTCTGGTTTCATCTAGGTCAGAAAATGGAAAGATCCCAAGCCTGGGTTTTCCCATATTTCAAACACCTCTGAAAGCATGATTTACTTCTCTAATCTGTAGTTCTTAATTAACTACCTCTAGTTCACAATATATCAGGAATTAAAATGTTGATGCCTGGCTTTCTTGAGAACTGGAACATAATTAACCCCTTTTCCTGGTCAAAGAAGGAAATTAATTCATTCCCATGGCAATGACTACAATGAAGCTGGGAAACTATATAAGTACTGGCATCTAAGGCAGTGAAGAGTCCTAAAAATATCATGAAAGCAGCAGTTCATTTTGTGTAGGTTTTTTTGTTTTCATGACAGGGTATGTCATGACAATTAAGCCAGTCTTGTAGTGGCTAATACATCTGCTTTACATGCAGAAGGTCCTGGGTTCAAACCCCAGAGGGTTGGGCTTGATGATCTCATGAGGTCCCTTCCAACCCTATGATTTGAATCAGTCTGTTTCACAATTAAATGTCAAATAATTTACTAAAGCAAATCAGTTTGCTTTTCTGTCACCATAAATAATAGTAATATAATGGTACATAAGAGAAGAGGGGTTTTGTTCATGCTGTCTTCATAACATTATGTCCTAAATGCAGTTTTAAAGAGAGTTCAAGATTCATGTTCTCTGTTTTTTGACACCAAATATATTTTAATTTAATGAAACAACATATAATTTTGCAAAGTAAATCACAGAAAGTTATTATGGTCAATCCTCAGAAAGCTCAACTAGGATCAACTGTTGACTCATCTTTCCTTCCTCCAAAAGTTTAGATGCTTATTGCGATCACATTTTAAAAGGAAAAACTATTGCACGGAGAAGGCGGCAGAATATATTTGGAATGTCTTTGTCAGTGGCACCCAGGAAAAAACCCTCCATCTTCCCTCAGCACAGCCAGTCACAGTTTTTCCTCCTCTATCCTCCCCTGCCATTACCTCAGAAACTTCAAAATGAAAAATCAGAACACTCTATAATAAAGGGTGCGTTGGTTGAGAGGAACCGTAATTTCCATTCTGTGATCCTATCCTATATTTTCCCAACTCCATCTTGCATTTTATATCCACCTCTGCAGGTGGGTTCCTTTATTTTCCAAATGGTTTCTCACATTTATTCTGGACTCTTATCTCATTTCTTCATCACTTTTTGTTTCCATACTCTGACCTCCTGCTTTCCTCCTCACTTTTCTATGTGTTTCCTCCTTCTTTAGCGTACGTCAACACTAGAACCTTAGGTCAACTTAAGGAGGGTTAAATTGACTTACAGACCACCGCGGCCACACTGGGGTTTTATTAAGTTAATTTAAGCACTTCCTTAAGTTGACATAATAACACCACCACTTAAGATCAACTTAATGCTTAAGTCAGCCTTATTAAATCGACTTAAGCCAGTAGATGGGGAAAAGCCCTTGAGTCGACGTAATCGACCTCCAGGCTCTCTCCCAGAGTTCCTGGCCACCAGGAAGGGTCGATCTAGTGTATACTTGAGGGCTGGGCTAGAATTCATTCAATTGCCCCTCTCCAGTGTCTAACATAGCTAAACCTCTGGAGAAAGCAAGTGGAGACCCAAGATCCAGTCTATAAAGGACCCACAGCAAAGATTGCTCAGAGTTACCATCCCACATTAAAATACTACTTAGAATAAACATAACAATGAACTTTATTAACTACTAAAGTAATAATCTTATCCTAAGAAAACGAAACAAATGTAAACAGAACAGTCCCCACAGAAATCCCTTAAGAAAGATATCCAAGAGTCCCAAAGTCTGGGGCGGGGGGGGGGGGTGTCACCTTATCACAGTTGCAGGCTCTGTTCAAATCTTTGAGGCTTGCATAAAAGGAAGTTGGGATCCTTTTCTTCTCTGGCTGCAGGAATCTTCAGTAGGAATCCATGCAGTCTTTTCTTTCTCCTCTGGAACCAGCACCATGCAGTCACGTTACTAGTTAACCAGCTCTCAGTCACATACGAGAGAACTCTGCTGCAGAATGCTCCACAGCAGGGAGCAAACATCTTGCTGTCCACTCCTGGCTCAGCTCCTCTCAAGCATTGAGCACATGGACTGTTCTCATTGCAAGTCCTGCTTGCCACTCTCTCAGGCTGCTGACCACATCAACAACAAGAACCTAGTGGACCATGCTCAAAATGCTGCCACTCCCTACGTCCAGAAGGTTCTGGACCTGGACAACCAAATCTCCCCAGCGACATTACCCAGCCTAAAAAGATCCTTCAAAGAGATTGCTCTTTGTTAGACATATGGGTTACAATAGCACTTGCCCATGTGGACACAGGCAGTTGACAGGCGCTTTCAATGTGGACTCTCCAAGTCAACTTAACAAGGAAAGTTGACCTTGTTAAGTCAACTTAATAGAGCTTCCAGCCTAGACATACCCCTTTTTAGCTCTGTTCTCCCTTTACTCTCCTTCAATTTAAGTATTTACTTGTTTCATTCATCCCTTCTTTCAACCTTCAGATCTTACCTCATTCTTCTTTTCCCTTCTCTCTGTCACACTTACACACAGGGTCTCACTCAGTCTCACCTTCTCTCTTGCTTCTCACCAAGGCTAATCATTTTCTTCCCCTCAGTCTCAACCCATTTTCTCTCTGGTTTGAGATTGTGAGAATGGAACCAAAGTTTAGGCTTGAGGAATAACACTATGGTTAGTCTGGAGGTCTAAGGATCCTGCCTTTCTTAAGAAATCACACCAGCTATTGACCTGTCTCTCTCTCTGACATCTATATATGCCCATCACCATAATATCAGGTGATGCAAAGCAATGCCTAATAATAGCTAAAGGCAGGAAATCTGAGTGTAGAGTCTGGTACCATGTGAATAACCTAAAGGGTCATGTGCAAAAGGTATATGGTGTAGGAAAAATCCCTGCTTTTGATTGGTTGGGTCCACCTGGGAAAAAGAGCATGGCTATGTCCACATGTACATTGTTATTTCGAAATAAGTTATTTCAAAACGAGCTATTTCAAAATAAAGTCCTTCTTTCAAAATAAGTTAATTCAAATTAAGGGAAAAGCTCAAAATGAAATAGCATGTCCAAACACAAGACTTGCTATTTCGCTTTAGGAGAGGGGCATCATGGGAGATGTGGCAACATGGCCCCCTCCCTGGGCCATGTCCCTAGCCATTATAGGCTAAAAGGAAGGCACCGGGGGAAGGAGAAGGGCAAAAGTGTTATTTTGAGATAATGGTTATTTTGAAATAACATGTCTGAACGGTGTTATTTCCAAATAACCATTTGGAAATAACAGCCATTTCAATTTAAAGAAGGTCTAAGGTATTTCGAAATGACGGCTCTTATTTGAAAATGATGGAGCCTATCATTTCAAAATAAGAATACATTGTGTGGACTTAATCCCTTTTATTTCGAAATAACTAGTGTTATTTCGAAATAAAAGAGACATGTGGACATACCCTCTATGACAGCAACTCTAAGGGTGATTGCTGTCCATTTGGCTGACTGTACTGCTCATGCTAAGGTTATTGTTCCAGAAACAATGAGGGACTAAAGAAGAGAACTGTTCCTGAGAGGCCAAAAGCCACTGGGTCCATGACAGACAGAGCAACCAAGATACCTGTAGTCCTGACTGGGTCCAATGCCCTGGATGATGAAGCTAAAACATAAAGTTATTCTTATTTCATTCTAGGATTAGGATATTATATCCCTTGTTGATTCTGGTGCATACTTTATTTTTGTTTGGCCTTACAATATAAGTTTCAGTGCTAAGTCTTTAGTGTTCACTTCTTATTCTGCCCCACTGACAGATACGGGTGGCCTGCCAAATTCACACCACCAAACATGGGGTTTTCAGATCCTAATTAAAATTCCCTTCTTGCAGGCTGCATTGTGTAGTCTTCTAGGAAGAGGTACTCACTGCTGTCCTTTTAAAGTCTACATGCTGACAGGAGGGTATGGATCATTACCTCTCTATATGTGGGAAGTATCACTGTCTTAATTTGAATGACTTCCAGTGCAACCAGATAGCACAGTGACAGGCAACATATAAGTGCCTGAGTTCAGCTTGACTCAGTAAAGGTCTTTATATAAATAACTGACCCTCCCCCTACCAACTGGAGTTTCACCTGAGTGAAAAGTAAAGGCTCAGTTTGAAAGGCTCAGCCTTTAATATTGCTCAGATCCTGCTCCCCTAGCCAGTGTGTTCTCCCTCTCCTCAGCAGGGACTCGGCACAGCAGGAAGCAGATCCAGAGGCCCTACACACAGCCAGCCCCAACTGGAGCAGCACTGGTCACTTTTTGAAACTTTGGAAACAGAAAGAAAAATTAGAGCAAATGATCACTATGGCTGACCATGAAGTACTGCTGTCTTGCCTGAGAGGGTGGCTGGAGTCCAGGATAAAGTGCTTGTATGGTATGCATTCTTCCTATAGAAATGCACCCAATAAGTTAAGATGGGAAACTACACCTTTGACCTTATTCTCCTGACTGATGCACTCCCACAAGAATCAGTTTTCTCTTTGGTCCTTTTCAGTATCTACGTACAGCCATTATGTAAACTGGACAGATAACAAAGACTCATATGCAATGACATATATCTATTCTACACCACCAATGACCATTCCACTACCAAGATGCCCCAGTGTTTGTATGAAATCAGCTCATGGATGAAGAACAGCTGACTGAAGCTGAACTCAAGCAAGACAGTAAGCAGGGGAAAGTATTTTGAAGAGTTTGAAGTTGCAGTACCGTCTCCCTTGATTGATGGTACATATCAACAACTGGTCAGTTTGGTCTGTAGATTATTGTATTGTTGGATTCCTTGCTGACACTAAGATCATAGATAGCAGCAGTAATGCTTGCTATCATCTTCAGCTGGCTAGGACTCTGTCATATTCTAGCAGATGAAAACCTGGCTTGTTATTCACACGTTCATCACCTCTTGGCTGCATTACAGCAATGCAAAATACTTTGGCATGAGGACTTCAGTGTTCTGGAAACTCCAATTAGTGAAGAACACAGCAGGATAGTTCCCAGTAACACAGGCTATCCTGATGTTCTACTCTCTGCAATGGTTTCCCAGATAATTTCAAATCAAGTTCTAGGTTTTGGGCCTTATCTTCAAAGTATTTCACGTTCTGTGCCCAGGATATATAAAAGACCACTAAAGCTCTGGGATAAGACTGTGGCTCACTTCTCTGGCATAATCAAACCCTCTACAATTAGTGTAAAGCCCATCTGTGTGGAGGCAGAACTTTCTTGGTGGCCATTCAAAGACTGTGGAAAAAAATCCCGCAAAGAAAGAATGAAAAATAACTATGACAAACTTCCCCACCTTCTGCTTGAAGTGCAAGGAAAGTTGCTTTGATTTTGCCTTCTTTAACCTAAATACATAGCAACTGATATATCTAAAAGAAAATTAAAATACCTACCGAAACAAGTAACTCCATTGCATATGCTGGAGAGGAGAAGAGGTCAAATGTATGACAGATATGCTCATTTCTTACTGCATTATCAGACAGTGCTCAAATGCTATGCAGAAAAGTGTGGTATAAGAAATCACATGGACTGACTAGACTAGACTAGACTAGACTTTTCAGATTATTGTACTCAATTACATGGTTATTAAGTACAAAATTGTATGTGGGTCAGCTTTCCTATACCCTACATCCTTCAAAAATGATATGGCCAGTGGGCAAGTCATACTGCCACCAACAAAATGACTCTTTTAATTGCCCCACTTCTCTATATGAAAAAAGATTAGTACTTACAGTCTTTCATTTCTTGAACAGATTTCTATATAAACATGATTGTCAGTGTAGTGGTTTTTTAGCTAAACGTTATGACTTCCTCAGCAGGAATATGATCATATGTTATATATCACAGACAGGGGCATAGCTGGGGCAGGGAGGGACCCGGAGTATGGGCCCAGGCCCTGCCCCCAGCTGGCAGGCCCCACCCCCTGGCCAGGGATAGGGCCGGGGGGGCCACGCCGCTGCAGGCGGCTAGGCCGCAGCAGGGCTGGGCCAGAAGCGGCCGCAGGAGGCCGGCCCACGGCTATGGGCGGCCAGGCCCATGATCCCCAGCCGGGGACGGGGCCGCTGCGGCCACGGGCAGCCAGGCCTCAGATCCCTAGCGGGGGCCGAGCCCCAGATCCCCAGCCAGGGATCCCAGGCCTGGCCGCCCGCAGCTGCGGCAGTGCGGGGCCCAGCCTCCTGTGGCTGCTTCTGGCCCGGCCTGGCCACGGCCTAGCCACCGCCTGTCCCTGTCCCTGGTCAGGGGGTGGGGCCGGCTAGGCCCCATATCCCCAGCCTGATTGGGCTGGAGATCTGGGGTACTGGCACTGGGACTCGGGGCATGTGCCCCGAGGTGCCCAGCGCCAGCGACGCCCCTGATCACAGAGAAGAGCCCAAATAAATATTTTTAACCCTATGTAAAACTGTTGGACATTACATTTATTAGTTTGTAGGATCACAACCCTATGTTATCCAGTTTCCATTTAATTAATACTTAGC
The DNA here is from genome assembly GCA_007922195.1 of Podocnemis expansa. Taxonomy (NCBI): domain Eukaryota; kingdom Metazoa; phylum Chordata; order Testudines; family Podocnemididae; genus Podocnemis; species Podocnemis expansa. Next base: position 12,923,615 of record ML681993.1, on the reverse strand, counting down.
ACAAAGTGGCACATGAAGGGTACAATTTTCAAAGGGCCCAAAGCGACTTAGGAGAACTAGGACACATTTCCAGAAGTTATGTAGGCACCAGGGAGCCTAAGCCTCATTGCAAACATTCTTTTTTTTTTTAAAGAATAAGTACAATACAGACATGCTGAGCTTAGGAAGGAACCAGTGAAACACCACTATTAGTACCTGCACTCAGGTGGTATAATCTAACAAGGCCATAGCTCTTAGTAGGGAAAGAGCCTGAATTTCCTGGGAAGTAAGAGGTATACATAATAACTGAACAGTATGGTTTTAACCATGCTAATAACCTAACTAATACCTCGTTGCTGTCTGCATATACTAAATATTGTGTAAGGCTGACACTCTCCAAATGGTCCAAAGTTCTCTGTAGATGAGGCCTTTCCAAAGCAGAAATTAGCAAATGTCTACATTTAGCATCTTTCCTGAAACTAGAGTCCAAGGCATTGAACTCCTGTATTCAAAATATGGACATTTGCTAACTTCACAGAGGTATTATGAAGATTAATTATACTACATACTAACCACTTTGTGCTAAGTATTAATTAAATATAGCAATGACCATCAAAGAAGGCAGGGTGTAGGAATTTGCAGGCAGAGTGATGCTCCAGATAAACTTGAGACATTTTCCACAGATATCAGAGAAAGAGATAGACTTAGTTTTGGAAAAAGCAAGGTATGGTGTTTTGTAGTTTTACCAAACTTCTCAGTGACTATGGCTGTGTTCACACAGCATTTGTGTTTTGAAACAATGATGTTGTTTCGAAACAAGTTAAACCCCATTTGGGGGCGAACCAACCTTGTTTCGAAACAACTTTGAGGCTGAGGGGTGTCCCCTGGCTGGCAGAGCAGGGCTACAGGCACCGGTGGGGTTCAGCGCAGCCCAGCGCTGATCCCCGCCAGATTAAAGCCCGGGCTGCCCCAAACCTGCCGCGGGGCTGCGCTCAACCCCGCCAGTGCCTGCAGCCCCTCTCTGCAGGCACCTGTGGTGTTCAGCGCTGGGCTGCGCTGAACCCTGCCGGTGCCTGCAGCCCCCTCCCCAAGCGAAATAGCATGTTCACACTGTGAACTTGCTATTTCGTTTCCCGCCTTTTGCCTTATTTCGAAGTAACTTTTTGTTAAGTCGGAATAAGTTATTTTGCAATAAGGTGTTATTTCGATATAAGTTGTTTTGAAACGACTTATATCGAAATAACCCCCTGTGTGCGAACACAGCCTATGAGTAAAGCACTTAATGTTTAGTTTTCTATGTTTTCACTGCCATTAAAAATAAATTCAGCATCTTTCACTTTATCACATGTAGACTGAATATCTCTGCTGTTTGAGGAAATATTGTTTGTTACTTTCTTGATGATTGGAAACTTACTTGCCTCTAATTCTACAGGAAGATAATAGAGAAAAAGGGAATTAACTATTGTATTGGCAGTCTCACAGAGAAAGGACAGTCAGATTTAAGGTGTATTTTGACTGCAGAGCCAGCACTGGTTCTTACTCAGGTGTTGCCACTAACCTAGCTCCCATCCAGAAACAAAAACTTTTCCCAGAGTTAAGGGTGATTTTAACCCAGTCTGGCTGGCATAGCTATGGGGGGGTGAGGGGTTAGAATCCAGTTTCTGCTTTCATTTGAGTTAGTACACCACATAAACTTTTCAATGAGGAGAAAGGGTAAATCACTCAAATGCTAATAGTAGTCCAATTACTTTTCACAATTCCCCCATCTTCCCTGAAGAGCAGACAAGTTCTCCCACATTTCACAAAGGAAGAATCATAGGGTGCCTCAGCCTACCACAGCACAAAGACCTATGGCATCAGACCCCAGAGCTCTAGCAACACACACAGATGAGTGAAACGTCAGTGCAAACACCATAACTTGGGTAGAGAGTCTGTAGCATAGCTGCTCAGGCTTGGGTGCTGATCACCCAGACTAACTCTATAGCAAAGATAGACCTTTAGAGGCCAGCCCTCACTGGAATTGGCAGAGCTTATAAGCAGGTTTCACAAGAGTGAGGAAGAGAGAGAGAGTAAAAAAAAAAAAGTTGAGCGCACAAACAAAATTTGCGGTATATAGGAGAAAATGAAAGGTTCAGCTAAACAAGACAAGCTAAAATTATCCGGAATGAGGCCTAAGGCCTAGCAAATCAGATCAATAGAGTAGGCCTGAGTTGAATAAATGGTCAAATTGACAAAGATCAAGTAAAAGCAGCCTGACCTCACAGACATTGGCAATAACTAAGCTGCAGCTCAAGTAAGAGTGGAAAAGTATTTGAAAACAACCTTGAAGGTGTCCAGTTGGTCTAGTGCCAAAGAGATATGAAGAGATGCTTTGAACTATTCAGTGCAATGGTATATAATTGCAGAATGACAGTGTGATGGATGGAGGTGTTCAGGGATATCAAATTAATAGGTGGCATCAAAAAAGGGGTATGTGGACCAATCAAGGTAAAGTCAGACCCCCAAAGAGGGCTGAGCCAGAAGGCCCTTGAGAAGGGTATAACAGTATGAGCCCCAGAGCTCAGATTTCATGCAGCCAATAGGGGTGACAAAGGGTCTTGCCATTGATTGAGCTGTTCCATTGCACTGAGAACACTTATCTGTTGAAATAAGTTGTTTGCCATTGTGCTACATTTCAAAAAAGCTTAGCCTGGCACCTTCGTTGCTACAAAGATCCGTGGTCATGTTGGTTTCTTCGATCTTCTTGCCTCAGTTTATCTCATGCACACAGGGGTATGCCGAGGCTTAAGGTTAATGAGCTAATGGAGTTCTCACTAGAAACCTAAGCCAAGGGCATCCTAGAGTATCAACCAAAGGAACAGCTCGGTTCAGGACCAGTGGGCTAACAAAGTTCCTCCTAAAGGTCTGAGCCAGGGTTTAGATCGCAGGGCTAAAGGAGTACACACTCAAAGTTCTGAGCCAGGGGTAATCCTGAGGTAACATGCATGCAGAGACACACTCATGCAGTCAAACAGACATCCGTGCTGTACACAGAACAACACAGGTGACCCATCCCCAACCTTTGCATTAACAGACACCATTGGGGTCCACCCGGTTCCACACTTGTGCCACCTGGCTCCAGGCTGATGTGGCGAGCCAACCTGGGAGCCAGACCTCCCCATCACTCCCCTTGTTACATTTCCCAAACATATTGTCAGCTTGTTGCTCTGAAATCCTGCCAGCTACGCCAAGTGTTCCCCACTACCAAGTGGGTTTCAGGTCCGGGATTCCAGTAGCAACAACCACCGAGATGCACATAGCAGGAAATAAAATGTTTTATTAACTAACAGATTACTTAACTAAATATCCAGATACAAGTGATATACTCAGAGTTAAACATAAAGCAATATAGACTGACTTACAACCCAATCAGCAGTTGGGGACCCCACTTCATGACCACGGGCTTCAGCGGGGGAGTGATGTCCTCCAAGGCACCCTACAAGGTCCTACGGCGAAGTCCAGCGAAGTCGGGGAAACAAGCTATGGTTATAGCCCATTACTTACAGGGAGGGGTGATCAGGCCCTCTCCTGGTCACATAGACTGTCTGCTGGGGTGTTGAGTCCCACCACCTTTATCCTACAATCTAACACCTAGATAACTACTTGTTTACTACATAGTCTAGCAAAATGGAAATGTGTTTAGGAGAGGGGGGCCTCCATTGCCCACTATTGTTATATCGTCACAAAGTCTTCTGTTTGCCCTACACCTTGCGTTTTAGCTGGAGAGAATTTTTAGAAGGAAAAGGCCCCTTTTCTTAGTGCCTCTTAGATGGTAACAACTGTTCTTTTGGGTTAGAAAGCAGAAGTTAGTTTAGATGGATTAAAGCTGCTATTGTTGCTACTGTTGTTAACATTTGAACCCATTTCATTTAAATGGGTTTCAGTGGGAGATGGTAGGAACGGTGATGTCATCTGGATCCTTTCTCTGGCCTGCTCTGGTCAGGACACCCCACAGTATTAGGATAAAGAAGGTTCATGATCCCAGGTGCTGATGAGGATGGCAGCCAGGATTGTGAAACTCATGGCAGTATCCTTCATCTGCTCTTCTCTATTCTTCCCACAACAGCTTTTTCTTTAAGGACCCAAAAATGGAGTGATGTAAAACAGTCCATCCCTTCATTATTTTGTCCACCTAGTATCTGACTTGCTATGTTTGGTTCATTAATTTCTGGTTCCATGTCTTCTGTTTTCACCAACATGAATTCGCCAAGCACGGTTTCAACATAGTCCTTGAATTATATCAACATATGCCATTTTGTGAGCTTGTTTGTTTGGACTAATTTAATCTCTCTGTCCAGTTCTCTTGTACCTATTTGTAGCATCCATTATTAAACACAACTTGACCAATTTTCCATCAATATTTGTTCTTATAGGTTATTGTAACATCTTACTTTTACATGCTTTTGATAATTAAGCTCAGACCAGTAACGTCTCAATAGCTAAATAGCTAGAGCCCTACATGGATACAAATACATGGATCTGTTTCTGATCTGCAGCCACAAGAAATGGTCTGCAGATATCCGTGTTGTTTCTGGAGATGTGGATATAATGCAGATATCCGTGGATATCCGCGTATTTGCAGGGCTCAAGCTCTGTGCAGATAAAAATATGTGGACCAGTATCTGACGTGCATCCACTAGAAGGAGTCTGCAGATATCCGCATTGTATCTGTGGCTGTGGATATCATGCAGATATCTGCGGATTTGCAGGGCTCTACAAATAGCAGAGGAAATAAGGATGCATAAGTGGGAAGAGTAACAAAAAGCATTTTAGTCTAAAATAATGAATGGTTCATTTACTACAAGAAAGCAGCAAATGAATGGGGAAAAATCAATTTTCAGTAAAAGAAGACATTTTGGTAATTTTTTTTATTTTAAAATAATTTTAAAAAACACATAACGTTGTGGTGTTTTAATGCCGCATGCATTATCATTACCATTTTCCATGACACAATATGGTAAGCAGTGTTCCCTCTAAGCTGATGATGCAGCTAAGCAAGTTATGGATATGCTTTGGGGGCTAGCAGGCAGTGGGGAAGGACCCATATTGGTTGGGGAATTTGCTCACCCGCATCCATAAGTTGCTCAGCCGCATCATCACCTTAGAGGAAACATTGGTCCTCAGACCGACTGACTGCCGCCTTGGAGCCCCCTGACTTCTGGCAAGAAGATTGGTTCTCAATGACACCCAGTCAAGCTGGAAGGGCTTATGGATGGGGGTCCTGCAAGCATCTGTCCTGGGTCTGCTTCCATTCACTAGCTCAGGGGTAGCCAATCCCCAGCATGTGGCACCTGTGCACACTCAGAGCACCACATGGCACCCTCTGCGGTACCACAGAAATTGCCATTTCTGCCACCAAAAGCCACCCTGGTCAACTTCCTTCAGGTGCAGCTGGGACCCAGGGGGTCCACCCATGCCTTTGCCACCATGTGACACAGGAAAAAGCTGCCCGGAGCGGCTCCTCTCTGTAGTATGAGGCTTGCCAAAGGAGCCAGTCCGGGCAGCTTCTTTCTGCAGCATGCCTGGGAACCCCTGAAAGGAGCCACTTCTTTTTGTGGCATGCCTGGGGAGCCCTGTCCCTGGGCACACTGCCAAAATGAGCTACTCTGGGCAACTTCTTTCCGTGGCACGCCTGGGAAGCGCTCCTGCTCCAGCCATGACCACTGGTGAATTTTCAGGAAGCCACTACATTTTTTCAGCAGAGGGAGCTGCTGGCACCAGCTGAAGGTTGGGGAGGAAGGACTGGCAAGTAAAGGTTGCTGACCCCTGCATTAGCTTCATAATTTAACTAGAAAAGGATGCCAAACGTGCACCTGAAGGAAGGGGGTGCTAGGCTCTGTTGGGCATTTACCCCCACATGGGGGGGAAGCAGGGGGCACTGCCCAGCAGAGCTGTAATGTGGCGTTTTGCCGCATGGGGTATGTTCTGACTGGAACATGTCCCTTCCCATTAGTGGTGCTCAGAGCCTCCCCTTTAATAGTGCAGCTCTATTGAGCTGCTTTGGGGTGCCCGGTGCTGTGTCCCGTCAGCCCTGCCGTAGTTAGGGCCCTGCTGCCCAGCCATGGACAAAAACAAGCCCCACTGCTGCCACCCGCACTGCCTGACTCGCCCTGCAGGTCCCTGCGCTGGAAATTTTTCTCTCCTCGCCCCTGCCAGAAAGCCCTGCCCCCCAGGTGGCCACCCCACCCTCTCCTGCGGACACACATCCCCTCCGCCCGCACGCTGCCAGGGCCCACCCACGCCGTGGGGCCGCCGGGAGGCAGCCGCACACGCGCTCAGGGTCTCTGCGAGTGGGGGTGGGGGGCTGCAGTCCCTGCGCTGGGGTGCCCCCCCCAGGGCCAGACTTTGGTGTTCGTAGGCCCTCTGCACTGTCACTCCGAAATGTGCAAAAAGAGGAGTCAACGCCAATTGAATTACATCGATTGACTGAAGATTTTTTCTGCTTTTTTGATTTTTTTCCCTCCTTTATAGGCCCTAAAAATTTCGTAGGCACTGTGCCTAATGGGAAATCCGGCACTGCCCCTGTTTTGGGGCTGGGTGCAGAGCGGCCCCCCCGCAGCAGAGAAATGCTGGGTGCCAGCCCCCCATGATCCCGGGCACTGGGCTACTCGGCCGCCCCCTGCAGTGCCCGAGGGCGAGCCAGGGCGGGGTGGCAGGGCCAGCAGCACACAGGCTGCCAATCACACCCACTAGAAAAAAACTCTCTTCTGCCGAAACCCGGGATCGAACCAGGGACCTTTAGATCTTCAGTCTAACGCTCTCCCAACTGAGCTATTTCGGCTCCTGTTACCCAGGCTGCAGAGAACCCCTGAAAAGGCACTTCCTCCTGGCAGTCTGCTCTCTTTCTATTGCACCCCTCTGAAAGTGATTCGCGCCCAATAAAGACAAGCCCAAGCACCTTCTCCTCCTTTCAGCAACTAATTAGCGTTTCCCAAGGTGCATTTACTGTCTGACACGTGGGAAAGCACCGCCCTCCCCTGCATAAGCTTGACAGATGCAAAGACGCCTAAGAACATGCTCTTTTTTTTCTTTCTTTTTGGCACGTTCTCATTTTTTTTCAGGTAGACACACCACGTGTAAATAAAGCAACTGAGCACAAAACAACAAAAGCAGTTGCTGTTAAGCACGCAGTGGTGGGAGGGCAGGGCTTTATGGAGACGCACGTGTGGGCAGAATGGGAGTCCCTCCTGTTTGGAGCTCCTAGCTCCGGGCATTTATTTGCATCTGCCAGCATTGCAGACAGATCAGACGGGGAAAGTTTGCCTTGTTTCTATTTCCTTTCCCGTAAAAAGCTTGGCGTGAGAAAGATCATCCCTTCACCACCCACCTCCTGTTAGACAATTTAAGTTGCAGCTGGCAGGAGCAGAGTTGATCACAGGCAGGTGTCTTGAGTCCCCCAGGAGGCAGAGAGCAGCTACCTGGTCTCAGGCCAGGAGCCACATGCAGCCCTCAGGGGCTGGATTTTGCAGCTGCCCTGTCCAGGGCAAACTCTGAAATCCACCCATGCTAGATGGTAACATCACTTTCTTCTTTTCAGGGGTGAGGGGAGTGAAAGAGAGAGCTGTGTTAGTCTAGTCCAGCAAAAAAAACCAAACAAACCAAGGAGTCATGTGGCACTTAAAGACTAACAGATTTATTTTTCGCATGAGCTTTCGTGGGAGAAAATCCCACTTCATCAGATGCTCACCCATCTTCGAAGCATCTGACGAAGCGGGATTTTCTCCCACGAAAGCTCATGCAAAAAATAAATCTGTTAGTCTTTAAGTGCCACACATTTCCTTGTTTTTTGGTTTTGGTTTTTTGCTGGAGTGAAAGAGACACCCATTTATACGCTATCACTCATGGACCTGTCCTGGGGATTTTCTACTGGGGACAACACACACAGGGCTGGATGCTATCACAGGAAACTCACATGAGGTAAGAATGTGTGTCCCAAACAAAAATTTCAATTGAAGACTGGATACTTCATCAGTGGCAGGTCAAAAGGTGGAACTGAACATGGGAGAAATTTGTTCAACCAATATTAAAAAAAAAAACCCTCTGTTCTGTTGGAATGAGCATTAGACAGCACTAAGCACCCACATAATTTTCTTGAGGGTTTCCCTGTCCCCTGATGCCATACGCCTCCTTATTGCCCTGTTACTCACCTGATTGCGTCTGCAGTTAGTCTGCAAGCTCCTTGGGGGACACTAGATTTGTATGCAAAGGCAGCAGCCCAGATTGGGATGGAGGTAACCTAAGGTCTGTTCTTGTTTCTGATATTAGTCTACTGCAGGGGGCTCAAACTCAAATCACCACAAGGGCCACATGAGGACTAGCAGAGGGCTGCGCAAAGACTTGTACGTTAGCCCGAGGGCCGTACCGCTGAAACCTTTTCATACAACAATATTGCAAATATCAGTGATGATGGTGTCATTGTGGGCTGTAGGAAACAGCTTTAGGGGCTGCATGCAGGCCACGTGTTTGAGACCCCTGGTCTACTGGGTGACTTTAGGCAAATCACTTCACTGCTCTTTGCCTCGGTTTCTCTCTCTGTAAAAAAAAAAAAAAAAAAAAAAAGATGTTGACCTTTATAAAGTGTTCTAGGGTCTAATGCTGACAAGAAGTGCTATGAAAAACTAGGTATGAATATTATTATTACTGGAATATGCCAAGAACATTGTTGGTGCATCAGTTAAATAATTAAAAAGAGTTAATATTTGTCATACCAAGGGAAGGGTGTCTATTTTGGGTTGCATTTAAGATCTCACATAGGGAGTGATTGTGGCTCAGGACATGCACCCATTGGTGAATAGTTGTTCATTGAGTTGTGAATAGTATTTAGCAAAAGTGCCTAAGGCTATGTCCACACACAAGGGGTTATTTTGAAATAAGTCATTTCGACATAACGCCCTTATTTTGAAACGACTTAATTCAAAATAACAAAAGACATTTTGAAATAAGGGAAAAGCAGGAATCGAAATACCATGTCCACACAGTGGACATGCTATTTTGAGTTAGGGGAAGGGCGGGGGGGGGGCTTGTAAGGAGCCTGCGGGTGCCCCAAGCCGCTTGCCCTCTGGACAAGCAGCTTGGGGAGCCGTGGAACCCCCAGGCTCCGCTGCCCAGGTGGGGGGGCCTGCAACCCCAGTGGGGTGAGCTGCTGCCGGGTCTCACCCCACAGCCCAGTCAGGGGGGCTGCAGCCCCTGCGGGGTGGCCGCTCCACGGGTGGCTCACCCGGCCGCTGGGGCTGCTCCCAAGCCCGGCAGTGGGCCGGGGGTGCTCCTGCCCGGGGGTGGGGCCGGGGGGCCTCCGGCCTCCTGCACTCCACTTATTTAATGCTAGCCCAAGCACCAGCCTTCTCAAGCTATCCTACTACCCACTGGGACCACTTTTGTTACCCTCTGCTTTTACTATCCTCCTCACATGGTATGTAGCTGTTTTGGACAGGATGACATGCACTTTCAGAACTACAAATGCTGAGGACATGATCTCTGGTTGCTCATGAAGGCATCAAGAACAAAATAAAAATAAGAAAACAACTGGCAGATTTCAGCTCATTTTGCTTAGTGAAATGGTGTTCCAAAGAAGCAACAATGCAAAGCCTGGCCTCTCATATTCTTTTCAAGCTTTTCCATTGCCCCAGTAATGAGCGGCCTGTTCAAAACTGATGCATGTAATCAGTTAGTGAGAACATTTTCCAGTGAATGAGATGGCAAATCTTATAATATTTAGAACAGTTAAACTCTAAAGCGTGTATAACTATGATCATAACTTTTGAAACACTATTTACGTTATGGTTTTCACACCTATTATACCCAGAGCAGCAAAAGCCTATACAGACTGGCCCTGACTGTTCCAAAATGTTTGGATTTTTCACAGTCAGTGGAGGCTGCCAATTTTAGGAGGTGCGCGTGCAAAACTGACATGGTATGGTACAGTATGTTAGGTCAGTTTATAGTATAATTGTGATGGGTACCCCAGACTTTGAATGTCTTGCTGCATCCTACAAGAGGGAGTCTTAACTGCCTGCCAGCTCACTAGTAACACCAGCCTGTTAACCACTCAAGCACTCTCCTGTGGGCTATGCCAGCCCTTACTTTGCCTTGCAGGTTATCAGTAAGAGCACTGCAGTTCCTGAATACCTTTAAAGCCTTCCCCTCTAGTGTCCAGTCAGTTATCCACTGAACACTCATGGAAGTACCAGGTCTGTCACGCACACACGAGCTTGTAAGATTCAGCACAGGACCAGCACTTTGCTTAACACTGCAGCACTGAGATACACTTACTCTTGTTTCTGCTATAAATGTATTATCACAGACGATAATGAGTAAGACTATTGGAAGCAATTGACCATATATAAAACATAAAATCTTAACACACTTTCTAAAGACTAAACTTAACTAACTTGTTAACCTCCTGTCTAAAGCACCTTATCACATTCCAAATTCTCTGCAATGTTTTCAAACAATCATGACCAAGATCTCATTTTCATAAATGTGATTGAACAATCCATTTACTTTCTCAGTGAAGGATCAGGGGATGTACTCACAGGCAGGATGACTACCTATGGCTTGTTTTTCCTGCCTGCTGCTTCCCTGGTGACTTTGCCTTGCTTTGTTAATATTTGACTTTGTATGTAAACAAGCATCCAGCATGTTAGTTAACAGTGCTTAATTTACATTCTGACAGTGAGGTATGCATTTCTACACTTTATTTGGTAGAAAACCTGTTTCACCTTTGCTTCAGACTAATACCTTATTACATATTTTATAAACACATTTTCAGCATAAATATCCATAGGTCCTTATTTAGCATTTGTACAGACATGTCACAAGACTATAAATGACCTGTATGACCCCAGCTTTCATTTAAGACCTCACAGACATTCTCTGTGGAGCCAGAAAGTACACCCCAGAATCAGGATATTCTTGTAAACCAGTTGGCATTAAGATGTTCTTGGGTCATAATAATAACTTTACGCTTGTACTGTAAGAAGCATAATTAAAGTGGGCAAAGCCGTTCATGCCTCTCTTATGACTGTGGTTCCCCCCTTATACTAGGCGTTGTACAAAGATCAAGTTGCTACTCTCAAATTATATATAATCTAAAAAAACAAGATAGACAAAGTATAGAAGACAGGAAAAATTATTATTCCCATTTTACACATGGGAAAAGGAAACAGAGATCATTGCAGAGTTGGGAATGGAACCCACTTCCTTCAAAATCACAGTCTGTTAGTCAAATGGATGCCTTTTTGCTCCAAGGACCCACCACTCACCACACTGAAGTTTATACTTCTTTTGCTTTGTTCATTATTTATTACTATGACAATTTCAACTTGTCATGTAAAAGGATGGGCAAGAACTTTGAAAAATGGACAAAAAGCTTGCTTCATTGCACAGTATTTTGTATTAGTAACTTCTTTGTCTCTGCAAAAATGCTATTTTGTGCCTTTTGTCAGCAATATTTCTCTATTCAAGAAGAGCAAGAAGTGGCTGAAGGTGGGATTTTCTAAAGCACAACTTGAGCTAGGAGTTTCCAAAGTGCCTAAGTGACTTAGGCCACTGACTTTCTATAGAACTTGTACTCCTAAATCACTTAAGCATTTTTTTATATTCTTAACCAAAGTCATTGCAGTCATATAACTCACAGAACAGTTATACCAATGTAACCCTTCTGCCAGGGCAAGCTGGCAGAACAAGGGCCAGGTGCTATACCTAGGGGTTTCCCAATAATGCAGCACCACTGGCTTGAACCCCCACCCAGATTTCTGGGAAATCCTGCACTGTTCTCTGGGCACCCCAAAGGGGTAAGGTTTCCCACTTGCAAGCGTGAGTCTGAGTGTAGTAAACAGAACTTTTAATAGTAGTAAAACAGAGTGTAAAAGGCCAAATAACAGAAATCAGCACTGATCTAGAAATCAGTACAGAGCAAAGTTCACAACAACCCACACTGCATAAGAGAACATACAAGACTTACTGGCAAAACCAGCACTGATCTGGAGAATCAGTGCTAACTAGGCTCCTAACCAACCCTAGGGTACATAGGGAGTGTCTTTCATGCCAGTTGTCCCCCGACACCATCTACTGGCCACTCACTCCATCCACTTGCACCATCCCATGGCTCCATCCACCGGTCACTCACACCACCCAGCTCGCCACTGGCCACTCTCACCATCTTCTGGCTCCACCCAACAGTCACTCACACTTTCTGCTAGCTCCCTTCAGTGATCTCAGCTCAGAGAGAGGACCTTCTCTCTAGTGATTTTAGCTCAGAGAGAGTTTTTTTTTCTCCCTAGTGATTCTAGCTCTTAACTTGAAGTAGCTGCAAACAGCTACCTCTATCTAAATGACAAAGACCTTAGAAAAAGCATAGCTATTCTTGTCATTAGACAGGGGCAGTATAGAAGAAGAGGCAGAAATAGCCTCAAGTCCCCCCACCCCTCTCTTCAACTTCTTTCAGGCTGAAACATGCGGTCACCTTTCCTACAAACTTTTTTTTAAGTAAGGGTAACTTTTACCCTTTAACTAACCCAGGCAGATTTGAAAGAAACAGAGAGTAGCAATTCACAAAAGACAGGATTTTATATTTCCCTCAGTAGAATTACAGTTATTGACAGAGTTGTGATCAGATTAACCCCAAATACCATTACCCACTATGTCCTGCACCCAGTATGCTAATACCTAATTGTGTTCTTTGTGTTCATGCTAATACAGGACCCAGGCAGATTAGATGCCCTCCCCCCCGAAGCTGTTAGGCACAGCTTCTAAAGCTACCTTACACTAATGTTGCCTAAGTTAATTGTTCAAATCAAAGATTTGTAGTCTTTAAAAGTGCCACAAGACTCCTTGTTTGTTTTGCTGACTAGACTGAAAGGGCTACCCTTTTGCAACTTTTCAACAGTTACAGAGATGAGTGAAATTTCTGCAAGACATCCTCCCTTCTCTATTCATTTCAGGTTTGGTGACTGCTTCAACTATCACTTGTCTTCCAAAGTAAATTCTTAAATACATTGGTTATGTCTACACTGAAAAGTTTTTTCAAAATAAGGACTTATTTTGAACAAAATCTTTTTACCTGTCTATGTAGCCATTTTGTTATTTCAAAATAAGCAATTCATTATTTTGAAAAAATGAAGCACTATTTTGAAATAACTAAACCTGCTTTTATTTTAGTTATTTCCAAAAAAAGCAGTTCCAAGCCACGGAATTGGCTTTTTTCAAAATAATGGCCCTATACTTTTCCCTGCCTTCCACTATTTCGAAACTGAGAACCTAGTGAAATAGCTCTGTTTTGAAATAATGGTTCCTACCTTATTTTGAAATAGAGAGTCTACACTAGATTCCTGTTTTGAAATAATAAATTCAAAATAGTTATTTCAAAATAACTATTTCACGATACCTTTGGCAGTGCAGGCATAGCCTATGTTACTAGCTAGCTGACAACTGCGGGAGGGATGTTAGGAAATTCAAGGGGAGGTATGGAGGAGTGTTAGCAAAATCCCAATCCCTGCAGTCCCTCTTCCACCTCCCTGCCCCACTATGCCCCCAAGGAGGGAGCACTCACCAGCATATGCAGCAGGAGCCTGGTGTGATGTCCCCTTGTCTGGGGTGGGGGGAGCCTTCTCCTGGGTCCCCAGGATGGCACTGCCTGGGGCTGGCACAGTTCTCTGTGCCCTGGATCTCCTGGTGGGTCCAGGATGGGGCCTGCTTCCTGGCATGCCTGGCTCTGCCTTTGGCCATGCCTGCAACACAGTCAGAGTCCTGGTTAGCTCTGACTGTGGAGCACAGTGGCAGAGCTGTAACTACAGTGCGGCCAACTGGGCAAAGCCCTGGGCAGCCTGGAGCCACTCAATGGAACCGCCCTATTAAAGGGGTGGCTTTGCAGTGCTGGCTTTAAGTGCCACTAATGGGAAGGGGAGTGTTCTGATCAGAACGTGCCCCGGGCAGCAAAACACTGTGTTATGGCTCAGTGCTGTGGGTAGGGCTTTATCCTGCCCCAGCATTGGCCAGGCCAGGTGTAACACTGTCTGGGTCTATGGGACTGTTTATGATTATCTTTCATATTGATATTTCATACTTGCAATAACCCATATGTGGTATGCCACATTTGGCACCAATACAAAGGTTGTAATCTGCTAGGAATAATTATATGGCTTCAGGGCCGTCCCTTGGGGTGGGGTGGGGGGCAAGAGGGGCAATCATCCTGGGCCCTGCGATTCTGGGCACCCTGTGCTGTCCTGCCACACAGAGTCCGCACCACTCCCCCCCACCATGCTGGGGACCAGGTGAGTCGAACAAAAGCAGCTCCCGGTTCAGCACTTCCGGTCCCACCACCACATGCGCTGCTTTCAGTTCTTACCATGTGACTCAACTACATTTTGATTTGGCAAGGACTCTGAGAGCATGGGGAAAAGTCAGAGGTCAGTGGCTCCATCTCCATTTTGTCTTCAGTCTGCAGCCAACACCCTCCTCTGGAACTATTCTTCTGGGACTGCACAAAGGACTGAGACCCACCCAGGTGCTGGGTGTATATCAGAGGACTCGGACTAATCTGCAAACTACAAATTCTTCAAGGACTTGCTTTCATTTGTATACAAGTGACTCACTTTGACCTTTAAACATCTCTAGTATTTTGTTTCTTTTTTTTTCACATTAAACCTTCAGTTGTAGTTACTAACAGGTTAGGTGGTAGCATGATATTTTGGGTAAGATCCTAGCCTACATTGTTCTGGTAATGTGGCTGACTCTTTGGGGTCAGGAGAACCTATTTCTTTAAGAGACCTAGAGGAGAGGTGGGGACCAGGGGAGCTGACGTGCAATAAAGGGGGCTGTTTCTATTATGTTATGCTTAGTGATGACCAGAGTGGAGAATCAGAAGCATGTTTTATTATTGACTGGGAGATTGGTTTAAGTACCACCCATCTGTAGTTTGGGCATTTGGCCCCTGGTTTTGCAGCTTGCCCTGATTTTGGCACATTCAAAAGTTATTCCAGGAGGCCTGGGTCACAACGTGGTACTGTGACAGGCTGTTCCCCAGATCCAGTCTGGTGTGCAGCTGTGACCTCCCAATTCCCACTCCTGAACCCCGATTCACCCCACTTTGCCAACTGACCACCCACTCCTGAATCCATCCACTCAAGTCTCTTGCATGTAATTTGTCCCATGCAGTGGGTGTATGTCACCTGGCTACTCAAGGGATGGTCCCACAGCAAGCACCCCTGGCCCCAGTTACACACGAGGAGCCTCTGTCTACAGAGATTGGGAACCACTCCCAACCACCACACACTCATGTGCGTCCATTTAACAAAGAAATGGATTGTGCCCAGCCTTCTTCACTAATACCCTCTAAAGATCACACAGCTTTAGATAAAACAACTACTAGTTTATTGATCAGGTTATAATTCTGAGTGAGAATATGGTCAATCATGGCAGTATATATCAATATAAATAAGTCAGGACCGACCACAAGGAAACAAAAAGTAAAATACACATGCTAATTTATTTTTACTTAAACTAACCTCATAGTCCAAGCAAGATTATGCTCAAGGTGTTTGGCTGTTAGATGTTTGCACAGCCAGTCTCTGTCTGAGGCCAGGCAGAGCCCAGGTCTTGCTTGAAGTTGTTTCCGGGTGGAGAGTCCCAGGCCAAAAGCCCCCAAAAGCTTCCAAATCTCTCCCTGTGTTTTCTAAAACTTACTCTGACCCCTCCCTTTCTGGGCAGAGGTGATCTCTTTGTCTCATCCAAGCCAATAAACTTAATTAGCATATCTTTTGTCTCCCCAGGTGCTTGCTTGCTGCTGTTCTATCTGTCTCCCAACCCCCCTGAACCATGCTAAACATGCTACACATCTGTGCACATGCATGAAGCTGTAAGAAACACGATAACATACTAATAATGTAGACTAGGTTATGAGCATCCATAAAAAAATATTGCATGGTGTAAATGGCATCAAGTCATACAATCACGGTGTACAAGTGAACAGGAAAATCATATAGATCATAACCCAGGGTGCACAGATGTGTACCCCATGACAGGCACCACTTAGAATAAAAGAGTATAAAATTGACTTTTGTTGCACAAGGAAAAAAGTAGTCATGCGACACACACAACATAAAGCACATTGCAACATACAGGAAAAATTTACTATTACAAACAAATGGTGCCAATTAGCGGTTATGATTCTATACAGTTTGTACTTTGGCTCGGCAATCATATCATCAAGATAGATGGCCTGCCTCCAGCTGTTATATTCCCGAACAGAGCCATAACATTGTTTTGCTGCCCGGGGCACATTCTGATTGGAGCACTCCCTTTGCAATTAGCAATGCTTGGAGCTGGCGCTGCGAAAACTGTCCTTTAATAAAGCGGCTCCATTGAGCTGATCCAGCACGCCCAGGGCAAAGCCCCATTGGCCCCTCCATAGTTATGGCTCTGGTCCTGAAGAGTTAAAAAATAACTTACATTTCTTTTTTGTCTGTTTTTTCTTTGTCTCTGTTCTGTGCTGTTCTTAGGTGTGTCATCTTTTTCAAAATGGTGGTTTCTGTAATACACTTGACTGGTACGTAAAAATATATAAAAGGTTTTGAGCGCTGAATGGGGAGTGGAGGTGACCCAAAGAAATCAGGAACCTGCATCCTTGGATTTTATCCTGACTCTGAGAGGAGAGTGGCGTTTGTTAGATGCTCTTGTGAAACCTGAAGTTGTTCCCAACCGCATCTGCTGCCTCTGTGTACGTGACAAATGGGTTGCAGGAGTGCTCTTACCTGCACCAGTTAAGTGTTTCTGGGCAACTGTATGTGTTCATGCATTTATTTTAGATGTTAAATTTTTTGTTTTCCACTTTGAAATTCTTTTATAGCCATTCCTCTGCAACAGAGTTGCAGCTCTCCTGTCTTCTAATATGCTCCGTGAACTGTTTCCATTTTTTCTTTTATCTGAATTGCCAATCTAGTAAAAGTATTTTTCACTGCTTTTTCCTCCTATGAACTTACTTTTCCCATTCTTACAGGCACCAGTCTAGGTTTTGATGCAAGTTTTCTTGGGTCCTGGTCTTTTATCATACAGTAACAGTTGCAATGTGTTGCCTCCTGTTTTGTTTGTTTGTTAATTTTGCTTACCCAGATCTTTTCTCATTCCTGGCCACCAGTCATTTTTTTTTTTTCTTTTTTACCTTTTCACTACTTCTTCTACCTTGGGGTGTCCCTGCCTAACCCCCAAGGACCTGTGGATCCCATGCAAAGCTATATGCTGTAATTGCAGCTGTATTAAAAACATCCATTTCTTGCCTGGCTTCACCAAGAAATTATTTTCTCTTTTCATTAGAGTGCCCTGCAATTTAGAGGCACACTGCACAATCCACTGCTGTAGCAGTTCAGCTTTCTTTTGTAAGGCTTGTAAAAACTGTTCCACTGCCTGGTTCTTTTTTGAGCTTCTAGTTCTCTTTTTGCCTGTGCCTGGGTAGTTACAGCCACAGGCAGAGTTTACCAAATTTTGCCAGTTAAAGCAGCTTCCTCAGCAAGTTTATCAGCCTGATCATTTCCTCTTTGCAATGATACATTTTTTTTGGTGGGGTTTTTATTTTAACTGTTCAAATTTTGGTGTACTCTTTTGCCAAGTTTTCCATTTTTTTTTTTGGCCAAACATCTCTTTAATTTCAGAGCCACCTGTGCCTTTAAAATTTCGAGAAGCCCACCATGACAAGTATGTGATGGTACTTCTGTAAACATAATCTGAGTACATTCCAGTAATGATTTCTGTTCATTTGCCTTTCCTGTCCTCCAAAAACTGTATTGCCACAGTGCCCTCTGCAACTTCGGTTTCTCTTTTTCAAGTTGGTACTGAAAGTATTGCTCTATCTGCATATGTTTATCCATTCCCACACTTGTAAAACCAATAACTCACTTTCTTTCTTCCTAATATGAACTACCATCTATAAACCAGATTGTTTTTTCCCACTACTTGCTCCGTTGGGATGGCTTTAAATACAGCGTGTTTTTTCTTTTTCTTTTTTTACAGCCTCCTGTGGCTGGCAGCTGTATGCGGAATCCGTTAAGAGTTAACTCCCACACTGCTAGTTCAGATTCTGTGAGCATAACTAGCTGTACATCTTCTGTCACCAGTGCAAAAACACAAAGAAAGCTTCATCCACTCTCACGTGTCCTTTTGACAAATTTTCCTGACGTATTAACTTTCCCAAAGCATGATGACTTTTCCAGCTCCAATTATTTCCTGAGCTTTTCACAATATCCAGTACACAGCTAGAGCTGTTTGCCTGTGCCTAGTTTACTTTCTGGAGCTGTTAAGGCTCTGTAATATGCAATGGGCCTCTCTTCTGCTTCAGTATCTTGCACAATCATAGTAACAATCCAGAAATTTTTGATACTAGGATATAAGTATGGGAACTCATTGTTTTGATCCACTAAGGTAGGGGCTTCCATTGACCCTTTCTTTAGATTTTCCCATGTTTGAGTTGCCTCTTCTGTCCTGGTCTACTGTGGTCTTTTTAACACTTCATACAGCACTCCAACCCACTTCATCAATCTAACATATATGTAGTAGAAAGGTTAAAGTAGAAAGCAAAAGGTTAAAATAAGAAGACAAGTAGAAGCGTATAAGTGCAGGCCCAAGGCCTAATAAAGTAATTCAAAACAGTGGGCCTGAACGGAATGTACCGTGGGTCTGAAATGAAGGTGCTGGCAACAGACAGGTTGTGAAAGTTTGACTTCACTGAAATTGGCGAGAAATAAGTGAAATTGCCATAATATGTATGAAAAATACCTTGAGAAAGCTGGGAGGTCTCAGGCTGGCCTAGCGCCAAGGAGATAAAGGTAACGCTTTGGTTGGAGGGAGATGTATGGATGTATCGAATTGATGGCTGACAGCAAAACAGGGGTATGTGGACCAGTCAAGGTAAATTTGGATCCTGAAGGGGGCCAAGTCAGTAGGTCCAAGTAGTGTATAAGAACAGGAGCCCTGGAGCCCAGACTTTGTGCATCTGAAGCGGGTGACAGCAAGCCCTGTCGTCAGCTGAGCTGTTCTGTTGCATTGAGAGCACCAATGCTGCCAATAAATCTGTTGAAATAGATTGTTTGCCATAGTGTTACATTGCAATAAAGCCTAGTCTGGCACTTTCGTTTCTACAAGGATCTGTGGTTGTGTTGGTTTCCTCGATCATGAGTGTTGCCACAGTTTAGCTCTTGCACCCAAGGTACACCTAGGCTCCAAGTCACGAGCTAACTGAGTTCTCACTAGAGATTTGAGCCAAAGGTAACCCAAAGCATTAACAAAAGGAACACATTAGCTTAGGATCACCAGGCTAACTCAGTTCCTGTTAAAGATCCAAGCCAGGTGTGATGCTGTTTGGGTCTAGGGGACCGTTTATGATTATCTTTCATATTTATATTTCATACTTGCAATAATCCACATGTGAGCAAGAGGAAAGCCAGAGGTAGTAAAAGGTAGTGTTCCCATCTCCATTTTGTCTTCAGTCTCCAATCTGCAACCAACCTCTCCCGCTGGAACTGTTCTGCTGCACTGAACAAAGGACTGGGACCCACCGAGGTGCTGGGTGTATACCAGAGGAATTGGACTAACCTGCAAACTACAAAGGACCACTTTTCTATGAACTCTAAATCATTTGTATGTATGAGATTCACTTTGACCCTTTAACGTCTCTCATACTCCGTTTCTTTTCTTTTTATATTAAACCTTTAGTTGTAGTTACTAAAGGATTGGCTGGCAGCATGGTATTTTGGGTAAAATCCAAGCCCATATTGTTCTGGGTGATGTGGCTGACCCTTTGGGGTCAGGAGAACCTGTTTCTTTAAGAGATCCAGTGGCTAGGTGGAGACTGGAGGACCTGATGTGCAATAAATGGGGCTATTTCTATTTTGTTATGCTTGGTGATCACCAGAGTGGGGAATCAGAAGCATGTTTTGTTACTGACTGGGAAACTGGTTTAAGTACCACCCATCAGTCATTTGGGGGTTTGGCCCCTGGTTTTGCAGCTTGCCCTGATTTTGGCACATTTGAAGGTTATCCTAGAAGGCCTTGGTCACACCAGGCTCTAGATCACTGGGCTAATAGAGTCCCCACTTAGAGCTGAGCCAGGGGTAATCCCGAGACAGCATGCCTGCAGAGATTCACACATGCATTCAGACATGCAACCAAACTGATGTCAGCTCTGGACGCAGAACAAAATGGATAAGAACACATCTCATCTGCTGTGCTGACTACATTGTGCCCAGAGTACCTCAATATACTGTATATTTTTTAGCATGGTAAATCCAGCCCCTGTATTTAACAAAAAATTTGTTAGCTCATCTCTGACTCAGATGTTTAAATGGGAGCATCCCCAGATTTCTAAATCCATGGATTGCTGGACAAGGGTCTTGGGGCAGGTGTTCCTAAGCCCTAAACTCTGTGTCTATGGATTCATTTAATCACAAGAAAAAAGCTACATGTGTTTCCAGTTTTTTTTCCTTGTCCATTTTTCTACTTTCAGTGCTGGGTTGACATACTTGTAGCTGTGCCTGCAATTTGTCAGTTTCATTATTAACTCCCCATTCTCCCGCACTATTTGTACCACAGGTTTCCATTCACCTTCTTTGTTCCTTTATTTTTGTCTATTCCACGATCTCTCCAGCCTTGGCTTTGACTATGGGGAAAATATCCTGGATCCTTGGTTTTTCACTGCCCTAACTTTGTGCACAGCTCAAGCATGGCAGTCCCTTGGTCCCTGGAGGAGTGTATTTTATTAGATTCCACTGTTACATAGCATCTTAGCCTTCTGTAGTGGACAGGGGCTGCCGTGCCTGCAAAGGCCTTGGTGCAGGCCACCAAAAAGCTCATGCACTCTGCCTGCTGGGCAGAGAAGCCTCCTGCATGGGACTTGGCCTAGGAACCTAAGGGAGGAGCCAGGGGGAAGGGGGACTGGATAAAAAGGTTGACCAGGGACTCACAGGTGGAGTATTTTAGGAGATGGGTTAGCTGGCCACCAGAGCTTCAGCTGGCAGAGAGGCTGGAGCCCCCTCCTGCAGGGTCCAAGGAATGCTGGAGAAATAAGAAGACTGGTTCAGACCTAGACTTATCCCAAGCTAAGGACTTGGAGGAGTTGCCCTCTGCCGAGGAGTTGGAGGACCAGACTGGGACCCAGACCACAGAAGGTCTGCTGTGACATTGAGGAGCTGCCCTCTGCTGAGGTCCTAGAGGACCCAGCAGCATACGGCCCCTGTGACTCAGATGAATTACTGCTAGTGGATGGACCCAAGGGGCTGCCAGACCTTCCACTTGAAGACAGCAAAGGCTTGACAAGGCTACTGCCAGCTGTGTACCTGGTGGATGAAGAGGACTATGGGATGCAGATAACTGGGAAGGGAACTAGGAGGAAGTAGCCCAGGGGCAGTGAGCACTTGCCGAGCTGTTTGGGTCAGTGTGATTTGGCAGGAGCCCCGCTGACATAGTGGCACACTGTTCTGCCACTTCTAGGGCCCTGGGCTGGAACGCAGTGGAGGGGGTGGGCCTGTATTCCCCCACCCCTCCGGCCAGGCTGTTGTTTGTGCAGCCTTACCCCGTCCAAGGGGCCAAGAGACCAAAGCCTTCCACTGTTTGCACCTTACCTTGCATGAGGGGTTGAAGGCTGGATTTTTGCTGCTGTGATGCCTTGCCCTGCCTGAGGGCCTTAAGGCTGCAAACTTTTGAGTTTTTCTGCCTTGCCCTGACCAAGGGCTGGAAGACAGTGGACATCAAAGGCTTGTCAGGCCTGAGCAGAGGCCGATTCCACCTACTGGAGTAACCAGCCTTGCCACATCTTTGTATAATTCTTTTTCACTTTCTTTCTGTCTATTTGGCCTATTACTCTTTTAAAAGGGCTTGGCTCTGGTGTCCTTCATTATCTCTTTCTTCATTTCCTCCTGCAATCCTATCAGGGCTAGGTGAGTCACCTATCTCCCTGGTCCTGAGAGGAATGGATCCAGGTTTTGGTGCAGGTGTCACTGGAACCTGGCTTTTAGCAAAAGGCAGTAGTTACTGTGTGCCTTCCTTTCCACGTTTCAGCCACCTGGTACACAACTCTTTCAGATTATTTTCTCCAGATGT
Organism: Podocnemis expansa; assembly: GCA_007922195.1. Classification (NCBI taxonomy): domain Eukaryota; kingdom Metazoa; phylum Chordata; order Testudines; family Podocnemididae; genus Podocnemis; species Podocnemis expansa. The sequence goes on along the minus strand of ML681993.1, from coordinate 12,901,517 downwards.
TGTTTTCATGTTTTTCTTCCCTGAATTTCTGCATGTTCCATTATTTCTAGCCTCTATTTATTTTTAAATTACCTTCACTTGTCCAAGAGCCACACAAGTTGATTATTAAACCTTCGTGAGCCACAGTGAGGCATATAGTCATACTTTTACCTGCTCCAAAATTACTAAATTTAAAATTCATTGCACACTTCAATTTTATTGTAAAAGGCAGCAAATATTGATTCTACTAATGTCAGAGTCTAACAGCTTAAGGTTACCATGAAAACTAGCCCTACAGTAAAAATGCCACCACTTCCCTGTCATCTCCTGCCGCACTGCACTTCTCCCTGCCATGCTCTTCTGCAAGCCACACTTTTTCTTTCAAGAGCCACATGTGGTTCATGAGCCACATTTTGGCCATGCCTGTAATAGATTGATATGACACAAAATATACACATAAAGATGCATATAGGAGGATGACAGAATCTTGTAAATGTTCTGGGGTACCTGGAATGACTCCAGGGCTCTGCAGGATTGCTGGATCTCTCTAATAATGACGACAAATAGTCTTGGACATGTTTTTGGAGAAATCCAAGGATCTGAAGATGTCCAAATTCCTGGTGGTTCAGCCTTCCAAAGCAGGGTTGAATCCAAAAGGGTAACACTTAACTATAAAAGTTAAGCATAAAGTCCTTATGTTGTACAAACAAATGCACATGTCATAGACTGTAGTGTTACAGATGTGAATTACCAGCGTATTAGACTTTGAACTGTGTTTGTCAAGTTTCACATGCTAAAGGGACCAAATCAGAGAGTGCCATGGAAGGATCCCACGAAGGTAATCGCACAATGCAACAAATGCTGGTGATTCAACAGATAGCATTTGCTGGTGTTTGATCAATCAGCATGTGGAGCTATATAAAAAGAACAATGACTGTTCTCACGTTAAGGTATTGCCACTGATGTGTGACCACTGTAATAAAGCAGGCCTTGTAAGCTATCATTTGAACAATATTCTCCTGTTTCTATGTGTGTAGTGTATCTGAAGTTCTTAATCTTTGCTATGGATTTTGATTTTCAGATAATACCTTCATGACAGCCAGCTCTTTGATGGGCTCCTTTTGAGAATGTCTTAGGGTGCTTATGGACAGCATGGGCCTAGAGACTCAGCACAGCATGTAGAACTCTGGTGGCTTTGTAGAACATGTTAGGCTTTGATCTATATGATTTTTGTGTTCACATATATTGTGATGTTTTTAGGCCAATTTGGCCATGCAATATTTCCTTAAATGCTCATACTGTATTTTTTATAGGATTAATGTGGAAAGGCAAAGCCCCCACTCCCCCAGCAGGCTTTCTGCATCCAGCAGGGGCCCCAGGAGCTGGCACAGCTCAGAGCTAGTCATCAGGAGACCTGGTAAAACTCATCAGGTGTTTGGCACATCTTGAGCCAAGGAAAGCTACCATCCTGGGGTACCCGAGTGTGTGGCTGTGAACAAATGCATTGAGTGTCTGGGTAACAGTCTGGCTAAAAACAGGGGGTTTGGGTGTGGCATAGACATTATTGTGTCTGCATGTGTTTTAAAGGCATCCTCAGAGCTGTGGCTTGAACTGATCAAATACTTGGACACCATGAAAAAAATCTGGTCTTGGGGAGGTAATAAGGAGGGTAATATTTCCCCTCCAGCCCCCTGCCCTGCTCCCTCCAGGCCCCTGACCCAAATGGAGTGGAGGAGCAGCCTCTCCTCTCTAGTCCTGTGCAAGCCAGCAGCAGCCCCTTCTCTCCACTCCAGACCCATGCACTGCTCTGCCCTGCACCAGCCAGGACTCCAGAACAGAGCTGGGTGTGGAAATCTACTACTTTTGGCTAGGACAAGATGCTTACAACTCTCCTTCCCTGGGAATACTAACCTTCCCACTTCCAGCCAAGGCTCCTCTTCCCCTCACATGCTGGCAAAGCACAGTGGGAACACAGGCCAGTCCAGAACCTCTGGAGCCCACACCTGGTAACAGCCCCAGCCAGCTGAGATGCTGCAGCATGGAAGCTGTCTGTGAGAGGCTGGATGGCAGATGCATCTTCCCTTCTGAGCCATACTGCCTGCTAGGAAGTGGTTCATGTAAATTAGAGCTCCCAGTTCTCACCCTTCCCTCCACCACACTGCAAGACCAGTTCTTTCAGGTACAGGTCCAGCAGCCAGGACAGGGAGGAGAAGCCGTTTCCCCCCAGGCAGGAGGGTCCACAGTTGGAAGTGGATGACAGTCCACTCCAGCTTCCCAAGAGAGCAGTAAAATGGGCAGTGGTGCACAGGAGGAGGACAGAGTCACCCTGCTCCACCCTCAGAAGTGGGGAAAGTACAGCAATCATAGGCAACAGGAACACAGGTCAGTCACATGGCCAGTTAGGAGTCCTCTCTCCACCCCTCCTCAAACTCACTGTGCTAAAACCCACCAACCAAAATAAAACTTGGTACTTGTTCCCTTGCAGTCCCATACCAGCCAGCCAAGGTCCAGCTGCAAAACCAAGGGCCAAACCCCTGACAGGTAGCACGTAAACCAGTCTCCAACTCAGTAACAAAACATGCTTCTGATTCCCCACATGGGTCATCACCAAGCATGCAAAATAGAAACAGCCCCCTTTACTGCACATCAGCTCCTCTGGTCTGCATCTAGCCACTGGGTCTCTTAAAGAAACAGGTTCTCCTGATCCTTAAGGGTCAGCCACATCACCCAGAACAATATAGGTTTGGATCTTACCCACCATACCATGCTGCCAGCCAATCCTTCAGTAACTACAACTAAAGTTTTAAAGTAAAAGAAACAAGATATGAGAGATGTTAAAGGGTCAAAGTAAAATCAGATACGTAAGTGATTTAGAGTCCACATAAATCAAGTCTTTGAAGCATGTGTAGTTTGCAGGTTAGTCCAATTCCTCTGGTATACACACCCAGCACCTGGGTGGGTCTGAGTCCTTTGTTCAGTCCTAGAAGAATCGTTCCAGAGGAGGGTGTTGTTTGCAGACTGAAGTCTGAAGACAAAAATAGAGATGGGGCCAGAGGTTGAAGTATACTTTAAAAGGCCCTAAAACCCTCAAATTTCAGCCAAAATTCAAATAATACACAGATTAGAAAGCAGCACTTAATCATGACTATGGATTCTTTACACAACAGGCAATTTGACTTCATCTTCCCTCTATGTACTGTTTCCTAGAGTTTGAATCTTTACAAATGCTGTGATTTGCTGTTGCAGTGTGACCTGATCCCATGTCTTACACTCCCCTGCATTTATTTTCATCCCACTCTGTAAATTCCCCCTCTTCAAATTGTCTGATAAAGTGGGATTCTCTCCCATGAAAGCTCATGCAATAAATAAATCTGTTAGTCTTTAAGTGCCACAAGACTTCTTTTTTTGCTTCACTAGATTAACACAGCTGCCCTTTTCACACATTAGATGGGGAGCTGTTTAAGCATCATCATGCTAGATTTTATCATATAACTTTTAAGCCGGAGATTTAGGCCATTTTATAACTTTTAGGCCAGAGCACTCACCTATGATATGGGAAACCACATTCAGTTCCCACTGCCTGAGGGGGAGAAAAAAAAAAAAGAGTTCTCACAGCACTAAGAAACTGTGTAATGTTCTGATTTGTGTTCCCTCAATCACTCCTGTTCCACTGTGGATTAAATAATCAGAGGCTTTAGAGCAGGTGGACTATAGGCTAAACCTTAAGGTCTATAATGCAGTTAGAAACTGCAGCCTGGTCCATGACAGCTGACCCAGACTCACATGATGCCCAGGGATTGTCTAATTGCCATGGATACTTTCCTGCTCCTCTGGGACTCTCCCCAGATCATAGCATCCTAGAGCTCTGGCTCCAGCCCAAGCCCAAATGTCTATACCACAACCTCTTCATATGAGGTGGCTGGCAAAGACCAGCTGCAGGTTTTTAATTGTAGTATACACATACCCTACGTCCCTAACTAAGCTGACATTTTTGTACACTCTTGGACCCAGCTCCCTCCCCACATAAGCACTGTGTGTATGCCTTAGGAGATTCCCACAGAAATGAGGGACCACAGTACTACATCTGGGTTCAAAAGATACAATAAAGAAGTCTTATGTGAGGGCTGCAGCCTCCCCTGCTATTCTCCTTGAGTTCCTGAACCCCCATCCCCTTAAGTACCCTAACATTAGAAGGCTCTTTAGCCTCCTCAATCAATCAAAACTGGCTCCAAAGTAGATTAAAAACCATCTTAACAGCTCCCACGGTGTAATAAGCAGTCAGCAGCCAGACATCTAGTGGGGGCCTACAGCTATGAATTCTTGGCTCTATGCTATTTAACATTTTTGCAATGATCTGAAAATAAAAGTAACTGATGAAGTTTGCGATGACAAAGACTAGGAGTATGGTAAATAATAAGAGAACATGTTATTGATACCAAGACACAAGTTGCATGGTAAGCTGAATGCAAGTTGATTGTGTGTGTTTTAGTATGAAAAAGTATAAAACTATGCAACTAGGAACAACAAATGCCAGTCATACTTTACCCAAATTGGGAACGGTATCTGAGTAAATAATAATGCTGAAAGACGTGGGTGTCAGAGTAGATAATCAATCAAACATGAGAGCTCAGTGTGCACTCTGATCAAAAGGACTAAGATGGTCCTTGGATGTGTAAGCAAAAGAACTGCGAGGAGGAATTGGGAGGTTGTATTAACTCTGTGTGCTGTGACTGGTGCTCACATACTATGTCCAGTTGCGACAGTCACAACACAAAAAAGATTGCTGATAAATTAAAAAGCATTCAGAGAAGAGTTACCACAATGATTTAAAAACTGAAAAACCTACCTTATGGTAACAGATTCAAGGATCTCAACCTGTTTAGTTTATAAGCTTATGGTATGGCTGGGTTACACTCCATAATTACACAAGAAACAAAAATTTGAAGCTAGATACATTCAGACTGGAAATAAGGCTTTAAAAAATAAACAGTGAGGATAATTAACCACAAATAAACAATTTACTAATGGATGTGATGGACTTTCCATCAGTACCCATTTTCTAATCAGGAGTGGATTTTTCCTAAAGCTAAGCTCTAGTTCAAACAAGAAGTAAAGAAAGGAACTCTTTTGGCTCGTGGTATACAGCTTGTCAATCTAGATCAGATCAACACACTTTTGGGACGTGACCTATTTGTAAATGTTTTGGCATTTTATGACCTACAGGCCCACCCAACTCCAATGCCTCCCTCACCTGCAGGCTAGAGCTGTGGGAGATAGGGTTCAAAGCTAAGAGTTCAGATGGTCTGTGTACTTGTCAATTACTAGAGAACCCCTACACCTAAAGGGTTGAGAGTCCCAATTTTATAGGGAGAGTTCTGATATTCAGAAGGATGGGGTGAGGCAAAGAGGTCAAAGGTTGGATAGTGATCAAGTAGCACCCTAAAAACAGCTCCCACTGTAAATGGCTGGGGTGAATTTGGGAGGCTGGGGTTGGTGGTATGACAGAGGAACTGCCCAACCACAGAGGAGGGGTACACTGTGGGGAGGTCAATGCTGGAAGCCCAGAGGGGTTCAGAGCACAAGGTGTCACACAGCTGCATGGCTGTAAAAAAGAGGGCCAGTCCTGGAGACTGACAGCAACTGCTTGCCCAGATTTGGCTCTCCATTCTGGGCATCGGGAGCAGTAGGTTTGCACTGCTCCCCCCTGCCACCTCTTGATTTGGCCTGGTCCTGCTATAGGTGGTGGGCCAGGCACAATTTGTGAGAATGGTGTTACAACTTGATGCACGGGGTTGCAATGCTACCACTCAGATTTGACCCAGTCTCATCATGAGGGAACAGTGGCTGGGCCAAATCTAAGCAACTGAACAAGCCGGTGCAGCAGGTGGCAAGGCTCACAGCAGAGGGCAGACCCCAGCTTTTTCTGCAATTTTTTTTTTTTTTAAACATACTATAGTTTTGAGTCATCACCTCCATAGAGAAACCCTGGACTACATTTACAACCCATATGTGATAGCATTGGTCCCATCTAGCCTTAAAAAATTATGACAGGCAGTTAACTGCCTTAAGAGATGGAATTAGGAAAATTAATCCACTCTAAAGACTGAATTACTTTCTAAGAATTAATCATACTAGAAACTCCCTGTTGCAATAACATGGGAGTTACCCCGTTATGCCAAATCCCAGAAAGGAAAAGCAGAAACCAACTACATCAAGCTTGTATGGTTAGATGTGTACCAGGCAATTTAACTGCCAAGGAAGGGTAGTACAGAACATCAGAAATGGCAGTATCAGGGGGAAGGAGACTAGTTAAGCCATTTTTCCTTGATGGTCTACCTTTCAGATAAATGGAATGACAGCAGTAGAAGAAAAAGTTGTTCAGTAAAAAGGAGAACATCCCCAATGCTGTCAGCTGATTTGCAGGAGTGAATGTCTATTTGTGAACACTGACTTCCATAGAGCACACAAGCCCAAGTGGGTGACTGGAGAGGGCAGATCAATAGAGCCCTGCACAGATACAAATAAGTGGATCCGTATCCAACCTGCATCCGCAAGAAATGGTCCACAGATATCTGTGTTGTATCCACGGATGCGGATATAATGCCAATATCTGCGGATATCCGCATATTTGCAGGGTGCTAGCTCTGTGCAGATAAAAATATGTGGATCCGTATCTGATCTACATCCACAAGAAATGGTCCGCAGATATCCATGTTGTATCTGTGGATGCAGATATAAGGTGCGTATCTGCGGATTTGCAGGGCTCTACGGATCAACATCCAGATGAAATTATGGGGGACTATGAAGAGAATTTTAAATACCAAGCAGAATTCAACCCAATTACATGATCTCTATACTTGCAAAAGTGATAGTTCTAAGTAGCCATGTACTCCAGTAACATCTCTGCATTACAACACCCAGTCCTACAGCAAAAGATCATTACTGAACCAGTGCCTCAGCAGAAGGAAGAACACTACTAGGGTTTTCTCTGGCTCTAGTCCAAAATCTGACTCAAGCAGAGGCTGCTAAACTTGAGAGACACCACAGGATTTATGGAGACTACAGATTAAGGGAACTGCAGTTGCCAGGATCAGAGATAATGAATTACAAACCATATTTGATGGAGATCACATCATGAAAGAAGCCCTCTCTTCCATCCTTCAAACAACCCAGTCTCACCCAGTTCATCACCAGAAGTAAACTCCCATATACCATGACATGCCAACGCAAAGCAGCAGCAGATCCTGTCAGAACAGATGTAAAACCTGCAGCCATAGCTCCACGACCAACACCCGCCACAACACACCATTTAAAATCCATAGATCCTATAATATCCCTGTCACAATATGGAGTGTACCTCACTTGGTATATCAAATGCCCCAACAACTATTTGGGTAAAACAGACCATCACTTTGCTTTCCAATGAATTCAAGCAGCAAGATGATAGAAGACAAAAATATAATCACCAATGGGTAAACTTTTCATAAACCATGACTCTCTGACTTCTCAGTCTTCATATGCAGAGGTAACCTCAATATGAATTTATAGCTTAAATTCATAACTCTCCTGAAAATCAAAAACCACAGACTTAAAGACACAAGCTTTTTGGATCATTAAAATTTGTAACACACCCTGCTGCCTGTTAGTGCACCATCATTCTATGATTGCAGATATTTTAATTGCCTACTTCATTTTCAGTGGTCTCCTACATGTGTTAACTCTAATGCTTTACATTATGTTCCATCTTTCCTTTAGATCTGACACTCTAGTTACCTTCTGCAGATCAAAGAAAAATACCTGTGAAGTTCAAAAGCTTGTCCCTTCCACCAACAACAGTTGGTTCAACTAAACATATATTTATCTCACCTTCATTCTATGAAAACTTGGAATTTTTTTTACATTCCTTATGTGTTTATGATACAAGTATGAGAATGGATTAAAGAAGTTCATGAAGTAAAATTTTTCTGTTGACCATTTAACTTAATCTCTCCACTTTTGTTCTCTGCTTACAACAACTTTTCAAGATCCCTGGAAGATTCAGTTACTGTAGAATTGCATCATTTAAGTTTTTATACAAGAGGCAAACATTTCTGAACAAACTGAATTAACTCATGCATAAGACAATAAAATTACACAAGCATTTTATATTCACAAACAACTTTAAAAATCTGTATTTGCAGCTTTTCCCTAATTATACTTTTCTCCTTGGCTATGTCTACACTTAGAGTTTCAATTTGAATTACTGAATTCAAGTTAGCCAATTTGAACCAATAATTATTAATTCGAATGGACATGGCCACACTAGAAAATCCAATTTGAATTGGCATGTCCATAAACAGGACTTGCTAGTTCGAATTAGGTAGGGAGCACATTTGTATAGGGAAAAATCAAGCTGTGGCTAATTCGAACTAACAGTGAGCTCGAACTGACATGGCCACACTGGGTCAATTCAACTTACTCAGTTTGAATTGACCCTGATTTCGAAGTCAAACAAGGTTTGACCAATTTGAAGTCAGCTTTCCTCAATTCAAACTGAGGAGTTCCTCAGTTCGAATTGAGGAAAGCCAGTGTGTCCATGCACTTAATAGAATTTGAATTCATGACAATCAATTCAAATTCAGCTCTAAGTGTAGACACATCCCTTGAATTTTATGTGAAAATTAAAAAAAATATATTTCTGCATTTAAATCATTTTGCAGGGAAGTAATATTTCTTTGACAAGATCTAAAAACTCTGATAATGTAAACCATCCCAAAATCCAGCTGAATGTTTAGTCCCATGGCAAAAAAAAATATTCATATCATATGAAGCTATAACATTTAGAATACTGTAATTTACTGAGTATTCAAGTGTTTCCAAACCTTCCAATCGTAAACACTAAGAAGAAAAATGTAGTGTGATACAAGAGGTAATGACTAGATAATGACCACAAAATCCTTTAAAAATAATCTAGACAGATAATGGAATTAAGTTAAATACAAGCTTCACAAAAAGGTGGTAACAGTTTCCCAAGAAAAGTGATACATGATCAATCAGGACATTTAAAATTGTACCAGACAATATTCTAGAACAGCAATATACAAAAAACAAACACTGAACTAGCAGGGAAATGGACTGCGACCATTTAGATCTCATTTCTGCCTTTCATGATTTTAAATACCTTTGGTAGAATACAAAACATTTTCTCATCAGTCAAACATTGAAACAGAAAATATAATTTTGTCATTAGCATGATGGAAGAAGTAGATCTGATGAGCTGTCTTGTACATATGAAATTTCTGAACCTAAAAAAATCACCAACTTTTCCTAAAAATAAGAGTTATATTCAAAATGTTTCTTAATAAAATGAACAAAAGATTTAATATTAACTGTATCAATTTTGTTACAAAAATTCATAGTTTAGTTATTTAAAATAAATTTCTATACAAATTTAACAATATTGCACTGAAACCTGAAGTTAATAGGCTTATATCTACAAAATCAAGTTTTAAAAACCTTTCCCATTTTGTTCCCTATTCATAGCTGTGAATTCATAACTGTCCATGTATCTTGAAAGACCAGACCTCAGCTTGGTCACTTGACTGCAAGTTTCTGAAATGGTCACAAGGCAAAAGGATGATTTCCTTCATATTCTGTCTTTGCTCTACAGTACATCAAGCTGTTCTGTCACAGGAAACGGTTCCAAAGCACTCTCTGCATTCTTCCAATTGCAGAAGTTCTCTCTGTACCATTCAACTAGCATAAATAAAAAAGTTGAATTTAAGACATAGGTCAAACAAGAAACTGACAGGCTGGCATATCTGTATGGTTTCCCAGATGCCTTAAGGAAACTAACACAGCAGTAGCATAATTATACATAATTTGCATTTTGTGATTTGTATGCCTAATAACATTTGGAATCTTCAATAAAGTCCTCAATCAAGACACTATTGTACTATATCAAAGTATCTAAGTTACTTTTGCCTCTGCTGTGAAATGCTAGTAATGGTAAGGAAACTTAATGGGTCTCTTAAGAGGAAAAAAAAAAAATCAACAGATACATAAACTACTTAAAGAAGAGTTACTTAATATTTTCTACTTCTTTCCTCCCAAATCAGTCATGGGTTTTAAATGTAGCATACTTGTTTTCTTTATTCCTTCCTTCCAAGGCACTTTAGGTCTCCATCCTAAATTGTGCATTTTTTCTGAATTCATTGAGTATCTTAGGTCATTGGTAGGTCTGAAACAAAACAAAAACATGATTTAAAGAGAAAAATATAGTTAAAGCATATAAAGTTTTACTGAAAATACTTCAGTGCGCAGCACTTCAGCGTTCAGAAGCAGTCATATTTTGTGTTAAGTTAAAAATGATTTTCCCCACTTTAAAAGATAAGATCTGCTACATCATGTTTTCAGAATATTTCTATTACACATGTGATCATATACAAGGCCTCATTACACACAGCTGCTCAGGGAGAAAAACGAGGACTCTGACCTGCAAAATAACTCAAACCACCTTCACCCCCAGCATGCACACAAAGTGCTTCTCCTCCAGCCACGCGGCCTTTGGACAAAACTGTGGAGAAAAGCTAGCCAGAGACGAAGGGCATAGATGGCACTGGGCACGTGCCCCAAGTCCCAGTGCCAGTGCCCTGAGTCTGACCATGGACTCAGCGCCAGATTGCTGCTGAGTATCCAGCACTTGCCCCAACCCCAGCAGGGGTCCCCAGTCCAGCCTGCCAGAGGCAGCAGGATGTGGCCCCAACTGTGGCTGGGGACCCAGCCACTGGTGAGATCAGGCCCTGACCCTGGCAGGGAACCTGAAGCTGGGCTGCCAGGATTTGGCCTTACCCCAGCCGGGGACCTGGGGCCAGGCCGCTGGCTGGCAGTAGCAGAATCCAGTCTCAACCCTGGCCAGGAATCCAGGATCAGGACTCTGGCCAGTAGCAGGGGGATCCAGCCTTGATCCCAGCTGGGGATCTGGAGCTGGGCCACTGGCTCGCAGCAGGAGTCCAACCAGGCCCCAGCTTGGGATCTGGGAAGTGGACCAGGCCCAGGGGCAGGACAGGTCTCAGGCCTTGGACCTCTCTTCAGGGAAGCATTGCCCCTGCCAGAGACTCCAGTTGGCAGCAGCAGAAGCAGACATAGCTGGGACCTTTGGTCTTTCAGACATTCAGAGAACTTTGTACAGTTTTGACTGGACTGCCTCTGTTCTGTGCTTACTGTTTGAACCTCCGATTCCCAAAAAGTCTCTTCACTTCATCCACATTTGTCCCTTTGCCCCCCACCTTCTTCTTCTCTTTCACCCTTTTTCCTCCCATTTAACTTATGCACTCATAAATAACCACCCCACTCACCTTCCAAAAAAGGATGTTATGGAATTAACTTGAGCATAAAATGGAAGTCCATAAGGGACTTCAAGAAGTCAGTCTATCTGCACAGGCTGAAGCAAGATTAAATATAACATACATATTCACGTATAAATTGAGATTTATGCCTGAAAATTGCCTCAAACAGTCACTTGGCTTATACATGGGTCAATACAGCAGACAGCCCCAGCCCAGGAGTTTTACTGGTAAGTCTTCAGCCCTGAGCACACACTTAGCCTGCTCCGGGCTGGACTCCCAACATGGGGGAGCCAGTGTCAGGGCTCGAGGGTTGAAGTGTGTTAGGGAAATGTAGCGGCAGGGGTTGGTGGGGGGGTGTCAGGGAAAAGCAGCATCAGAAGAAAAGTGGCAGCAGGGGGTGTCGGGGAGAAGCGGGAGCAAGGAAATACAGCAGAGCAGGGTGGGTGGGGTTAGGGGCTGAGGCCACAGGTGGACCTCAGCTTATATACACAGGTCACCCATTTTCTTTTACTATTTTTGGGCCTTAGAATAAGGGTCAGCTTATGTGCTGATCAGCTTATCCACAAGTATTTATGGTACCTCAGACAATCCCTGACAAATATTTGTTTAACTCATTCTTAAAAAATGCCAGCGCCTGCGATATTACAACCTCCCCACGTAGCCCGCTCTAATGCTTACTTATCTGTGTAATGAGAAAGCGTTACCTTAATCTCCTTCATTGCAAACTGAATTGATTGCTTCTTGTCCCACCATCAGAGCACATGGAGAACAAGTGACCACCACGCTCTTTATAACAGCCTTTTACATATCTGAAGAGTTCATGTGCCCCCCCCACTTTATCCTTTGCACCCCAAGAATCAACAAGTCCATTTCTTTCACCTTGCCTTACCCCCCCTCCACCGAACTCTAATTTATTCACTACTTCTTAAAATGTAGTTCCCAAAACTGAACACTACACCAGCTGAAGCCTCATTAGTGTTGGGTAGGGCAGAATAATCAACTTCCATATCATACATATGACACAGACTCAGATTTTAAGGTCAGGAGGGACCATTACAATCATCCAGTCTGACCTCCTGCACAATGGAGGCCATGGAACCTCACCCGTCCTCTCCTGTAAAAATCCCTAACATGTGACTGAGCTATTCAAATCAAATCATGCCTATTAAGGCAATATAGCATTATAATTGGTTTTTTCACAATAGCAGCACCCTGTTGATTCATTTTAATTCATAATTCACTAGTCTCAAGATCTATATATATTATATATATTTTCTTTTCCATAATACCTCAGCATGGCCACTTATTTCCCATCTCAAAGTTGTGCTTTAGATTCTCTTCCTTCTTCAGTGCACCGCTTTGCACTTGTCTTTACGGAATTTCATCTTGTAGATTTCAGATCAATTCTCCAATGCGTCAAGTCATTTTGAATTCTAATCCTGTCCTCCAAAGTGCTTTCAACTCCTGCCAGTTTGTTGTCATTGGAAAAAATCTGATAAGCATACACTCTCCATTCCATCATCCAAATTATTAATAAAAATAACAGTACTGGACTCTGGGGGACCCACTTGCTGTATCTTCAAGCTGGACAGCACAAAACTGATATGTATTCTTGAATATTCTTTCAACAAGTTATCCATCCCATATATAGCAATTTCATCTAGACTACATTTCTCTAGTTTGTTAATGAGATCATCATGTAGAACTGTGTAAACAGTCCAGCACATCATGTCTACTGCTTCTCCCTAACCACTAGGCCAGTTACCACATCAGAGAAAGTGATTAGATTTGATGTAAGTTGGTCTTGAGAAATCCATGTTGGCTATTAATTATCACTTTTTTTCCCTCTCTAGATTTTAGCATACTTTTTATTTAATGATTTCTTTCATTATCAGGCTGATTGGTCTATAGTTCCCCAACTTCTGTTTTTCTTCTTTTTGAAGTGAGATAGTATGTCTGCCCTTCTACTCTTCTTTGGGACCAACCCCAGGAGCTCCTGAAGACAATACTTAGTGGTTCAGAGATTGCTTCAGCTAGCTCCTTAACTGAATTTCATCATCTCAGCTATGATCAAACAGTTTGTTCTGTTTACATGTTATACTCTTCTCCCAACCTGTTGGTGTTTCATCTATTTAAATTTTAAGCTCTTTGGGCTTGAGACTATATACTACTCTTTGAATAACGCACAGCATAATGGGGGTCTGTTCAGAGCTGGCTCTTAGGCAATATCATAAACATGATTAATAATAAATAAAACACTGTTCTGAAGCTGCAAATATTCCCCTTGTTTGAAGCTCTGAAGATATGGCAATATTGTAAAAGTCTACACCAGCAACATCACCATTAGTGAGAGTTTGGTGCTGCTTGATAAAACTCAACTTAAATACACCAAAATCCTACTTATGTATTTCATCAAAAATGGCTCTTATTTGAAAGAAGATATTGTGTCACTACAGCTAGGAGCTCAGGCACAGAGGCAGCAAGCCACATCTGCATCCCAGAATGACAAGATATACATGCAGCTGAACAGGTGCTAAACACAATATAGCAGCTCATAAAAGTAAGGACAATCTATGTTCAGCACCGTCCCAGTGTAACTCTGGTGATTTCCGTCCCGTAGACAAGAATTTTGTATCTGTTAGTCTCCTCAGCCAAAGACCTTCCAGACACTATTCAAGTTTATTTCAACAGAATATACAGTGCCTCGTGCTACATTCCAAGATGTTATACTACTGTCGCTAATTTTTCCCCCCCCCAAAGATGCAGCCTGCAGGATTAGTTGTCCTCATTCCCCTACTTTATATCTGTTTACCACAAGACAGCCAGGGGGTCACATTTTTTAGAAAATTTAGTTTTCATAGGACAATGTCCTGTTTCTCTTCAACACTTCAGGGCTCATCTGTTCCCATCTCTAAAGTTCATAAATTTCTTGATCTGAACTGGAGTACAATGACGACTTGTATATTTTATGCTCTAGGAATTGTTCTGGGGAAGTGTAATGGCCTGTGTTACCCGGAAGATTATGCTAGATGATCATAATGGTCCCCTCTAGTCTTAGACTATGATTGATGTGCCCAACGCACAGCCAATGAGTTACATTTGGCCCATGTAACATATTTATGAAGCCAATGTATTTATATTCAGAAGGCCCAGAATCTAACCTTTAATCTTTTAAAATTAGTACATTTAAAGTGTTCCTAACAGTCAAAATAACATTCCAAATAGGAACAGAGTAGCCAACATAAGGAAAAGATTCTGTCATGAATTCTGTGACTTTCCAGGATCTCAGTTACTTCTTCTGGGGCAATGCTGGAAGAGTTATCAACACTGTGGCTGCTGGAACAGCTGGTCACATCCAGCCCCAGGCCACCAGTGTAGTGGTCCCAATGCATGCTTGCAGGCAGCAGTTGGGTCAGCCTCTGTCATAGGAGCAGTAGAGCTAGAACAGCTGCACGCCCCCAGCACTCCTCTGACTATTTCTCCCCTCCCAAGGTATTTTGAGTTAAAAAAAAACCACAACAACCAAGGGCAGATTATGGATTTCTGTGAACTTGTTTATTGCCCATGACCTGTCCATGTCTTTCACTAAAAATACCTGTGACAGAATCTTAACCTGACATAGTCTTTAAACCTTCTTGAGCCTACAGACCACCTGAAACAGTGACTCAGAGGTGTGACCTCTTGCTCCAAATAATCTCACCGAAGCATCAATTCTACACCTGCTGATGACATGTAAATGGTATCATCAGCTATTCCAGTACCAATCATTTCAGAAACAAGAAGGGGTGTGAATGAAGCCTATGGGAAAGTCAAAACTGGTAGTTGCTTCAGGGGAGGTCATATAATGGAGAACAGAGATGACATACAAAAACAGAAAATTAATAAATAATAGAGTTAGAAGTGGTTGTAAAAGTCCAAGTATCTTCCATGCTGAGCAATGGTGAACATAACGAGGCACTGAACAAACAAATTACAAGAGTTCAGCTACTACTTAAAGGCCACATTCCACCCTTTACCTTTGTGTGTGTGTGTGTGTGTATCACACACACACAAATATGCCTTCGTTCTGAGTCTGACATCCCTGAACTCTGCAGGACTACAGTAGTGTCACAAAAGGGCATACGTGCAAGTTTTTGTTTCTTTATACCACTGCAGCAAAAACAAAGTACGAAAACAACAAAGGCAGAAAACATCTTTAGAACATAAATCCCCCAACAGACAATCGCCTAATTCCTCACCTGTCTTTAACATAATCCACCCAATGTTCCATTTCAGATTCTGAACTGGTCTTTTTTATCTGTCGATCAGAAAATAAATCATTTTCTATATTACAAACAGTTACAAAGCATAAAACTGTATCAAGAGTCAAATTTAACTCTAATCTAAGAACCACTATTTCAATGTGTTTTTTCAGTCTAAATTTTATGAGCTACTGCAAGGTAATTTGTATTGACAATTTAAATGATTCCAATGACCACTTCTTTCCAAGGACTACCCAACTCATTTATTAACTTACTTTTTTTTTTTTTTTTTTTTTAAATAGAATCCTAACTTATAGCACGTTTTACTTTTGATATTTCCACATTCTCTGACCAAACTGAAGTAGACAGTATCAAGAAGCAATCATCAGCTGATGACTGGTCATCAGCCTGCGTGAAAAGCTTAGAGGTCTCAATTCTCCCACCTTTAAAAAAAAGAGCACTCACTTCAATGAGAGATAAATAATGCCACCAATTTCTTATATGACCCTTTAATCAGTAGATCTCAAAATACTTTAAAATCTTTAAATGCATGTATTCTCACACTATTCCATTTTACAAATGACGAACTGAGAGGCTAAATCTTTAAATGATATGTCCCAGGTCACACAGGGAATTTGTGGTAGAGCTAGACACTGAACCCAGGTCTCCCAAGACCGAGAAAGATTGCATTAGTATGGAGACTGAATTCCCTTCCGACTTATAGATCATAGTATGGGGTCACATGCATAGTTGTTCGGCTTACTATATCCGTGCCACCTGTTCTGTGGAGCGATGTATCTTCTACCCAGGATTGTCAAAACCGCTTACCCATCCTTTGAACACTAAACTCACAGAAATAATTCAAACCCTCCATGGTTCAACTGCAGGCATACCCTCATTAATAAGAAAAATATCCCAAGTACTCTGAACTACATTGTTTACTTACCAGATGAATTAATTCTTTAGCAAGTTGTGCAATGGACATTTCAAAATTGGTTCCGATGTTATAAATTTCACCTGGCTTCCCCTTCTTTAGAACTGTAAGGAATGCTTCTACTACATCAGTGGCATAAAGAAAATTCCTACTTTGAAGCCCAGAACCATGAATGCAGCTAAACAGGAAGATAAAGAGATACTGTGTAACTTTAAAAAACAGAAGCATTTAGGAATTTTAGTAACACTTAGATGTGTCTTTCCACATATACAACCATTAAAAAATTAGACAAAGATGCTTCTCTGTTGAAAGAATTCAGTTTGACTTAAAATGGCCTATTTTGGTTCCTGATTGCAATGTAACTAAAATGCAAGTAAGATACCTAAAATTACTAACTGGAATAATTTAAAACAATGTTAATTCATGAAGAATACTGCACTGACTACAACTGTAATCAAGGCTTTTTTTTTTTTTTTTTTTTTTTACCACATAGTCCTTGCCAAAAAACAAACAAAAAGAACTGCAGAAAAACCTCAAGTTACATACCATTTCCTGTTGTGATGCAGCAAAGATATAAATTTTGGAATAACCTAAACAGCAAAAAAAAAAGTGTTCATTACTATATTCATCTTAAAAAAAGCTGAAGTTCTACAAGGACCCAAAAGATGATGATATTCCAGCCTCACTGAAGTCAATAGGTCCAGGATTTCACCCATAAAGAATATCTATTTTTCTTTTTAAAAAGCAACACAATTCAAAGTTAGATGACATAACATTCATTTGAATTTTAGAAGTTATTTAATAGAAGAAAAATTTGGGCTTTTTAAAAGAGTATTGGTGAGCATGTATGCCCTCCAACATTCACTCCAACGGACAACTTAAAAGCTCCTTAGGCATGGAAGTTGCATGCATTTTCTTGTTAAAATTGAACAATAATATACAGTATAGATGTTTGTTCAAAGAATTTAAACTTAAGACAAGAAATATGGTAACTTTGATTCTGTGAAACAAACCAGTCTAATAAATATGCAGAGTGAGGAAACAGAATTCACAATCTTTTCCTCTCCAGGCATAGGCATCTATCACTGGAGATCACAGGATCAGTAGTTTTAAATCTTACCCTCTTGAGGAAGTCCCTGAGGCCATGATCCTATGAACACTTATAACACGCGAGGAGCCCCACAAACTCCATAGGGTCTACTCAAGTGTCTAAAATTAAACCCTGTGAAAGCATTTGCAAGATCAAGGCCAAATGGAGCTAAACACTTCAGTATGTGTGATCCTAACCTGCAAAGAGCAGTCAGACCCAAATACCCCCATACAGACAAAAATTACTCAAACATCTGCAAGTATTAGTTAAAACCCAGAGGTCTGATACCTACCATACATGTAACAAATCCATAGCTACACACACAGTTTACCACACTTGCCAGCTATATAACACAAATTTGGCAAAATGAGAGGAAGATGCTGTAGTACTAATTTTTGAGCAGGCTGCCTACAAGTACTTACCTTGGCAATTGTGGGATTATGGCCAAGATTAGTCAAAAATGTACAGCTTCCTACACAACTTTAAGATGGTTGTTCCAGATGTGACATGCTATACCATACATATAGCTTCAGGTGTGATTTGTGTATCATTCACATGCAGCCTTGTACTATAACTGTGTATTGTTTAATACAAACTATACCATGTAAGAAGTTTTTTGAATGCTCAAGAGCCATGACATACTGAACATTATTGTTCTGCTAGGGTGCTTCTTGCAGCGTCACATGCGTGGTTATGAAGCTCTGCTGTGCAATATTTGTAAACACGTGTCTCATGTGGCTTGAACAGACCCAGGCAAACACAAAGCAGAGCAAGAGTTCTTGCTTTGCTGAGGCATGGACAATGAACTGGCCTGAGCATCTTGTATAAATTAATGCTCACTGAACTTAAGTAGAGGGAGCCAGGCTGGATGTTGCTGATCACCTGACCCCAAAGATAAAATGTGCTAAAATGAGAGGAATTTTGCCCTCTTGAGCTCTACCTTGTAATCTATGAAACAACATCAAGCAACTGAAAGACTGATGGGGGGTGGGGGGGACGGCTTAGGCACACGGAGCATGGCTGGCAGTTGATGAACCAGCCTGTGGTAGGATAACATCAAAGACTGCAAGCCTACTCAAAGTGTTAAGCTTAGGTTAGAGTGCAATTTGCTTTTACTTCTTCCTGACCAGATCTGATTTATACTATTCTGTCTGATAATTTCTTAAAATCTTTCTGTACTCAATAAATTTGTCTATTTTATCTAAAGCCATGCGTGTAGTTTGAGTACATGTAGAGACCTCATTCAGAATGAAAGAGTTGGTGCACATCATGAGGTCCCTTCCAGCCCTATGATTTGATTGATTGATTGATCAATTTCTTTGATAGACTCACTAAAAATTAGCTTGCAGAATCCAGTGGGGTAGCATTGAACTATGCAAGATGGCAATTCCTAGGGTTGCATCTGGGACTGGGGATATTGACTGGAGGTCATTCTGTTGCAGAATCCCATGGTGGCTGGTCAAAGGCAGGAGCTGCTTCCTTACAGAAGGCTGAGTGTGAACCGCCCACTCCTTGGTCAGCTCACAACAGACAAAATGCAAGACGGGCCTCAGAAGCAAGGAAGCAACACACTAGTGCAAACTGAAGAGGGGAACATCACACCAGGTGCTACATTTTCCTAACTGTAGAAAGCTATACATTTTGACTGAATCAATCTTTTCAACACCTAATTGTTCTTTAATTATTCCTCCATGAGTTACCTCCAATTTGCCTAAACTTTCCAAGATACTCAAACAAAAGCAATTCATAGAGGCACCGTCTCACCAAAATAGCATAAATATACTTTTGCAAAATTCTGCATTTCAAAAGGTGCATTAACCTGTATTGTAATTTATTCACTATAATCCCACATATTGTGTATTCCTACTACCCAAAAAACTTCCTCCCATTTAATATCTACTTTGAATCATTCCTCCACAAGACAAACTTAGATAATGTAAGCCGTTAAAGTTTTGTTTAATATTTGACAACACTGACTTTTTAAATTTATTTTTCATTTGTATTGATGTAATTGTCTCCTTTCATACCTGAGGGCTTTTTTTCCCTTTTAAAAACTCACTATTTACCCCACTTTCATGTAATCAATGGAGTTGTTAATTAATACTGAATTAACACCAATCTCTGTGGCACCCTGATATCCTATAAACATGTAGACACACCATAAAATCTTTGGACAATGCTCAAATAGAAATTTGAGGCACTTCGAAAAGTGCTTTATTGGAGTCCAGACATGTAGATCCTGTTTTCCCCTCCATCCACCAACATAAGTCATCTAGAGCAGTGGTTTTCAACCAGTGTGCCACAGCACACTAGTGTGCCCTGACAACTGCTTGTGTGCCATGAAATTTTGTACAAAGGTAATGAAAATCAATCTTAAAGAATATTCTGTCTGACCAAAATTACAAGTCCTAAAACTTGTGAAAATTAATTAAGTTAAAAGCGAGGTATTAGTCTTTTGATTCTACAATGTGAAAATTCTAAACGCAAATGACCAAAGGGAAAATTGAGATGACATGTACTTTTTTCTGGTAGATTTTAATCTGATGCGTTTGATCCTTCTTTAGGTTGTTGCGTGCACTATGTTGGCAAACCACTCTGTAAGACTGTAACCATAGTAAATGTAAGTAAATGGGACATTCATCAACAATCAATTCAGCTGAAAAACGTGGGTGTGCCCTGGAACTGTTCGTCTCATTGAAGCGGGCTGTGTTACTGAAAAAGTTGGGAACCGCTGATCTAGAGGGTGGGATTGGTCTGTTAATATTAGATTAAGACAGATGGTTCTAACTGAGTCTGGCTCAAACACATTCTTTGGAAAACAGTGCAAGTATATTTTGATAAAGAAGATAGTTTACATGTCTTACTACTATCTTTTTACAATGGATTAAAGAATTTAAATAGAAGTACACACCTAGCTTACTTACTTTTTCTGGATACTGATGTGGTCCATAAACATTGCTGCTTCGTGTGATAACTACTGGAAACTTTAAGATATTAAGCATATGAGAATACAAGAATTGTACAGTAATATCTGTCAATTACTGTTGCTCCAAATTGTCTTAGCATCTTCACTGACCAATTAATACTGTAATCACAATTTGTAAGTCTGTAACAAGTACCCAAAGATCTGAAAGCACTTTATAAACATTAATGAAGCCTCAATACACAACCACCAGTGGACAAGTACTTTTAGTTTAGAGATGGAGAAAGACAGTCAGCAACAGAAGTTCCTAATAGCCAGTCCCATTTGCATTCCTTTCTAGAAGACACTACAAACACACATACAGCAGACTCTACAGAGTCTGGTTGTGTCATTTCTTATTCAAAAAAGTTTCACTAGAAGATATCTGTTCCAGATTTCTCCCCATGCCAAAGGCAATGTACTTATGAACAGCCTTGTAACAAACATCTAAAGAAAATAAGATAACGAATGAAACAAAACCATTCATAATTGAAATGCTTAAACAAACAAGGATCTGCATAGGAATTTAAAGCTCCAAATAAAAATAAATAAGGGAAGATAGGAGGTTCTTTCCTTCAAGGTAGCAGACAATTAGAGCCCTGCAAATCCATGGATATCTGCAGACCATTTCTTGTGGATGCAGATCAGATACTGGCCCACATATTCTTATCTGCGCAGAGCTAGAGTCCTGCAAATACGTGGATATCGATTAATAACCGCATTATATCTACGTCTGTGGATACAATGTGAATATCCACGAACCATTTCTTGCAGATGCAGATCAGATGCAGAGATCCACATATCTATATTCACACAGGGTTCTACAGACAATGCAATTTGGTTACCTTAACTTGCATGCCCCTCCTTTGGAATATATGATTTTTTTATGTTCCGCCTTAATTTAGAAATCAGGGAACTTAGAGTTATTAGAACTGTTAAAAAATATGAAAGTTTAGAAGTTTACAATTATAATTTAAAAAGGAACATCATCATTGCAAATATCTATTTATTTTGCAATGCCTTTAATAATAGGATAGCTAAATGTCCTCTTGGTCCAATTGAAATAGATCTGTGATCCACATGGCACTGTGTCAGAAATAACTCCCCTAAGAAGTTTAAGGTTTACCATGACTCTGATTCCAAACAAGAAATCCTTTATTAGTCCAAATACCACTCACTGGTGGATATGTTCAAAATATCAATACAAGTATATACCTCCTCAAACTCTAGCCCTAGCAATGACACGACTATATGCAATAGCCAATATGTAACAAATTCAAGCCCAGCAGGAACCTCACCATCACAGCATGATTCAAAAGAGGTACGGAAAAGCACCGATCAAGAATCTCTAAGAACTTTTTATATATTCTAACAACCACCAATGTCATTGCTGGTTATTGGGAAAGTACTTAGCAAAATCAGCTGAACCAGTTTAGGCCTCACTTTGCTCTCTTCCAGGTTTCTTTATTTTCCTGTATTTTTCCCTAGCTACTGAATAACACATTTCTTTCTAAACAAACTCAAGTAACTATTTACTGCATTTAGCATCTTATCTATCATGTTTTATTTTTAATGTTCAGCCCAAACCTTGAATATTTCTAATGTCACAACAAATTTAACACAGACTAACCCTCTTTTTCCATAACCTCCAACTTTTTGATCACATGCGTCACATCTATTACTTACGTCAAAATACAAATTTGATTTGAAATTATAATTCACTTAGCTCTAACGTGGGCTTGCACAGCTATCCAATGTCTACGCATCTGGCAGGGATTCTACTGCAATACAACTTATAGCTTCTGAATCCTGCATAAGCTTACCTGGTATCTTTCCCAGAAAGACTGAACAAAGCATTCTGCAGCTGCTTTAGATGAGGCATAAGGATTTGTTGGTCGTTTAGGTGAGGATTCATCAAATTCCTGAAAAGAATAATATCCATTACGTAGCTGTTCTCATCTCACCAAATCCTAGAATGTTTTCTTAAGTTTCATACTGACTGTTCAGTCAGAACATTTCTACTACAACTGATGTAAAACACAGTAGTTGTTTAACAGCACTGGAAGTGAAAAATACATCATTCAACTGAAAACAAAAGCAAAAATTTAAGGAACAGTATAAATGCCTATAATGGAAACAGGCCAGTATACCAGAATTAACATTCTTACATGTTCAGAAAAACCTCAATTTCAGGAAAGAGCCTAGAAGAATAAAGACCTGTTTTCTATCTTCTGAGAACCACTATCTCCAGAGAAGTACCGTAACATCATAAACATTATTCTTACCTCAACACTGGTAGAATATTAATTCACTACTTTTTTAGACCCCACTCCTTCAAAGTTCCACATGGGCACATCCCATTGACGTCAACGGAATCAGCTCATGCAGAATACAGTGTCAACCAGATGCACAGGAGTAATATACCTACTGAATCAACACATCATCATGCGACACCTATATGGGATTCCTCAAATGTCTTCTCTCTAAGATTAAACCATACTGAGCCCTGCTTAGCTGAAAAAGATCATAGCCTCAGCCAGCACTGCTAAAAGCCATAAAAGTTCACCGGTTTAGTGTTTTTAACATGGCCAGTGCCAAGAACAGGCTATTTTAGAACAGCACTTTTAAGTTCACACTGAAGTTTACAAAAAAAACCCCAAAAAACAAAACCCTACTTTTCTTAAGATAACTATTCTTGATGCATTTGTGTTTAAATAATGAAGGCAGTCAGAAGAACATACTTAAAGGCAATAAAGTAAAAACTCAAATCATACAAAACAAATGCATCTTCCGGCCATACTGCAGTGCTACTAGCACAATTCACCAGCACTCACCTCTCACTAGCCAAAGAGTATCTGAACTCTCTTTGCCAGTCAAACAGTAATTGAGTGGAGTCCCCCAGGCAACTACATGAAGCCCAGGGTAGTTAGAAGCCAGTCAACTATCTGATGGGGCCAAAGCAGATCTACTGGGACCTCCACCTCATGGTGATCAAAGTTTTCAGCAGGCAGCTAATCCTTCACTGTCCATGAAAGTTCTTTTCATCAAACTATCACCTGCTTTTTCATGCATCAAATATAATTGACTGACACTGCAGGCCCAGTGTTGGTTTACCTTCCACCTTTTGGCTACCATAACAGCACAGGCCTAACGAGGACAAATCTGCAAGCATGGTAACCATTCTCTTCCCTTGTAGACTCAAACACAAGAAAAATTTACTCAAAACGGACTCAGTAGAGCTAATCCATTTAATCTAAAAGTGGACAGACAAAACTAAGCCTGACATTTGATTAATCTGCAGACCTTCAGACAGCCAAGTCTTGGTAAAGCAACTAATTGAGGATCTCACCACTTTTCTCAGGGAAACTTTAAAAATCCATATGATCAACAGCATAAAAACTTCCTATCTAATCTTTCCACTTTCTTGAAGAAAAGACTTAACTGGCTTCAAAACTGAGCTTGATCATTTACAGACGGGGTGGTATGATGTGACAGCCCAGTTTGGCAAGCGAACGATCCTTGACAACTGGTGGTGGATAAGCCAAAAGCCACAAATGGGATGGATTCTGAGTTATTACAAAGAATTCTCTCTCGGGTGTCTGGCTAGTAAGTCTTGCACACCTGCTCAGGGTTTAACCAATCACCATACTTGGGTTTGGGAGGGAATTTTCCCCCAGAACAGATTGGTAAAGGTTATGCAGTCTTCTTCACCCTCCTCAGTAGCACAGGGCACAGCTTACTTGCTGGTGGATTCTCTGTACCTTAAAGTCTTCAAACCATTACTTGAGGACTTAAATAACTCATTCATAAGTTAGACTTTCATTACACAAGTGAGTGGGTGAGGTTCTGTGACCTGCATTGTTCAGGAGGTCATCGAATCTATGAAGTTAATCTCCACAGCCATGCTCTGGACAACTAGCGGTGTCTGTCTCAATTTCAGCAACTGGTACCAATAAGGACTTTATCATCATTAATTCACTAAGACACATAGCCTAAGTGGTAGATCTGAGATGAGAACCTCCTAGCTAAAAGGATGCAGATGCAAAGTTGCCCTTAGCATAGGGATTTATCTATGAAAAATACTATACTTTTCTTCCTTCTTTTCATTAAAGTGGCCTGAAGTTGTACACCCCTCCCTACTGATTGAAAAAGAACTTGTGAATGGGAGGTAATCAGTAAGATTTCCTCTGAGCACTGAAAAACAGTTATTGTCATTACTTTTTGCACAAGATGAATGAACCACTGCCATAAATTGTGAAACAAGGTTAAGTCTTTCTTTGCTTACAGAGTATCCAGAAGTGTGTTAGGTATTTTAGGGCTAGTCCACATGGCAAGTCACTATGCTGCAAAGTAACATCTTGTGTGGTCAGGGCTACAACTCAATGAATATCCCAAGGTACAGCTTGACATACTACAACTTGAATGCAAAGTACAACAAATCAAGCAGAGAAACATTCTGCTTGCCACGTAGACCATCTAGACAAGTCCTTAAATATACATGGCAAGGAACTTGTTTTTGTTAAAGCTTACAACATAAGTAGACAAGATACAAAGAATGACAGAAAGAACAAAAATGTTCTTTATTTAAAGAGAGGCTCAAAAGTGCCCTGGGCAGAATTTGTAACAGAACTTTCTTTCTGCGCCATTTAAATTTTATTTCTTCAAATGCATTTTTTTAACCGTCTACACATTGTTCTGTTCACTTGATATTAGATTTTATATACAAATGGTAAAAGATGGTGAATAAGAGATTGTTACTAAATTACATTTTAGTAACAATCAATACTTTCTTACACATTTTAGCATCTTCAGGAACAGCACATACAGTATATGATAGCCCATTCACAAAAGTCATGGGAAGTTATTAAAACCTTATTTTGTTCTGATTAAACTCTCAAAAATGTACACAAAACAAGCAAAGATACAAATACAATAGCTGTGTTCTCAAGCTCACCTCATCAGTGCTACCTCCGTATACTTCATCTGTGCTGACATAAATGAACTTCTCCACACTGGCTTCATGTGCAGCAGTGACCAGAACATGAGTGCCATAAACATTCACATAGGTGAATTCCAGGGTACGCCAAAATGAAAGATCTACATTTTAGGATAAATGCATTCTGTTATAATCTTACTAGGGCAGAGAATGAAAGAGTTTTCAATTCAGGCACTGAAGACCTTAAAAAAGATGAAAAATATTAATGGGGGAACCATATCATGAAGCACTGTACAGATGAGAATATTCTGTGATATTTTAACTTGAGTTTCTTGACTGCCAATTAGAATTATTATAAAGTAAAATATAAACACTTCCCATATTTGCTCCAAGACACACATTTTTATCTGATAATGAACCATGAGCAGTTCCATGGTGAACTATATCCAGGAATAAAATGTTTGTGGAGTGCCTGTACATGCTTTTACAGTACCATTAGTTAACAAAGTTAAATGGAAGTCAATGCCCTTGAGCTACAATATAATATAACCAAACCCCTATATGCTACAAAAGGCATAAATCAAGTGCAGATTACATATAGGTTGCAGTACAAGATCCAGCCAATCATTAATTATTACTAAAACACTAGTGTTAATGATTTTCATTAGACAAGATACTAAAAGTAAATGAAAGGAGTCATATTAAAGCCTTGATGTATGAGAGTTTATTTTCCAATGTTGCAAAATTAGTATTTTCTTGACAACCACCCTCCCTCTTCCCCCTGAATTAAAACAACATTAGAGTAGAAATGTTAAGTATTTAAGGAAGAAGAAAAGTGATTTAGGTTGAATGTTCAACTTTAATTGAATCCTCTTTTCAATTTTCCTTATGTGGTATTCATATTTGGTAGTCTGGTAAATACAAGCTGATAATCTCTTAGCTACACGCACACCTGATCTACAGTGTTAAAGGCTCTCCTTCTAACTTGCCATTATAACAATGTTAAAATTGTTTAGAATTGCAATGTTCTATCATTGAGGTGCAGGGTCCCAGAATGGTAGTTCCCTGCCAGAGGAGGAAAGGAGGAAGGAATATTCTTCAAGATGCTTTTCAAGAAAGAAGCTATCAGAAGTTAGGATTTCATGTAGAAGCCCTGAATCACCAGTTTTATATATCTGACCTGAAAGCACAAAGGGCATCACCCAGCTCAAAGTTCCATGGATCAGTCTCCATAAACCTGCTGTTCACAGACAGCGAAATACAATCCAAACGTCTTTGATTGTGGAAAAAGATCAGAATCTGGAAAGTCAGACTCTCCTAGTACATGCAGTACAGAGCTTCAAGGTACTGTGTGAAGGAGGAGGGCTGAAGCAACCTTTTAAGATACAGTCTCATGAACTAACACTGCTAGAAACAAAATGTTAAGGAAACATTCTTTTTAATGATACAAAGCTCCCATTGTAGTCAGGATGGCACTGTAATACTCAATTTTAAACCTATCTGTGCGCCAGAAATAAATGTGACCCACCTTACACCAGACCTATGTTCCCTCTAAGCTGTGTGCGTGTGCACATGCACATAGGTTGTGAAACCTGCACACACAACAAAATAAAGCGTGCACCAAAAAAATTCAACAGTGTCAATATTTTTGTGCTACTTTAAGAAAGCTGTTTCAAGTAGAATGTTTCAAATAAGGTTTTGTAAATTATAAAATCATTCCCATCACCATATCAAAATAAAGCTAATATATTATTTGCATCATATACACTTGTTTTGTTGTGCTTACAATTTTGGCTACACTCACTGGAATGTGCACAAATTTGGACACCAGTTCTGAAAATCTGCACAAAAGAAATTTTTTGCGCACACAACCTACAAAAAATTAGAGAGGGAACATTGCACCAGACACCAGTAATTTTGCGGTGGGGGGTGCAGAGAAAAGGGTACAAAAAGAAGAAAAGATAAAACCGGTAGCTCTCAAGAAAAAATGAACTGAGAAACTCTCACTGGTTTGGAATGTTAATAGTAGCACTGAGGGATATGAATTGAATTACTAGGCAGAGTGCAGGTAATGGTGATCAAAAGGCACATGAATAATGGAATTTTATCATACCGATACCTTCTATTGACACTTCCACTGAATAATGTTAGTTTATATTTAGACGCTAAAGATTTAGAGTTTTTTAATCCTTTGCAGTCCTCATGCCATTGTTCTGTACCATGAATTGGCCCCAAGCATGAAACAATTACATCTATAAAAAGTGTAGCAAAAACTAAAGCACATGTTTAGCACATAAGGGCTTCAACTCTTAAAACATTTTCCTAGATGTTTATATGGCTCATTAAGTTCAACAGCAATTGCACACATACCCCAGAGCACAATTTGAACCTAAAAAGAACAAAAGTGTAATGGCATCCTGCTCATTTAAGTTCAGTGAGATGCAAAATGGACGACTGTTACCAGATATTAGTAAGCAATGTTTCACTCTTTTTGTTTAAGGGTCAAACTTGGTTTTTAAAAGGGCTCCCTAATGGAGACTTTGCAACATCTACAGTATTTGTCTGAACAATTTTTTTTTTTTTTTGGTTGTTGTTGTTAGCAAGCTGTAAATAGGTTTATAATGGAAAAGCTGACAATCACAGTTTTAATGATGCTGCTTATGGTCCTTTGGTTTAATATGAAAGGAAAAGGAATGAAAAAGCAACAACATGAAGAGGCTATTTGCTTCAAACAAAACACCTAGTAGATTTATTACAATAATAGGAAACAATGCTCACCTACATGGGTTTGTGCTGCAAAATGTAGTACTATATCAATTTTCTCAGTTTCAAAAAGTAGTTTTATGAACTGGGGTTCACAGATGTCACCCTAAAGAGAAAAACAATCAGACTAAAAAAAGCTAGCAATGCACACCAGCTTTCAACAATGAAATCACAATTCTTAATTGTATCAAGTTTTATCTACAGCATAAAAAAAGCATATAATCTTTTACTCATTTTATCTGTAGCTTCATGCAGGACCACATTCCTGTTGATTGCTTCTATACTATCAGGTCAGTGCATATTTATTGAATCACTTATTTAAAAAAATAAAATATATGAGAATCAGAAATATTACTTTAAACGTAAGAGGACCAGTTAATTTAACGGACACTCTATCTCCTCCCCACCCACCCACAGCCCAAGAACCTGATTCCTTGGAACGTGTTGGCAATAGGAAGGAAGGAATGAAGGGATATTCTTCATTCTAAAAATAAGCTCAACTGTTGATCTAACTACAGTTAATATTAAAATAGCTTTTAAATTACACAGAATAAGTATGAAATAAATTAGCAATGGCAAGAACTATTGTGAGTTTATTAGAGAGCAGTGTAAAAATTACTTCAGAATTTACACTACGAAGTTAACATGTAGCACCCTGAAAACCTGCAGCTGTCCACTTTATATCCCTGGACCATTTTATTTTCTGCAGATCATGGATCAGATGCTAATGGCCACAGGGCACCTACCTCTGCTAGCAGCCTTGGAGAAAAACAGTACCTTGGAGCAGGCCTCAATCCCCCAGGAGCCTAGACTCACTACATCCCTCCCGGATAGGGTTACCAGATATCAAAGCATGGAAAGGAGGATACGGAGGTCCAAAAAGGAGGACATTGGAGGATGTGGAGAAAATGTAGTTTTAATATAACTGTTATTACCATATTATGTCATGGAAAATGGGTAATGATTAATGAATGCAGCATTTAAACTGCACAATAGCATGTTTTTAAATTATTTTAAAATAAAGAAAATTACCAAAATGTTTTCTTTTACCAAAAACTGGATTTTTTCATTAAATGAAAGTTTTTCATGACCCTTTCATTAATGTTCATGACACTAAAGTTAAAAACAATTTTCAAAAATAAACTTGAAAAGTACCTAAAAAGGTTTTTAAAAGACCAAGGGGGGGGAACCCCCGTTAACGCACATCTCATTTTTCGTTTTCCACAGCAGCCCATGTTTACAGTTAAAAAAAAAAGTCCTAAATTGTTTCTGTCCAGTTCAATTTCAAAAGGGATAGCCGTGTTAGTCTAGTCCAGTAAAAAAACAACATGGAGTTGTGTGGCACTCTAAGACTAACAGATTTATTTTTTGCATGAGCTTTCATGGGAGAAGATCCCACTTCCTCAGATGCTTCGAAGATGGGTGAACTTTTCCTTTCTGTAAGTTCACCCAACTTCGAAGCATCTGAGGAAGTGGGATCTTCTCCCACGAAAGCTCATGCAAAAAATAAATCTGTTAGTCTTAAAGTGCCACACAACTCCTTGCTGTTCTTCGTCCAGTTGAAACCTGCCCCTTTAGTGGTTTTACTTACTTGGTCCCTTAGTAATTTTATTTATGGTAGACTTTATTTTTCCTTCATTTTATTGGCATTCCTATTCCTTCCTCCCACCCCCAATTTAGCCATTTTGTAGGGAGCAAGGGCCAAAAATAAAAGCACCTTTTACAGGTCTTAAACACACAACCCCAAGGTTAAAAGATACCAACTGAGCTATCCAGGCAGCTTTGCAAAAGTAGCCTCCAGAGTTAGGGGATACCTGAGCTCTTAGTGAGAAGGCCTGGTTTATGCTTATCTGCAATTGGGTGGTGGGTACATGTGACAACCTCCAGCCACTGTGGAAAGATCCCCCGCTCTGTAATTTGGCTGTTCGAGGGGCTTTAACATTCTATTCCTGATCAGTAAAAAGCTGGACAAAAACACCTATTTTTAGAATGCCTGGAGGACAGAGGACATGAAGGCAAAAAGGAAGACATGTCCTCCTTCTGCTGGATGCCTGGTAACCCTACTCCTGGAGGAGCCAGGAATCCCCCAGGCCAGGGCCATCTCACTGCTGGCAGACAATGACTTCACAATGAAGGTACCCTGGGGGAATGGAGAGTGAATGCTGGGGCTCACAGCTGGCTCCCACTTAGCAGGGAGAGCACCAAGCAAAAGCCTGGCCCTGGGACCTTGGGAGGCTGAGAAGAAAGCCTACCCCTTAGCTGAGCCCCAGAGGCCCACAGCAGAGAATTTCCTGCTACACTCATCCTGTTATGCAAAAACACTCAGGATCTTTTCAGTAGGGAAAAGGCAATGTGCCACATTTATTATAAGATGTAAAATTAATCCTAACACACACACACATACACACACAGACCTCCAAACACACCAGTAGATGTCCTATAGCTGATAGTTACCAGTCCTGGTTTGAGCTTGTAGCTTGGGTGCGTTGCTAGAGTTCGTGGCTCGTGGCAGCTACCTGGCCAGGGAAGCTGGGCACGAGGGGGGAGCAGAGTCTCTGTTGGGCGCCCTGATGCTCCTTGCTCCTGGATCTTATGTAGAATGGTTCCCCAAAGCCTTCTGATCTCACCCAGTCTTTTATACTGTTTTGGTTTCAATGGAAGTCTGGTAGGTCACGTCGCTTCTGCACCACTACTGATTGTTGAACAATAGCAGGCGTGACAAAAAGTCCATGGGTGCTGTTGAGTCACACTGCTCCTGTTAGCAGATGTGACTTCCAGCATGATCTTGATGGTTTGATTGAGTTTTAGTTGTTTTGTTCCTGGGGTGGATCCTTTTCACACTCTTCAGCCTTGGATGGACTTCATGCCTCATCAGGATCAATGGCAGTTTGGGACTAGTTCACACATACAGCATACACCCTTCATCCACACCTCGCTCTTAACAATTTTCCATTTACAATACAATATGGAGTCTGAAATGCTAAAGTTTTCATTTATAATATGGAGTCTGGAATGTTACAGGGATTGGGGAAAAGGTAGCTGTAGAGCCAGAGCCTTAAAGATAAATGGGTACAAATGCACATCCAGTACAATCTGGGGCTGGTGGCTCAGGGAGCAAAAGCGGCACCCCTGAAACCTCACAAACCCCCAGAGGACAGCAGTTTGAGTCCAGGCTCTCCCCAAAAGCCACAGCCGGTTTGGCACAAAATTATCTATTATACACTACTAAGGCTAAATGAAGAGTGATATGACTGATGTAACAAAGTTGCACATAGATACAAATAAAGATTGGCAGGAGTAAAATACAAATATTGGGGTGTTACTACAAATGAGAAGTAATTAATTAGGAGACACATTGCCAATGGGAAACATAGTTACAATATATATATATAAAGATTGACAGGAAATAAGTTGCACCTCAGTGAAAGTGACTCAAGTGAATTAAACCATTAACCAATAAACTCTATACAGTTGTGAGTGAGCCCAAAGAATTTATGAATGAATTCATAATAATTAACACCATATCTCTACAATCCCTCATCTTCACTTTTCTCCTCAAACACCTGGCAGCCCAGATCCCCTTCCCCTCTTGCCACACCACAGGCAGCCCAGACCCCCCTTCACCGCCACAATCTAACCAGCTGTTCACCAGCATCCCTGGGCTGGCTGCCAATCAGCTGTTGCCACATCTGAAAAGCAGCAGCAGTGGGGAAGCAGAAGTGCCAATAACTGACTGTGAATCTTGGCCTACAGGTGTGATGGAGGTAGACAAAGCAGGGAGTGCAGACTGAGGGTCAGACGTTGATACTTGTGAATGCAGATCCACACTTCTGTAGCCACACGGGACTCTATTAGTATGCATTTTCATGAATTGTAATGTGAACAACCACAGAAACAGCAAATGAAAACTATTCAAGATCAATCATGAAATCAGACTTTGTGTGCTAAGCCACAGGGCCAAAAGTTCAGTTAACGGAAGAATAAGAAAACCAGGTAATAGAAAATTAAAATTGCCCATGTGGAAGAAAAAAAAAAAAGTGCTCAAAAGAGCAAGCAGAAACACTTCTAAAAATAAAAAAGAATAACAGCCCTGTTTAAAAAAGTATTATTCAAAAACTGCTTTTTGTAGATTTCACTGTAATTGCATTTGGCAACAAACTAAACCTCAATAAAAAACAAGGAAATAGAAGTGCACTTCACGTTTTTCATGCAAGACTTTCCAATGAATTCAGAATCATATTTACTTTTTAAATCTCAGGATTATTTAGGCACACAACACATTACAAATGAAGCTAGATTACCACCACTAGAAATTTAATAAACAGGTCCAATACTAGAATTCAAGCCAATTACACATTACAGTTATACTATGCATAAAAATGTCATGAGTAATATGGGTGTGCATGAGTAAGGTGTGTGTGAATAGTGACACCTAGTGGCTTTAAAAATGGAAGATGAACTGAAGAATGTTCTAGGACAGGGGTGTCTCGTCATGCAGCCAAGGCCAAATTTAGCTCATGAACCTCTTCCATCTGGCCCGGGACTACACTTGGCAGGACCACACTCCCTCCCTAACAGAGAGATAGAGAGCATGCAGTCTTACATACCCAGCACTCTGCAATGCCACGAGGGTATCAGTCCTCACAACATCATGGAGCACTGGGTAGGCAAGATTATGCTCCATGAGACCACTCTCCCCCAAAAGAGTGAGAGGTATGTTGGACCACAGTTTCACACAGCACTCCACGATGCCACAAGAGTACCACAGTGTTTCAATTTATGGTATGTACGGCCCACAAAGTGCATTTCAGTCAACTCTAGCGCGCCATAGCAAATGACCTTGACATTTCTGTTCTAGGATCTAGTTCTAGTTTATAGTTTTCAGAAGTGATGTAATCAACTGGGTTGCAGTCATTTTAATAAAGCAGCTATTTGGTATCACTACATAGCCAAACGTGCTGTTTTACCTTTGCACACCACGTACAAAAAACAGGGAAACATCATACGGACATTTTCTCATTTCCTCCCACCTCAAAGCTAAAGCACATTAGTAAATGTTCTTTAAACAGCTTCATTCAGCCTTTACTACTGAAGTTCCCAGATTTTTTTAAAAAAATTTACAGTAAGGTTGCTAAGTTGCCATTTTTATGGAAACAAGTGTGTTTGCCAAAAGCAGTTGAAGGATTTAAAATACATTCTTTACTGTATCTCTAGACCAGTGGTTCTCAACTCTGAGGGAGGGGATACCCTTGAAAGCATCAAAGAGTCTAGTGGGTACAAGCGACTTCAACAATACTGAAGTCAGCAGCTTCTAGCTCCATGCCAGTTGTGGTGGTGGAGAAGCCCCGCGCTCCATTCTGGACAAAATCGAAGAGCAGCATCTTCCCTCTCCCACCTGCCCAATCCCACCCTGGCCAGGTACCCAGCTGGAGGGGTGAAGCACCACACCAGTGCGGGGCGTGGAGTGTCCCTAGCCAACCTGCCAGAGCCTACCCCATTACCCTCAGTCCATGAGGAATGAAAAGAGGCAGGGTCACACAGGGTGGGCAGTAGCGAATAAGCCAGAGAAATCTACTCAAGCAAGAGTACTTTATTATACAAGTTAGTGTTATTAACAGTGTTCTATAAATTTATAGGGGTTATATATGTTTATGGCCAGTGAGGCGGTTGGGAGGTACATATTTTACCTAGTGTTGATGGGGGAGGCCTCTTGCTCCAAAAGATTGGGAACCACTACTCTAGAAACCAGCAAAATGCATCTTTCAGAGAGTTATCAAAAATGGTAATTTTCAGTAAGGAATGCTGAACAATACTGACCCTCTTTAAACCATACGCAAATATTAGAAGCTGCAGGCTTCTGGTTTTAACCCTTGAAAGCCTAGCGTGTAGTAGGCGGTATAATTACATACTTCATCACAAATTACCTCTCTCATAACCTTAAAAAGATACCATCAGCCTAGTTATCTTTTCCATTAACATTTGCATATATATATATATATATATATATATATATGATTCCTAGTTTATTTATACAAGGTTTCTGAGTTGCAGAAGCACTTTACAAACATGAACTGAGTGATCTGTACAAAACTATTGTGAGGTGTGTAATTAAATACTAGCCCCATTTTACAAACGAGAGAAAGCTGAAGCACAGAAGTTGTAAATAACTTACAGAACCATCCCCCTTATCCACCAGGGCAAAGAAGCTCTTTGCCACATGAGTATATCATTTTTAAAAGAAGAGTGGACACAATATAACCCAATTTATCTGGAGAAACAGTAGCATTCCCTAATGCTAAATTTCCTCTATAAAGAAAAGTTGTTAGGTATAAACTGTCTTGTGTCCACACACCTTTTTTTAAAACTTATCTAGCATCTTCACCCACTTTAATATGGAAGATACACAGCTATTTTGGAGTGAATTGTGCTGGAATATGGTTTGTGAAGACAAGTCCCTATTTCAGCTTGCCCACATCACTTCTGGAAGTCCATGTTGAACTGCTTCGCATACAGGTCAGCCTGTTTATCTGTGTGCCCTCTACCACTCGAGGATCACTCTGACTAGATATTACCATCCTGTTTAAATATTGGCATGTACCCATGTATGCCCCTTTGTGATTCCAGCTCATAACCTCATGTGTATGACTTGCCAAGTACCTATTCCACCAGCACGCATGTTCACTGCTTTGACCGTGGCTGAGGTACTTTGCAGGGGCACCCTCTCTTGCTGTTCACGAATGTTAATGAAGTAGCTGCTTTCTCCTATCCAAGCACCCTTCATAAACCAGGGAAGCAAAGGGTAAGCTGAGTCTCCCAAAACAACAGGTGAAATCACACTAGCAACTCATGTCCATAATGGCCTTGTGAGCAAGTCCTCTTTTCCTTGCATAAAAGAACACTGAGTTTCTGAAGTTCCTGCCACCACAGATCTTCCTTCACTTTCCAGTATTGCCACTGGTGGCCCTTTCATGGTGATTAGCTAGGTTTCTTGCAGCACTCTGGTGAAAAACACCTTTATCTCAATGAATTCTGAGCTCTGGTGTTGGGGACAAAGACTGGGCACCTGGGTCTCATCAATGGTCTCAATACAATTCAGAATTCCCACTATGCAAATTCACCATAAATAACCCTTGCTGTGTTTTCAAGTTCTATGGCCAGCCACCAGCACCTGCTCAACAACAGCATACACCTCCATGAGAACAGCTCAACCACCTGATTTGTCAACACCAAATTGGCTATACTGGGGGGGGGGGGGAGTCATGACAAAGAAACTCCCCTTTTGAAACAAACCCTAATCACAGAAACTTAGGAATCATGTCTGTGTTCTCATCTTAAATTTCTCCTCTAATACTTACAACTACTGCACATACAAGATCATCCTTTTGTCTGCACTCAACTCATTCCCATTATTCCATATCCTGCCACCCTATAAGCAGGCATTGTGTAGGTCTGACTAGTGCAGTGTATCAAATTGGGTTTAAACTGGTAACCTTCATAAAGTCACAAATTCCACTTCAGCAATGCCACATGACTCCTTAGCTCTCGCTCCATTGAATTCACTCCTTTACAATTATATTACTAAATGACAGTTCTAACAATCAGAAGGAGGAAGTCCCAGGATTTACAGACATTTAAGGCTACCGAACAGGCCGGCTATGTTTAAGTACACGTCTGTGAAATCTTCAGAATACATTTGAGATTTTAAGTCACAGAACAGACAACATTACCAGCAGATCAACAGGAGGACCGAAATTTACATAATAAATAGAACATACTAGAAAGCCCAAGTAATTCAGTATTCTGCTCTGGCAGTTGTCTGTACTTGCTACTCCAGTCCAAAGTACAGTTATTCAAGAGCTTGGCCCAGAAATTACAGGAGTAAAACAAAGATCAGTCATCATGATGCAGATGCTAGATTAAATTCCAACCATTATTCTGTAGTTGTTTCCATTTTTGAGGGGCTACCCTATGTGGTGGTGACACATATTTATATATTTTAGCACTGTATCAGAAGTGTATTGATATGCAATGCGGACACTAAGACTTCCACTTTTGACTACATGTATATCATCTTGCTGTAGTGTAATCAAAAGCAGAAGCCAACATTCTATAAGAAAAACATGGAGATTCCCAAATCAGGTCTCATTTCTGTAGGAGCCAAGATATGACAACCTTTCCAGCCTCAGAAACCATGTAATGATAACTTGCTTATTTGCTACTAAAAAGTCTGCAATACCTGGATAAATTTGTAGTTTCGCTTCTTAGAAACTGTTTCAAGATTCTTCAAACTTGCACAATAGTCCAGCTGAAGAAAAAACAAAACAAAACAGAATATTACCATGAAGATATGTTTTCTTAAAAGAGTCAATATTAGATCTTTCTTGTTTATTGAGCAGTCTCTAATTAACAGCCTTGAGAAGTAAATATTTTTTCAAGAAGGTCCTAAGGCTACTGTTTGAAATATGTCTGTTGAGAAATCAAATTTTGCTATTTAAAATGTATTGTCTCTCTCTGGTGATTGCAAAATCTTCAGCATTAATCAATTAATGAAAGTGTTGAACCCTAGTCCCCCAGAATTAACACACATCTGCTCACACTTATTTTGTCAAAAGCATAGTTCTCTGTATCACCTGGTAGCCAAAACAGAAGATTATGAGATGAAAATATAAAAATGAGAAAGAGCTGAAGTCCTCCAAAACAGCCATCTTCATATGAATGCCCTCTAATAGAGAAGGAGGGATGTATGGAAGTTGTCAACTGTGTTGTCTCTAAATAGTTTTTCCCCCAAAATTCTTTTGGATGTCATATGCTGGAAATTATACTCATTCACTGACAATGCCAAGACTATCATCATTCTATGGATAGCTCCATCACGGCAAGTAACAGCTAGTAATGTAATTGCATATCACCACAACTTCAAAGTCAGCCAGTCACCTCACATATTCTTAGGGAAAGGAGCACAGAAAGCATTGTGACCACTCAAAACACTATGTTTCATATAAGAACTAACTGGATGCAGTAAGATGTAAAAAGGTTTGATCATTTTAAAATGCTATTTTATCCATTATGTACTACCAAACTCCCCCTGAAACATCTGGGTAGGCACTGATGGGTCCCCATGCCCCCAGGAAGCAGCACCACTGGGATCAGTGTTGGCAAGACACCACACACAGCACCTCAAACAGTTAGGGCAGATCTACACTACTTAAGCTGATGTAATTTACATCACTCAGGGGTGTGAAGTTACACCCCCTCCAAGTTACAGTGACCTAAGTGTTGTGCACACCAGCACTATGTTGGTAGCAGACGCTCCATCGCCAACATAGTTTCTGCCTCTCATGGAGGTGCAGTAGTTAGACTGATGGAAGAGGGCTCTCTCTTCCGCTACAGCAGCACAACTGCATCAATGTAACAGCAGTAATAGCATTTCTAATGTAGGCTGCCCTTAGCTGCACTGGGATTGTCACTTAATGCTGGACTAAAATGCTTCTGTTTCATGCTTCAACTGAAAACACGCTCAAAGCTCAGAAAGAATATTTTTTTGGAGGGGCCCCGTTACTCTTCTGTAATTTTGGACTAAAATACTAAATTTTGGCAGAAGCAGCATATTAAAGTGAGCCTCTTTTTAAAATTCTTATTTCTTCCCCATAAGAGTTAACATTTATAGGCCCTGATTTTAAAAAGAAACACATGATTAAGCACTGCATCAGCACAATTACTCATATGAGTAAATTAAGCTTCTGTACATATTTTCAGAACTGGGCCAGACTTTATTAAAATGCATGCCATTGTGATAGTTTATGTTATGGAACTGCAAAAAGCGTTTGTTGCAGAGCTGAAGAGTCTGTGAATGTGACTTGGAGGTTTTCAGGGATTATGGTGGTGAGATCTGAAGTTGAACAACATTTATTCTAACCAAATAAGTTGTCTGGAGTAGAAGTTTCAAATCCATTGTAGAAAACATGACACAGCTGAGAAGTGGATTTAAAACTCATAACTACTCCAGATAAAAACACTTTTTTAGCTTTGAGTTAATGCACATAAAATAAAGACCATGTTGCCAGAATTGAGCTGGGCTTTGGATCAGGCTCCAAATTCGCTCATAAAACATGCCAACTCTGAATTTTAAGAAAGTCAACATCTAATGTAAAATTTTCCACATCTTACAAACGTTCAACATGTTGTCTGTTACTTGATTCTTTTTTCCAAAATTTCTTTAGAAAGTGAAATAAACCAAAACTTACCTTATCTAGATTTATAATCAAATAGTTTGGGTAGTTTTCTACAAGCGACACAACCACATGTGATGCACTGCAGATTTAAGGGGGGAAAAAAAAAGAACAAACCCATGTTTTAAAATGACATAGATAACTTTGGGGTATTAGATGCTTTCAGACAAAACTGACACAAAAATTCACTGTTTTACAATTTGCTAGTGTGGCTGTCTGTCATCCTTTTTTATAAGCGTGTAATGCTAGAAAATGAAAAGCTAGAGAAAGAATTTCGTTCTATAATTAAAGTTTTGCCTCTGTACTCCCTCCCCGCCAAAAATCACTACGATTATGTCGTTTGTTCAAATTTCATAATATTCTAACCGTATAACCTCGGTATCAGCACACTTTTGGCTTGAATCCTGCAAACTTGCATACGGTCTTGGAGTTTATAGATGTATGGTTTCACTGCCCTTGACTATTTGCAAGCATCACCTTAACCAGCACATTTTTTTTTTCCAGAGATGATTTGCCATACCAATAATATCTCCATGGCCTCTGCCTTTAATAGAGTGCAAATGCCCACATCTGTTTTTTTCACTTACCAGGACTCCATTTATACATTACATTAGTTGCTCCACCTATGCACATTTCAGAATTTCTCTTTGTGCATTTCTTGATCTTAATTCACCAGTTAAGGTAGAGAGAGAAATGTAGAACAGGTAAAGCCCCTTGCAGCTGGTTAGCAAACCTAGTCATTTCTGATGCTTCTGGGCAAAAGGGAGAACGTGAGGGTCATAGAGAACTTCTGACAGGGAGCTGGGAAGAAGGAGGAATGGGTACACTGCACACATCAGGGGCACTTTACATACTTCCATTTTCCCTCCCTACACCAAGCTCTATATTGCCCACTACTGCATTCCGCTCTACTTCAGGACTCTTGCCAACTCTTCTCACCTCACCCCTAACCAAGAGGCTACGTGCCTCTCCTATACTCTCCCCCATACTATTGTCCTCCATCCTTCCTACAAGCCAGGGTATTGAGCTACATGGATTGACCCAGTATGGATGGTCTTATACAGACCAACTGAGATATGCCCTGATTGTAAATCTTACTTCACCTGGCCAAACAACTGTAGCTAGAAGAAATCTTCATGGAAGAGTTTGTTATATGATAAGCATAGATAATAGGTGGTCGTCACCATTAATAAGACCTGGCCAATTGACCCTCTGAAGGCATGCAGTTAATCAGACCTAGCCAACATGTGATCTTATAGATCTGAAGGAGAAAAACAAGGATTGCTAGCTTGGTGAAACCAGAGACAAGACCCCTGCAGCAAATGTAGCTAGTAAATGGATAATGAAACAGGTAGCACAAGCCCCTGCTTCCCAACCCTCCCCCATCCCCAGGCTAAGTATATAAAAGGTGATAGATAGTTTTCAATTATTGGAACTTCGCCACTGGGGTAACTCCTGTGTTCACCAGCATGAGTTATCACTCCCTATGCTCTGCACCTGCAGTCATTACATGGGAGCTCCCATCTGCTAAATGGGTGTAAGCACTGGTGCTTTCCTATTTCTTTTCTTTTCTTTCTTGTCTGTTTGTTTAATAAGACTATTTTGTTTTTATCGTTTACCTCATACCTACTAAACGCTTTGAACCATAAGGCCCAAACTGTTATCATGCTCCCTACATCAGCGTAGCTCAAAAAGATGCAAAATGATGTACATACATACATTCCTAGAGAAAAATGTGTTTTTACACTGATTTAGGTGAAGTCAGTGAGGAATACCTTTCAGCTCGATCAGTACAAAGAAATCTTTTGTCCTGCTTTAACCAATCCATTTTTCAAACCAATTTTAAGTTACCCTGGTGCAAATTCTGTATTTAAGATGAGGTTTTCTTCTCTTTCTTTTTAAAAAGGAACAGAAGAAGATTCCTACAGACTTACCTCGTGTGTTTCTATAAAGGTTTTGTAGTATAGTTCTACCAGCGAACCTTCCTAGTGGCCACTCCACCTTCCTGAATGATAAAGTATACTGACAAAAGGACTTTTTTGCTGCTATAAGTGCACCTATATTAAGACCTCTGGATGCACAGTTATGGGACGTGATTTCCATCCTCCCCTCCGTCTCCAGACACCAACCTAACTATGCCAGCAAAACTCTGAGTGCAGACTACGCCTCAGCCTTCCACAGCTAGGGCGACCGGATGTCAGGCAAAAAGAGGACATGTCCTCCTTTTTACCTTCACATCCTCCCTCTGGCAAGCATTTTAAAATACACAATTTTATCTGGCTTTTTACTTATAGGGGTTAAAGTACACTGCAATGCCACAGAATACCTTATTTTTAGAGGAAAGCATTCCAGGGCCCCCTATAAATAGAAGACTGTTACATTAAAACTACATTTTCTCCATGCGTCCTCCTTTTTGTACTTCCCTGTCCTCCTTTCCAGGTATCGGGTAGCCCTATCCACAGCTAACTTGATGCACCATCCTCTCCAATCTACGTTATGAGGTAACTGTGCATGTGAAGGAGAGACATTTAACTTTGAAGGTAAGCAATAAAAACTGCTGTTTCTTCAGAGCTGTAAAGTAAGAACAGAGCTTTTAGCATAAAGGACCATTGACCTAAACGGAGCTTCTGTCTCCATTTGTTTGCTTACTATTGATGACATCAAGGAGCACTGGAATAGAAAGAAACGGGACGTTTCCCACCCACCCCTTCACTAGCGCATATCAGGAGCTACTTCTCTGTGAACATGTCAGTCACTGCAGGGCCCAGACAGCCTCAGGCCGCCTCTGGGCAGCAGCAACCAGGGGGCCCGTAGGGAAGGCCCCAGCCGAGCTGAGAGATGGGCCCGCGGCCGTTACTCACATGAAGCCGGCGCCGCCCGTCACCAGCAGCCGCTTGGCGAAGCCCGAAGCGGCCTCAGGGCCCAACGCTCCTGACATCATCCGCGCTTTACGGCACCCGCGTCCGTTGCCGGCCACTGCGGCGGAGACCCACGAACCCCTCCGCATGCGCAATGAAGCTCGGAGCGGCTGCCTGCTACCTACTTCCGCTTTCGTCAGCGCGCGCGTCGGGGATTGGGCGGCGGTGGGGCAGCCCCGCCCGCGAGCCTGTCCGCCTGGGGGCGGGGCGCGGCGGCCGCTACGTGGCCTCGCTTCTCTGCCCGGTCTGCGGCAGCCGTAAAGCACAGTGTCGCGACGGTTGGCGGTTGCCAAGCAACGGACACCAGGCAGCCGAACGCGGGGTCCGCCGCGGAAGGGAAAGGGGGATGGCGACGGGGAGGCGAAGCCGGGGCTGGCTCCGCCCCTCCCGTAATTCCATCCGTTCCTATTGGCTCCCCTCCGGCTCCAGCTGCGGACGTGGGCTCGCGCGTCACGCCATCCAGCTGTGGCCATGGGGCGGCTGCTGTGGCTGCTCTGCGTGGCGCTGGGCGCCCAGGGCAAGACGCTGCGGGGCCGCTTTCCCGGCGCGCAGCCGGCGGCGCGGTTCCAGTTCCACGGTAGGTGCCCGCGGCCGGCGGCTCAGGGGACCGGCCTTTCCCGCCTCCGGGTCCGCCGCCCGCTGGAGAGGCTGCAGCTGGGGCAGGGGAAGAGCTCTCCCATTGGCGGTGTGTCCGGGTCGGTATTCTGCCCAGGACTTGAGATGGGGGGGGTGCACACTAAATTGGGATGACACTGTTACTGGCTGACAGCTGGAAGGAGTGGGAAATTCAGGGGTGTTAGGGAAATCCCTGGTCTGGATCCTCTTGTTGCCCAGGGAATGAAATTGAATAGCCCTGAGTGCTGTGGCGGGGTCAACCCGAAGTTTGGGTGCGGACCAGGCCGTAGAAGTAAACCGCTGAGAGCATCTCCACGTTATAATTAAATCCTGAATTTGGCCTGAGCCTGCTGACTCAGGCGCATGGGGTTCAGGCAAAGTGGCTGTTTAACTTTAGGGTAGATCAGTGGTTTCCAACCTTTTTCCAGCTTTTCATAGAACAATACAGCAAGTATTGGTGACAGTAGTGTCATTGCAGGCCACATATTTGAGACCCCTGCTCTAGAGCCTGGGCTGTAGCCGAACTGAACCCAACTCTCTGCAACATTTTATCTGCCAACATTTTATCTGCCATTGCACACCTGGCTACCTTTAATTAATTTGAGGCACACTGCTATATGGTTTCCAAATGATCTCATAAATATTCATGAGCCAATCTAGAGCTCTTTGAGTAGTTTTTCAAAAAAAGATTGTGGCACACTTGCTCAGACCTGGTGGCACACCGGTTGGGAAGCACTGGTCTATAGTGTACACCCCAGCTAACTGGCCTTAGCCAGAGCTGCACAAGCCTCAGTCATCTGGCATGGCCCAGCAATAGGTTTTGACTGGGGTGTGCACATGCCCAAAGGGGCCTTTCAGCAATTTGGAGCCCTCTAGTTTGCCTGTGCCAGTGTACAAATACCTTGTTAGACTACACAGTAATAACAGTATCTCATTCTTAATGTGCTTTTATTAATCAGTATCAAAAACTTTACATAGGCGATCACTATTGCTGTCCCCATTTCACAAGTGGGGAAAAATGGGGCACACAAAGGAGTAGTGACTTGTCCAAGGCCATGTAGTAATAGAGTGGTAGAGTCAAGATTCAAGAACTTTATGAACTGTGGCTACAAAAGAGTTGCCAGGTAATAAGAGAACAGTTTTCTTGAGGGTATTTTGCATTGTTTGTTTAATTTGAATAGTGACTGAGGTTATATGTTCTCAGCCACTGCATCGGGACATATCACTGTGTTGCCACCCAGCAGTGTGTCATGGAGATCCAAGGAGATGGCTGGATTCAGCCGTGGGGGTGGGGAGGTTGAGCTGGCATATCCCATAGAGCTGTGACACACCAACAAGCGTGTGATGATCCACAAAAGGCTGAGAACCACTGTGTTGAGCCCCTAAACAGTAGCTAGAATGACACTTAATATTCTGTGTTCTTCAATCCAAAAGTTTAAAAGAGCCCTGGTAACTAACTTACTATACTATACTTCTGGTGGAGTGATGTGATTATTTGGGAACTGTCTGTACAAATTGGGAATTTTGATTGCTATTATGAAGGTGGTATTTTGCAAACTGCTGCTTCATGCAATGTCTTTATGCCTGTCCACCATTGCTGGCTGACTGGGCCTGTGACCACATCTTTGCCAGACTGTATACG
Source organism: Podocnemis expansa (assembly GCA_007922195.1). Classification (NCBI taxonomy): domain Eukaryota; kingdom Metazoa; phylum Chordata; order Testudines; family Podocnemididae; genus Podocnemis; species Podocnemis expansa. The sequence continues at coordinate 12,857,881 of ML681993.1, read as the reverse complement.
AGAGAGTAGTTTGCTGAGCTTGCAAAGGTTTTGTATTCACTTTATCAGTGTTTGTAAGATAATGACTTTTGAACACCTCATCCAATCAGTTTCAAAATTTTAGGAAATGTTGTAAGCATCTATGGCCATTTACCCCTCTCCCTCCCTGTCAGCTCTTTAGAACTGCTACAGCCTCAACACCTTTGCAATTTGTTAGTATAATAAACAACAGGTTGATAGCACCCTCTAATGCCTTCCGGTATAATGGTACCCCTTTTTATCTCTGCCTATCCTCCCAAGAGAGTGTAATATGTTAACACCTTGGATAACTTGTCACTCAGAAAGAAGAATGTTGGAGGGCATGGATGCATGCACACAGCCCCTGGAATGGGGGCACAGAACACCTTTTCATACAAGGGGTGTAGGGCATAAAGGAAGTGGGAATTGGAGTGTGCCACTGAGTGTGGGGTACAGGAGAGGAGAATGGAGATCCTGGTACGGGAGGAGGGAAGATTGGATAGGACAGATCGGCACTTGCAGGGAAGTGGGAAGGTGGCACACAGGGAGCATGTGGCTTGCTTTGCACTCCTGTTGTATGCAGTAAGCTTAACCTGCACAAGGTACAAAACATGTGAGCCTCTATTTAACCTTAATGACTGTATGCTCAGGAGGTTGGCTGGAGCAGGTGGAATCGCTGCCTTCAGCTTGGCTGTAAGGGGCTGGAGTTTGATTTGTGGAAAGTTACCAGCATGGAAAATTACTGGACAAAGAATCCAGGTGATGGTGGTGGGACAAACTTGAGAGAGTCTCAGAGCCACATTGGGTAGGAGAGAGAGAGGCGTGTTTTTATAATGGAGGGTAGGCCAACGGAGAGGACTCTGACCCCAAACTAAAGAATGATCTGTGGTGGTAAGGAAAGCAGAGCAGGGAAATGCATGCAGCGTTTATTATGTTTATATAGATAATTGATATTTCTTGTGCAAATGAAGAGCACAGTCTCTGTGTTATGTGTTACATCTAGCCCATGCACTTGTAGAATTAACCTGGGGACCCAAAACATCCAAAGAGCTGGACCTCTGGAAGAGTTTTTGTGCTTAAACTAAAAGGGAGGCTGAGGGGACGATACTGGCCCTGGGGACAGGGCATTTGGAATGTGAGGTCTCAGCTGTCCGAAGGGAGCATGATACAGAGGAACTGCCTCTCAAGACTGTGTCTAGGGATTGCAAACCAGGGGCAGTGGCTGGACTTCGTTCATGCCGTGGTGGCCTAAAGCACACAGGATCCAGTGAAATGGGTCCCCTCTCAGTAGTCTGGTGAGTACCCAAGAGAGGTCCATCTGGAGCTGTGATGTGCAATAGATACTGTGATAGCTGTCTAGGCACTCTTCCAGTTTTATTTGTGTGATCCACTTAAAACAAAGAGTTGATTTTATTTTTTAAATATCAAGGTGACCATGCTGTTCTGTATGTCAGAATCAACAATGTAGCAGCAGCTATTGGAAGAGAGGCCAGACTTCACCTTTTTCAAGCTCAGGAATGGCTAAAGCTTCAGGAGAGCACCCTGGATCACAGCTGTGGAGAGAAACTGTCCAAAGCTCAGCTGACAAGTGAGTTTATTCTATTTTTACCCTGAAGTCAAGATTATTTTAACTGCATGTATTTGGGATCAAGTCAGGCCTCACTGAAGTGAGTAAGACTTCTGTTAGCAACTTAAGTGAAATCAGAATGTTGCCAAAGAGCAATTTATTTTTAAATTGCAAAGAAATGTAGTATGTTTGCCTGTGTCATTTTGGAGGGTTTGTTTTAAAAATGAGATTTTGTTAAACAGCTTGGATGCTAACATTCTTAGACAAATGAAACAGTGAAACATTTTAACATAGGTCGTTTTATATTCAGTCTCATTATAACCTGAAGCTTTCCTTTACTTAGAGTTTTGAAAAGTACTAGTTTGGCTGAAATTTTCCATGCATGGGCTCAGCCCAGAAAAGATTCCCATTTCACAATGGTGTAAGATTAAGTGATTGAATGTACAGAAAGTCTTAATGGAAGACCTTAAGCAGGTGCAGTCTCCAAGCCTATTTGCAAAATAAAATCATTATGATGTCTAAATATATGGGGGAGCTGTGAGATGAAGGGTGGGAATTAGTTCTTAAAATGTACATCAGAGCACTGGAGGTGGGAGGTTAGACTCTTTGTTGGAACAGAAGAAAACAGATTTTCATAGACAAATCAATAATTTCAATCATAAATGCATTTAAGAATGGTTGAGATCTCAGTCGCAGGAAAAAGTGCGTGTTTGTAAAGAGAATATAATCTATTGTCAGAGTAAGGCATTCATAAAAGGTAGCTTTTTTAATCTGAACCTCCACCTTGCATGTTTTCTTTTATACTTCCTCATACAGTTACTTTAGCCTTCCTCTTTTCCTTTTGTAAGTTTCATCTCTGTAAAAACTAATTCAAAACTAAATTGTGTTGTCTCATGTTTGTTAATATTAATTTCCTTTTACCATTTAATTTTGCAGTTAGTTGTTCAGCACTGAATCTCCAATTCAAGTATTGTTAATATTTGAGTTGATAATTACACCAGCATAGAATATGTTTGCTGTGTTGTCATCTTTTGTTCCTATAAGAATAATTCAATTATGTCAAGAGGCTCTTTTTCCCTATCCCTGCAGAAAATGGCATTGTTCAAAGATAGGAAAACAAAATAAAAGGGCAGTGTCATTTTTATGGAAGCATAAATCTGCCAGACTTTGATGTACAAAGCACTGAAGATGCTCTTTAAATTCAGTTTCAAAGAAGTGTTAATCAAGATAATGTTTAATTTGTGTACTGATCTGAGTAAAGAAAAAACATGCACATGATAGAAGAGCCAAACAATAACGCGCTCAGTTGCTCTGATTAGTTACATAATTGAAAGATGCAGCTACTAAAAGCACTATTTTATACCATTTGGGTGTAACATTAGAAATCATAATTGAAAGAAACATAAAGTTTCCTTTTTAAATTAAACAGATTTTAGGAATTTAATCTATCAGTATCTTACATGAATGCATCTCTGTATTCATATGTTTCCCATGTGCAACCAACAGACCACAGTCTATGGCAGGGTCTCAAACATGTGGCCCGTGGGCCGCATACAACCCCTAAAGCTATTTCCTGTGCCCCTCAATGACCCTATCATCACCAATATTTGCAATACCATTGTATGAAAAGGTTGCAGTGGTGTGGCCCTTGGGCTACCGTACTAGCCCTCATGTGGCCCTCTGCTAGTCCTCATGCGGTCCTCATGGTGATTTGAGTTTGAGACCCCTGGTCTTTGGGGTAACCAAGGGATCTCCATGTGCTATCTGAATGGAGCCTTAATGAAATATGACTGTGGTGCTGCTCCTAAGGCTGCCATGTTCTGAAACTTTTGTCTTTGTATCAGCTATTACCACTACATATGCTTGGTTGATGGGACATGAATAACACAAGCTTAAAAAGAGCTATGTAAGACAAATTGCATTTAGTACATGAGGTAGTGGTAGTTCAATATATGGTCCCTTACTACTCAATGCCCATTGCTTCAATGGGACATGGAGTGTGTTTCTTCCAGAATCCAACTGTTGATCAATTTGTGCCCTGAAGGGTAATGAAAAATAGCTCAGATAATTTAATTACAGCTGCTGTCCACAGTGGTTTTCAAAAAGGGAATTAGACTTTTTGAGTTGACTTTCTTAAATATTCTGGGACAGTCTGTTCTACAGGGCTTTGTGTATGTGAGTTAAGGTTGGTTGGTTTGTTTTAAATTTGCTTGTCTTCCAAATTAGTGTGCTCTTTTTGTATTCTGTGAAAGTGTTGCAAGGTATTTGTGTCCTTTTCTATACATTAGTTTATAAATTTGTTACTTCTTTCATTTCTGCATTCCCATCTGATCATTACATTTTTAATTCACAATAGGAATTCCACTCCACATTGCTAGTTTTTTAGTCATCTTTTGATTGCTAGTTTGTCTTCAAAGAACAAATACTAATTGCTTTGTAGCACTGAAGCCTTGAAAAAAGATCCCACAAAAATAATTTAAACATAGAACAAGACTTTTCTTGTTTCAGTAATAATATGGAATTTTGTCAGAGACCAGGGAAATTCTCATACAAGCAGCTTTTTTCTCCTTTTTACTTGACACTCCTTTTTGTGAAGGAAGGAAATAGAATGAAACCAATGTGAGTACAACACAGAGAGAGATTTTAGGAGCAATTAATTGTAATATTGCTTCAATGTGGCTATGATTATTAGCTGAAATGTTAGCTACATAAAGTAAGTCCCTTTTAGGGGACAAGGTCAGTTTAAGTTAACTGAAATTTTGTTTGTGATTTACACAGATAACTCAAATAAGGAGTCCTGTGGCACTTTTAAAGAATAACAAATTTATTTATCGCATGATCTTTTGTGGTAGAAAATCCCAATTCATCAGAGGCTTTGAAGATGGGGAGCTTACAAAATGGGAGGAAAATAAATACAGGGAAGTATAACTCAGTGATGCTTTAGTTGCCCCTTTTCCACTTTTTTCTGTTCCCTTTTTAGTTTGCTTTCCCACCCCAAAGTCCAGCCCATCTACAAGTTGCATTCAGCAGAATCTGTAGGAAAACCACAAAGATGAACACAAGGTATATAACTTTTTCACAAAAGGCATATTGTATAGACCTTTCAAATAACTTAATACTGGAAAACTTGCAAGAAGTTGTTCACTGGTAGTCTGAGCTGGTATCAAAAAGTGTATGTATTACAGTGCAATAATTAAAACACTTGTGACTTATGCTTGTTTTTTCCAGAAAATTCTAGTAATGATTGACAGTGCTGCGATTGTTCTTTTGGGGACAACTATATTTTTAAAGAATGGTCTCAGTCCAGAGACCCAGTTCCACCTGCTCAGTGACACCCACTCCTTCCTTATCATAGGATACAGGGAAGGAAGTGCCAAAGTACACAATACTGCTCTAGATCTGTGGGCAGAGTGATATCAAGGGCTCTCTTATCTCTCAGCCAGCCCAACATGAAAGAAGTTGATTGATGGATCAGAGTGTGTGCTCCAGATTCTTCCTAAATTGCATCAAGTTTAAACTCTCAGCAAAAATGAGGATTTAACTCAAGGTCTTTCTTCATGATGTGTTATGGTCATGCTTCAAAGTAAAGACTATTCCTTCCTATCACTGTGTTTAGTTATACCATAAATATGATGGAGGTGCTAGTGTTAAATAGGTACACAATCTAGGGACCTCTTAGTACCAAATGCTAGAGAGCACAGGGTGCATAGGATTGTACAGGGGATCCCTCGCAAAATAGTTCCCAGAAGGGTGGCATGTGAAGTCTTTACCATGAGAGGGTTGTCCACTAGTTAATTGCAAAATATATGTACAGATGATAATATTTTAAAAACTCTGTACTGAAAATTATGTCATTAAGGTTCTTGGAGGTCACCAGAAGATCTCTTTTGGAAATATTCTTATTAGACAGAAGATAAGAAATGTTTATCTGCCAGTATTTGCATACTAAGACAGGTACCAATCAAGGGACTGTGACATCTACAAGTGAGAAACAGTAGACAAAGACACAAACAGTAGGAGCTTGTCCTGTTCATGAGTAAAGACAATGGATTGGTCTGGTATACCTGGTAATGGAAAGAGACTCACCAATTCTTCATCTAGGAGGCAGACTGACGGGGAGTCCATCTCATGAAATAAAGCTTTGTCTACACTACAGAGTTTTGTCAACACAAGTTACACTGGCCATCAGAAACTGCTATAATTTCCTCTGTTCTGCATGTTCACACACCGCACATCCACATTTGGTGCTCTAGCATCAAGAGCGAGAGCAGTGCTCTGTGGGTTGGTATCCCACTGCAACTTGCCACCATCTGCAGCTATGAGTCATGGGAAGGTGTGTTGGTTTGCGGTACATCACCAGTGGGGGCCCCAACCTCCCATGATGCAGTATTTCTGTCCCATCATCACATGGACTTTGGAGTTTCACACCATTTTTCAATGGCCTTTAATAAGGGTGCAGCTGCCATCTCTGCCTGAGAGCATGGATCCTGCACTGCTCTTTACCGTTCTAGTCAGTGTTATGAACACACTGCAGCTGATCATGTAGTATCTGAGCTCTGAACTTCAGCATGAATCCATGATGCTTGCCCTGCTGTGTGTCATCGAAAGGAACAAAAGCAGATTACTTTTGGCATTCATGGAACATTTTGCCACAGAGGACTGTCAGTACTGGACTTGGGAAACAAGCAGTGAGTGATGGGATCGCGTAGCGTATGTATGGGATGACAAGCATTTGCTACAGATCTTTAAGATGCTGAAATCTATTTTCCTGGAACTGTATTCAGAGCTCACCTCTGCATTGCACTGCAAGACCAAAATGAGTGGTGCCCTCTCAGTGGAGAAGTAGAGGGTGATCACTGTGTGAAAGCTGGCAACTCCACACCAGTCAGTTGTAAGTCAGTTTGGAGTTGGGAAGTCCACCCCTGGAGTTGCATTAATGCAAGTGTACAGGGTCATTAATCGCATCCTGTTACAAAGGACTGCGACTCTTCGAAATATGCATGAAAGAGTGGATGGTCTTGCTGCACTTTGATTCTGTACTGTGGCAGGGTGGTAGATGGCATGCTGTGACATTCCCCTAATGCTGTGTCACCCCAATTCTGTATTCCTGGAGCTTGTCTCTCACTGCTCTGCTTCTAACATGTAAGTTCCTCACAACCAGGCATGATTAAGGCAGGAGTTTTAGGAACTGCAGCCCTGGGCCCTGCAAAAATCCAGTCCCGCTGCAGCTGACCTGAGCATTTTGCTGCCACCATTCAGCTTTGGCCAGCTGGCCTGCTCCAGATGAGCCAGCCCAGGAGTGGGACAGGAGTGCCACAGACCACGGCCTCTGGCCTGGAGGCCACCCCTCCACACCACAGCAGCCCCAAGCCATGGACCCTTGGAGCCCTCCCGTATCAGTGCCAACCTGTGGGCCTCCCCAGAGCCCCCCCCCCCAACCCCCAATTCAGCAGCAGCAGCCTGTGTTCCCTCCTCCCCCATGAACTACCCGTCCACACAGCAATGTCATCCCATGGTGTCCCCCCTTTCACAGCATCATCCAGAGCCCCTGACTCTGCCTCCCAGCATTGGCAGGGCCGGGCACCTCGCCACCATGCAGGGCACCACCGCAGTTGGTGGGTGGCAGGGTGGGGCACAAGGGTATGCAGCCCTCTCCTTCTTCCCCCCCAGGCCTTGATCCAGTCCTGCACCCAAGTAAATGAGTGAGTGCTCCTAGCTAGCCACTCTTTGGATTATGCAACAGAATGGCCTCAGCTCCAGATGCAGCCCTCAGAAGCTCCATCTTACAATGTCCAGTTATGCCCACTGAACAATGTAAGCTCATATATGTGTGTCAGTTTAACAGAGAAATTGATGTGCATCAACCTGGTTATTCCAAGTGGAGTTTCCAAAACACTTCAGACCAAATATACTACTTTAGGTAAGACACACAAACATGTTTATTAACTACAGAAGAATTTTAAATGATTGTAAGTCAAAGCATAACAAGTCAGATTTGGTCAAGAGTAACACAAGGAGAAAGCATACTAAACTAAACTTAACAGTTTCATCACCACTGAAAGACACACCCATGGGAGGGTCTCATAGCTATGTATAACCAGCTAATGTTTTGAAAGCTGTCCAAAGGGTGGTGTGAACAGGGTACTGTAATGGGCTGGAAAGATGCAAGGAATTCCTGGGAGGAATCTGGGGAGTGCATGGCAGCAGTTCTATATGAGCTGCAGCACAGGTGGTAAGTATGCATCTGTTCTGTCAGCAGTAAGATTGGGGACTTTAGCATCTCTGTTTTCTGCTCCATCATTGTATCATCCATTCCTATCCTACTAAAATTCACTCCTGTCCCTGCTTCCTCTCCTCCCTATCTATGTTCATATTTTCTGAAATGCCCTCTGTCCGCATCCTTTATTCTTATTCTGCAGCTTGAAAGGTTTACAGCAACTCTTGAAACGTTGTTCTTGCTCCTCCGTGGTCACTTCCTTATCTGGCGACGTGCTCTGCTGAGGTGTAGGGACTTCCCTTGAAGGTCATATCTGCAGAAGCACAAGAAACAAGCATTGAATCATAATAGTAAAATACATTTCTTTCTCACCATCCCCTAGTAAGCTCACAGCTCGGTGAATGCCCTCACCACGGTGAGTTCAGTGCAGTGGTGATGGAAGGACATTCAGATGAGAGAAAGGATGTTAGTCATTTGCTAAGGGGGTCACTGCAAGAGACTGGGATAGTATTGTAAATCCTGCCACCATTTTCCACACGTAAAGGGTCATAAAAGCTAACATTTCATTCCTGAGGGTAAGCAAGGCACATCTTCTCCATGCGAGCGAGTTTAGACTAGATCCATATGCTGTTCTTTGGTGTGCAGTGTTAGTCCCTAAACAAATGATTGCCAATTGGTGCTGGACAGTTTTCTTCAATGGAGGAAGGAACAAAGCAGCTCTGCCAAGGAGCCTTCAGAAGAGGATTGACATGTACATCCAGGAGAGTTTCCTAGAGATCTCTCTGAAGGATTCCCATGAAATCTTAGAGCGCATTAGCACATTGTTCCACCCACCTGCATGGGAGCATGTGAAGCCGATGCAAACAAAGCTAGTCTTGTATGTTACTAGTTCTTAACTCACTTCTGTCGTACGACAATGCGAAGGACAGCTGTACCTCATGTAACTGAGCAGTATCAATTCAAACTGATCTCTTACCAGAGCTCCCCCCTCCTGCATCATGCACATCATAGACTGGCTCTAAACCATGAGGGCAGCCAAAGAAGTCCTGGCTTGCCATGGCATCAGATGACCTTTTTGCTTGTCCCATTTCATCCTCCAGCTCCACTTCTTCATCCACGACTTTGTTCTTTGGGTTGTCTGCTGGTTGCTGCCTTCAGTTCACCTGCAATATCCATGGGGCTCTTGATGGTGAAGGTGGAATCACCCTTAAGAATGGCAGCCAGGCTCTTATAGATGTGGCAGATCTTCAGCACATCATCTGTGCCCCCCCCCTTTTTTTTTTTTCACTCCCTTGCCTTCTGGTACACCTACCTCAGCTCCATTATCTTTACACAGCACTGATGTGTGTCCCATTCATAGCTCTTATCTAGCATGCCACAAGAAATCTGGCTATAGGTATTGAAGTTACTATGGCTGGAGTGGACCTTGGACTGCATAGCCCCCCTCCTATGGGCCCAGTAGACCCAATAACTGGTACATGCCAAGCAGACCGTTTGAGGTGTGGAGCCGTCTTTGTCAGCTGGGTGATGCTGTGTGAACTCTCCATGCCAAGCCAACAGAAAGTGGAATTTCAAAGATTCCAAATCCTTTACATGGAAATGGGGGAGGGAGACAGCCTGTGTACCTGGATGCAGAGCAGCAGAGTTTGAACCGCTGAAAAGAGCAGTCAGGGTGGACGTTGTAGGGCACCTCCTGGAGGCCATTCATTTACAGTGACATAACCAAGCATAGTGTCTGCACTGACACTCTGATCTAACTTTTGTTGCAAAAAGCTCCGTGCTGCTTGTTGAGGTGATTTTTATTTTGGGGGCAAAGTAGGAGAGTGGTGTCGGTGAGAGGAGCATTGTAGTGTGTGTACCATTATTCTTTTGTCAATGAAAGCTGACTTTTGTGGACAAAACTCAGTGGTGTAGACAAGGCCTTAGGGTCACAGCCAGCCTGGCTGTAAAGCACTGGAAGAGTTTTGGGTGAGCAATCTCTGTGGCACACTCCAGAGAGTTCTAGGATTGGGGGTGCCAGTTGCTAATCCATAGGATGACAGCAGAACCGGGAGAACCTAAAGGTCAGAGATTATGTTGCTTGTGGTCTGTGGAGTTGGGAGCCGACCTCTGGCAGGCACTGAAAAGGCTTCTTCTACTAAGGGAAGGTGGTAAAAAGGTGCCTCATAACCTTGGGTTCCTTCTCAGAAGCTTCACAATGTACCACATCACAAAATATTTAATAGTTTTCAGAAAGGTTAGTTTGTACTACAATAAATGCTTATTTCATTCTTTTTTTTCTTTTTAAAGTGCCTATGAATCACACAGAGCAAAATCTGACAGTGTCCCAGATTCCATATCCAGAAACATGGTATGTGTTTTATGTAGACAAGTTTACCTGCGAGGAGAATTATGAAGATTCTGAATCAGAGGATATTCAATTTGAAATGGTGTTACTAAACCCAGATTCAGAAGGAAATCCATTAGATCACTTTAGCGCAGGGGAATCAGGTAAGATTTATTTTTCCTTAAAATTAGATCAGTTAAGTTAAGGTTCTGATTATCAAACAAATCATTGCTCACTGTGTTTGGAAAAGTGTGTATTTGGAGAAATGGATGGTTTATATTGCAAACAGTCCTTTCATTTTTAGGACAATACTTTCTCAGAGAATAGGTAATTCTGAAAAATGTTGTAATACATGAGTCTTTCTAGATGTCTAATCTTAATTGTCCAACTCTGGTCTAATCAGAGAAATAGATTAAATTTAAAAAGGTAAAACCAAACAGTCAGTTTGTCCAGTGTTATCTTGAACAGCTGAGATCTATGCTGAAGTTTTTATGTTGCTGCAAATACAAAATGCTAACACCATTGTAACACATTGTAACACCAATGTATATCTTTTTAGAAGTGGTTTAAAAAATTCATTTATTTCATGTTTATCTTCAAAGTGCTGTAGATACATAAACACAACTCTCCAAAATGAGATTGGTTGTATATCTTTACAAAAATTCATATCTTTACTTCATTGATTAGGTTCTTGTTTGCCATATACTTGGCAGTTCTGATAATCTAATTCACCATATGCTTTATTCATTTTACAAGGTTAGTTCTTTAGGCAGCATGTGCAGATTTTATCACTTGCTGTTGAGGATAAAACTGTCCTAGAACTGAGAAGCTCACAATAAAACTTAAAGCTTTTGAAAATTTTGGGGGCCCATATCGCTAGTTTAATTTTGACTTTTTCACCTGCACTCTAGATTGCAGGAACAAGTGAAAGATCGGCAGTGAAATCTGTATTTTGTTGTATTGCCTTGGGCTTGGATTCCGAATCATTCCATATGCATTTTTCATTCTATCCTATTGATATCATCATAGTATTAGTTAGTGTATTCAATTTGTAGCATTGTTTGTCAGTTCCTTAGTTGTCTTATGGCATGTTATTTTGGTTGTATACTGTCAATTTAAAATTGGTCTCATTTTTCCCTGGCTCAAAACCTCAACGTCATCTTTGAGTCCACTTTTTCCCCGATACATCTTCCCTATATCCAGTCTGTCACCAAATCATGTCAGTTCTTCCTGTACATCACTTCAAAAAGCCATCCTTAATGCTCTATGTCTAGAGTGTTTGTCCAAACCCTGATCCTTTTCTCCTCCCTGCTTTTTATTTTTATCACCTTCAGGCTGTCCAAAGCATTGCTGTTAATATTCCTACTTCATTGGTCTCATTGTGGCACCTCCACCCCCCATACCTGGTCTTCATTTCTGCTTTCGGGCATATTCTTACCTTTCACATTAAGACTAGTATTATCAAAGGAGCTTGAGTGAGCTTTGAGTGTAGAATTTACTGGACAACTTCTGTGTCTGTACAATCATTCTCACTCGGTATACCTGTAAAACCTCATTTCTCCCATCTGTTTTGGTATCCTTCATCCACTTTATCTTCATGCCTTATTCCATACCATCCACCCTTTATGCTTGAAATTCACATTGTACACCATTCACCTGGTTTTTGTATTGATATAACTCTCTGGGTTAAAAAAGAAATCACCCTTAATCAAAATAGTCGTACCAATACAGCCCACAGTATGGCTGCAGTTATTTTGGTATAAAGGTGCCCTATGTCACTTCCTTTATAGGAGTAGCTAGAATCTATGTTGGTTAAGGTACTGTTAATGTCTTCAGTGTCCACGTGTTTGGGGTTATACCATTTAACTACAGCAATATAGTTACAGCAGTTTAGCTTATATTCATACAAGCTGATGCCATCTGTGCTAAATCCTTTCTTTAAACCAATGACTACTTTCAAGTATTAAGACATGAATGTACATAGAAACTATGTATATGCAAAATAACTGCACCCCAGACTGCAACTTCAGCTGTCATTGTTACTCCTCTAACTCCTCTTCAAGTAGAAACAGTGTCTTCTTCTGTTTGTACAGTAGTCAAGTTGTTGTTGCCACCTAATAAGCAATCAGCCCTACAGCCTTTTGATCAGATTGACAATAAAACAGCCTAGGTGTGGGTTAATTTAACCACTTTACTTCTAGTAACTCTTTAAGAAATATGCAAGATTTATAGTATAAATACAACATGGAGCATGTTAACTTTCTGCCAATTAAATTTCAGTTAAATGTGCCTAAATTATCAAGGACAAGTTTAAAGCAGTGATTCCCCCATAGCTAGGGCCCCAGCTCCCAGTTACAGTAGTTCCATCTTTCATTTAGGAAGTGCATATTTCCAGCTTTCGGGATTGCAAAGAAAAGCTTGAAAAAGTGACCGATGCATGGCAGATATCCAAGACGGTTCATATGAACCCTGTATCTCCATGTTAACCCCAGGATCTCTCCTTTGGGGGTCCCCACCAACATAACTCTAGCAAGAGACTGTGTAACAGGAAGAGTGCAGTGGACCTGGCCATACCTCCCACCCAAATAGATTTAGCCCAGCAGTGAAGTACTGATTGTCGTCTTGCTGTTCCCAGAGGGATGAGAGGATGTGGATCATGGCAGAGTGGGGGCGGGAAGAAACCCTAAGAACCTGCCTGTGAAAGGAAGGTAACCTGCTTATCATGGTGTTCCTAGGTCCCAGGCTGCATTAATCCAGCCCTGTAAATCAGTTTGCATGAAGTCATCAACTTTAATGGAGGTATTTATGTAGTAAGGAACAGCTCAGTGCATGTATGAGTGGTGGAATCTGATACAGTTTACCATAAAGAATCCTGAAAACAGAAGAGAAGGGAATAATCTAGATGGGAGGAATAGAAGGGTCTATTTTTTAAAGTTTTGTAATGAATATCTCCTTATTAGCTTCTGAAAAATTTAGGGAGAAGTAGACTAGTTTCACTCACCCTGTCTTTGTCGATCGTACACCACCTTTAATCTCAGACACTAGCTGCTCTAGCAAATGTTCATATTTCCTCTAACACAGAATCCCTTCCTTGGTTAATAGGCAAGGGGGAGACGCACATTTGTTCCAGATATCCTGTCCCATTTAACTAGTTGGTTGGAAATTGTGACAGAGTGTTCTTCCATCAGAGGATGCTGGTGAAATTTTCTATGGAGATGGCTGAATTTTGACACAAATCTGATGGAAACCAGGTAGGTTTTCACCTTGAAACCTATCTGTTTTCCTGCCAGCCAACCATCAAGCCCATTGGCAGCTTGCCTGGTATGCTGAGAGTAAGCCAAAAGCCTGATTCCCCCTCTCTGGCTTCCAAGCCTGAGGCTTCTTAGCATCTTGGGTTTCCAGGGTCTGTGGCTCCGAAGCAGCCAGACACGCAAACTGCCCTTGAGTCAGGGATCCCAGGGCTTTCCATTTCACAGAGAATTTTGAAACTTTGGACTTCTCATTCCAAGTTGGAATGAAACCAGATTTCAAAATATTAAAATCTTCCCCCTAATTACCTTTTCCCACACAGCTCTGCGTTTAACATCTCCATACCTAAAAGATTTGTCCATTGGACAGAGGTACACTCTGGACTAACTTTTTTTTGTTTTTGTTTTGTTTTGTTTTGTTTTTTGTGGTGGTGGTGAAAGAGTGACACCAAGTGGTTAGACAGGCTCACCTCGGGTATTGGATTTCTCATATCACAGATCCACTCTTTGAAGATAAACTGTTTACAGTAAACAGATTAAAGGTTACATGGTCACAGCTATGCACTGAACTAAGCTATTGTTTAACTAATTTATAATAGTCCAATAATTTTTATATACGGTTTTGTTTTTTTAAAGATAAATTGTTTTACAGAGTGCCTCTATATTTAAAAAGCATGGGTTTTGGAAAATGAAGGCTTAACAAGTCAAATATACCAGTCGTCTGAAAGAATTATACTGAGCTATGAAGATTGAGGTTTTTATTACTGTGTGGGAAGGATAAGAGAAAATAGCTAGTCCATTTTTTACTATTGCTTTTACGTTACTGTTGTGTAACAATCACATAACCTAATATTGCCTTGTCTTATAATAAGAGCATCTTATGTGCCATCATTCATTTTATTAAAGTGCCTTTCTTTTCTTGACAGGATTACATGAATTCTTTTTCCTACTTGTCCTAGCATATTTTGTAACTGCTTGCATATATGCTCAGTCATTATGGCAGACTCTTAAGAAAGGTGGACCTATGCACACTGTCTTAAAAGTACTGTCAGCAGCATTATTGTTTCAAGCTGGCTCAGCATTTGCAAACTACTTGCATTTCTCAAGGTAACTTTACTTGTCTTTCCATTTTAAAATTCCTTTAAAATTTAAATGATGAGGGAGGCAACTGTAGAGATAAGTAGGGCTAAAGGTAATTGCGGTCATGACAAAACCTGTAGGGTTGACTTGTTATAGCTATGTAGTCACTTAGCTGTATCACGAATTAAAAAGAAAATTAGCACTGAATAACTTACACCATTATTATCTCCTGTTTTTTATTAGTTACGCTAAAGATGGAATAGGGGCACCTTTTATGGGAAGTCTGGCAGAATGTGAGTATGCGTATAAAAATTTACTTTGTTCAACATGTTTATGCAGAGTAATGTGGAGGAATAATTTGTTAAAACATATTAACTAATGCTAACATTTAGGGTCAGATTCTGATCTTGGGAATATATCACTATTTTAAATATATGAAATACAACTATTTCTTTGAAAACAGTGGTTATTTTTCTGGGTATGTTTAAGAATTCTGTAATTAAGGTGTGATTTACTAACACCCTGTAAACATTTAGACACAACTTTTACTCATGCAAGTATTCCCTTTCAGGTCTAGGGAACTATCGTATGAGGAAGATTATCCACACGCTAAAGTATTTTGCTAGATTAGGTTGTTAATAAGTATTTTCTTGAGTACAGATGCATTTTAAAAATCTGTATCTGTTCTATGAACGCTGCACTTCTATGTATATTTTAATGGAAAATGGAGCATTTTATGACACAGGCATCATTAGATTAGAGCTGTGCTCAGAAAAATTCCTTAAGATTTGGTATTAGCACAAAGCAGCTTTCTTGATTACATCACACTTTGTTGAACATCTAACTGGAACCAAAGCCTGCTAGATTATGCTGTCCCGATACGCAATGGTTATGCATAATCTTTTCTGGCTTCTGCACTAACTGATGCTGCTTTGGTTGTTCTGAACGTCTGGTTAGAAATGTGGAGGGGTTCTTTCTAAGATCCTTTTGACTGAAACTTTCCAAGAGATTGGCACTTGGGTGCTGTGTAAGAACCTGAATAGCAAAGTATCTTCTCACAAATTGTTGCAAACGTTATCCTGCTTTTCTGGATTTCCAAAAACCCTTGGCAGCTAAATTGGATGTCCTTTGGAATCCTTTTGTGAGGTCTAGTGCAGTCCATAGTCCATTGTGCCTTTTACTCAATGACTGATGAGTCAGAAGTTCATGAGTACAAGTATCTTAAAATAAACAGCTTGAAAAAAAATTATCAGACACCTGTTAGCTGGAGGAACAAACCTGCCTAACCAAAGATGGATGCAAAAGATGAGGTGATCACCACCAGTGAAGCTCAGTGGCAAAAGCTGGATGAGAAGCCCTGATCTCCCATCTACTATCCATGTATTTAGAAGGGGAAAGGTGCTGGGATTTATACTACAGTGCAATCCCTGGATCTTACTGAGTGGCTCATGTAGAGCCTTTTGCTAGTAAGTGTCAGATGTTTTGAAGCTAATAGGACTGCTTGTTTTACTGATTGAGCACCTGTGGGAGGAAGGATCATAATCTGGCCTTTAGGGAGGAAATCCATGCATACTAGATTAAGAAGTGAATATGTTTGCTGAAGACCAGAGCTGTAACTTCGGCTTCCAATGCCTGGGGCCCAATCTGTCCTGGCAGCAGGGGGGTGTGCCTTCCCCGCTGCCGGGCTAAAGCAGCCAGAGACCCAGCAGAGGGGTGTCTCCCTCACCGGAGAGCACAGCTGGCATGTTTAGGGGCAGAGTGGGAGAAACTCCCCCAGCCCCTGCCTGGCTCCAGGAGGTATGTGCCTTTGCTGAAGGCACATTCCTCTTGGGGGTGAGGTAGGATCTGGCAGTGCCCTTTAAAAGTCTGCACCTGGAGCCTTAGCTGCATTTGCCCTGCCTTAGTAACAACCCTGCTGAAAACTGAACAAAGGATTTGAAGTTGTGTGGTGAAATGATGCAAATATAGTATTAGGCTAATATCACCTAAATAGAATATTGACACTTAATAGCACACTCCTGGTAAAGTAGATTCCATCGTTTTGTTGCCAGAGGCCTGTAATCAGATTATTTTATCTGTATATAAACATTTATCAAGTATGTTCACATTGAAGGTTTGGAACCCTTGCAGATTTTATACTGTACCCCATTTTCTAGCTCATTCAGTTAGCCAAAATCTGACAGCTCTTGATCAAGTTGTCATTAAGTTATGGAAATTCCCATAGATGAAGTTTCATTTCATTAAATAGCAGGAATTCAATTTCTGTGCAAAATAAAGTTCCAAGGGGGTAGCTGTGTTAGTCTAGTTCAGCAAATCAAGCAAGGGGTCCTGTGGCACTTAAAAACTAACAAATTTATTTATTACATGAACTTTTTTGGGAGAAAAATCACGCTTCATGAGACACTTAGAAGATGGAGGAACTTACAGAATGGGAGGAACGTAAATGCAGGGAAATGTAAGTCATGGGATCAGGTCACACTGTAACAGCAAATCAAAGTAGTTGTTAAGATTCAAACACTGGGGACTGGCATATAGAGGGAGATGAGGTCAAATCGCCTTTTGTGATGAGAAAAAAAAAATCCAAAATCCTTCTTTAGCCCTAAGAAAGCACAATTAAATTTTCAAACTAATTTCAATTCTGCTGTTTCTCTTTGGAGCCTTGTGCTGTTCTTCCTCTGAGTACAGCAATTAGTAAATTGTCAATGGAGTGATCAGGAAGAATTGAAGTATTCACCTACTGGTTTTTGAATGTTGTGATTTCTGAAGTCAGATTTGTGCCCATTTATTCTTTTGCTCAGAGGCTTCCTGTTTGTCCAATATGTAAGGCAAAGGGGGCATTTCTGGCACATGATGGCATAAATCACATTGGTGGATGAGTGGGTGAAGTAGCCTTTCCCTTGACTTGTACTTCCCTGCATTTATTTTCCTCCCATTCTGTAAGTTCCCCCATCTTCTAAGCATCTGACAATGGGGGGCTTTCTCCCACGAAAGCTCATGCAATAAATAAATTTGTTATTCTTTAAGTGCCAGAAGACTCCATGTTATGCAAAATAAAGGAGTCTTTGGTTATTGTACTACTTAAGTATG
Organism: Podocnemis expansa; assembly: GCA_007922195.1. NCBI lineage: Eukaryota > Metazoa > Chordata > Testudines > Podocnemididae > Podocnemis > Podocnemis expansa. The sequence continues at coordinate 12,840,359 of ML681993.1, read as the reverse complement.
TGTGACTGATTTGTAAAACAACTTGTATGAAAGTGTTTGCGTTTAGCTGTGAGCGTATAAGATACTTTCTTCTCTGCCACTATGACATGGCATGTAATTTTGTGAACTGTGTCTCACTGGCCAACAGCAAACAGTATCCAGAGTCCATAAATACTTGCAGTTGGAATTAACAGCCTCTTGGTGGCAGCTGGCCCCCACAGTAACTTACATTAATTCTTCATTTTGGACAGTTGAACTAATGAATCCTCACTAACTCTGCATCAGCCAAGTGATTTACTTTCACTTTCTTCAGCCTCCAGAGGTGAGGTTAGATGGAGTATGTGAACCTATTCATAAGGCCTTTGCTGAGGCCACTTCTATGCACTTTACTGTATATGTTGGGTTGATATGTATTGTGGGGGGTTTTTAGTTCTTTTCGTGGGATACTATTTACAGTGTAGCCCACAGCATACATTCATATCCTCTTAATTGAAGGGAATAAATTATTCTCTTTTGTCCCCATTATCTTTGCTTTTAGAGTAATTTAAGAAGTGTTGGCTTTGAGAGATTTTCTCCCTATGCCTTTCTTTTTATAGTAGTTTCCAAAAGAAGCAGGAAGTCAGAAAGGATAGAAATACATCTATAACCACAGCTCTGAGGGATGGATGATACCAAGTGTAGATATTCTAGAGGTGAAACAATCTTTTGTAGCTGCTGCTGCCCTTAGCAGATTTTTTTTTTTTCATGTAAAGGATAAAATTCTAGCTATAGTGAATTCAGTGATGAAAGTGGAGCCAGGATTCTACTCTAGTTACTCGGCGTAGTGTTAGAACCAGATATCTAATCTAAGATTTCTTTCTGTAATATTTTCTACAACCTAAGGGCTTGCTTCTACAATAATTTAAGCATGCAAATTTCACTCACATGAATAGTCCACTCATTGACTGCAAGTATTGGGAGTAATCAGATCCTTTTAAGTTTAAGCAGCTTCTGAATGTTAGAATCAGACAGTTATTTTTCTTGCTTTTGGACAGCGTGATGAGAGAAGTGGATGATGAAGGACGCAGGTTAATTTCATAACAGCTGAGCCTGTGCATGGCTGTACATTGGACTTTGATACTATGGTGCAGTAGGCATTCTAGAAATTTCACTAAGAGTCAGGTAACCTGAGCCCTCGTCTACGCTTACTGGGTTTTTTGGTGGCAGTCGATGGCAGATATGCAAGGCACATAAAATACCTTGTGTATCTGCCGACAACTCTCTAAGCCACCGAGACACACTGGGGGAAGCCGACCACAGATCGGTTGCACTTGGCTTTCAGCAACTCCTGTTCGGGGGCAGGAGCTGCTGAAGCAATTTCCAGAGCACAGCAGCGAGTTCATGCTCCTGAATTACGCCTGGAAGATCATGCTGATGGCGGCAATTTTGTCATTGTCATTATAGAGATACTCTTATTGTTCTCAGACAATTTAAACAAGTTAGCAAATGGAATGAAATACAATATGCTTTTATCCAGGAAGTCACTTAATCTGTTTCCTTTCTTCCACAATGCAGTAAGACACATGGAGCTCCCACAAATTCCATGGAGCATTTCACCATCTCTGCCTCTGAGCTGGCAAGCTCCAAAGGGGTAGCTGTGTCAGTCTAGTTCAGCAAAACAAACAAGGAGGCCTCAGTCACTTTTAAACACTAACAAATTTATTTATTGCATGGAAGTCCATAAAAACTTGCATTAAAAAATTGTTAGTCTTTAAAAGTCCCACAAGACTTCTTGTTTGTTTTTACCTCTGAGCTGTGATTAAAAGAGGATCTGTTTTTCCATGACTTCCTTGTGGGGAAGAGTTATCTTTGAGTGATGGAATAGTTACTTCTTTCTTATTCCTCAAGATTTCAAGCTGTCTTGTTTTCATATAGTGCCAAGTATTGATGGCATCGTGAAGTTTGTCAAACCACTCAACAGAACAGCTGTCAAGGCTTTTTCATGAAGCAGTTGACCCAGTGCTGTAGCCTTGTCTTCAAATAACCAAAATAATTCACGCTACCTCCACACCTAGGATCTGGGGAACCTAATGTTGTTCCAAGTTCACAGTTACATTGTGCTCAGATAAATGTGAGTTCATGATTTTAAATATAGAACCAGTACTTCTTTTAAAATGTCCTGAAAATAAGTTTTAAATAGGCAAAATGTTTGCGCTGAGCATGCCAAATACCAGAAGATTTAAGGGCCAATAAACTACCTTTAATGCCATATAAATCTCAGGGGCAACATCTTGGTGTTTCGCTATATAACATCTGTATTTCGCTAATATTGCCAAACTTCAATGATGTATAATTGCTGACCACCATTTAACATAAAAAATAATCTCTGCAATGGACATGTACCCTATAATGTTTTAAAGGCTTTATGTATGAAAAGTACTTAAATTTGTCAATGTGATAAAAAGTAGTGCCATTTCATATATTGATATTTCTGTGATGCAGTTGAAATGGTATATACTACATGCTGAAAATTTAATGAACCTGAAGTATTATATAAAATCATAAATATTGTGAAATTCAAAGTTCGTCTGTCTCGGAGTCTTCTATAACAAGTTTATTCAGTTTATTGAAACTAGAGAGCTAATTGATCTAGCAAAGCTACATCAGCAGTATCAAAAACTCTGTCCAAGAGCTGCAAGTCAAGCTGGGTTCTTTCTGGATGGCTCATTGGCACTGGTGGTAATAAATGTGTGACCGCAGTAGCATTAATCCATCCATCTTCTCGTATAATAGTAGCACCCTTGGAAGGCTAATAAGAGTTGAAGGCTATTGTTAATAATAATCCCTTTCACTAGAACCAGCAGCTGTGACAACACACACACATGGGTATCAAAGTTACTTTTTAAGTAAGTTCCTGTGCATGTATCTGTCTGCCCTGGTCCCAGTGCCATTGGCCATAGTAACTTGTCCAACCATACCTGCATTTTAAATACAAATGATTAGATGTTGTCCTCACTTCCACCGATGAATTGGAATCAGTATTGGAGAGCAGAATTTGCCCTAAATGTGTTTTTTCTGTTCTGATTGTTATATTGTTCCTTAAGAAAGATACAGCTTATCTTAAAGAAATTTCACTGCAAGAATCTGATCTTGGAAACGAAAGTCCTGCTGGGTAGATAAGGGAGCCCATTCTAACACATCTGCAGGGTAAAGACATGCTTAGTAATTAATATATAGACTTCTATTTTAGTTCCCTGACCTTACAAACAGATTAATGCAGATGGTTGCTTGGGCCCATGCTCATTTAGCATTTGTCTTCAGTGGGATTCTGCATGGATATAACCATCTGCCTGTATGGTGACAATTGCACAACTGGGGCCTTAGTTAAGGGAGTCTTAATAATCATGTAATTCTTCACTAATTAAATAAAATTTCACATAGCTAATTATCCACAGCATGAAAATCTTAGTCAGACTGTCTCAAAGTCTATAGTGTTTAATTAAGAGTGAAACTTGTATTGAGAAATGTCCATTTTACAGTAGCTGGATTACCATACAGTTGCCACTTTACTCTGTTTCTTTGCTAGAGAAAAGAACTGCCACTCTTCTGTTATGACTGCATTAACTTTTTTTCCATTCCTGTTAGTGTGTGACATAGTCTGCCAGATACAAATGCTGTACCTATTGCTGAGTTTGTGTATGGGCTGGACAATAGGCAGAATGAAGAAATCTCAAAGCAGACCCCTTCAGTGGGATTCCACTCCAACATCCACTGGCATTGCTGTAGTAGTTGTTGTAACACAGGTTTGTATTTGTGTTAACTTCTCTTGCTTTGTTGTAGACAAAGTGTAGTACTGTTACCTGAGCAGCTGCTACAGATAACTTTGGCAGAAGTGTATTGTTAAGCATGATGGAACTGGGAACAATCTTCAGTCTTTTTAAAACACTTGAGCAGAGAAAATAGCAAAATACCCACTTGACAGAGTATGGCCAAGTCTACACTGACAGTGGCAAATTCACCACCATCAGTTTGATCTTTCCAATTCAATTGAGCACGTCTTCGCTCACTACTCAATTGACCTGAAAGTTGAGGCAGTGAGTCCCCCCACAAGAAGAGTAGTGCTGAGTTGAAGGGAGGGCATTTTTATTCAGCTCAGTGCAGCGGAGATGCAGCGGTAAATAGGCATTAGGACATCACAGGGAGATGTGCATGGTAGTTTACATAACTTGCATATCGCCCTTTGCCTGCCAGAAAATTCTGTTGCCAGTATAGACTGTAAGAGATAACATATCCATATCCACTTCCTTTTACTATTTAACGTCCTCATCTCAGGATCCTCAGACTAGGGTATCTAGTGATCCATCTAAAAGAATTCTTGAGCTGTCCAGATGAAGGATTGGCCCTGGAAGTATAAAAATGGTCCATGCTGAAAAGAGTTGAATTAATGTAATTAAATAAAATCAGTTTAGAACAGCAAATTGTTTAGCATAGGAAATCTCTTCTTACTGGAGAAAACATCCACATTTGCTGATCCTTTGGGGTGCCTAAAAAAAGTAATCAAAAATAGAGGAGAGAGTCAGGAAAGTGGAGGAGCAGAGAGAAATTGGAGATAGTAATGAAAAAAGGAATGTTGCAGGCATATGGTTACTAATGCTGGAAGGGAGCCAGAAGTAGACTAGCACAAATTTTGGTCATCTTTGTAACTACTGCTGTTCCCAAACAGAAATTAAATTGAGGAACTCTCTCAATAGCAGTTGCTATTTAGTGGCGATTCCTGTTAAGAATGAGCCTGAACCAAAACCCACAGAAGTCAATCGGGTGTCTTCCTGTTGGTTTCAATGGATTGTTTATCAGGTGTAAGTCACAGAAGGTACTGCTGGAGAGAGACTACGAGTTCAGGCACAGGGGGTGTCAAGCTGAAGAACTAGTGCCTCTGGGCCTAATCCAGCTCCTGTTGAAGTTAACTGGCAAAACTCCCACTTCAGTGGAAGCAGGATTGTGGTTCTCCATCAGTTTCCTCTCACAGGAGAAAATGGAGTTTAGCTGCAGCTTTGAAGCACTAGGTCACTACATTATTTGAAATTTTTAACTTAGTGAATTTTTCAAGACCTTAGGGAAGGAAGGAAACAAATTCCTTCCCTGCTAACAGAAACATCAGTTATACTTAATGTGTTAGTTGGCAGTGCCAAAAGAGCAATTCTAAACTTTGTTGCTTTTGGTAGTGCAGTGTTTCAGGCAAGAAGACAGAACCATGGCATTTGTACTGACAGCTAGCATCAAAGGTTCTGTCATGAAAGGAGTTAGTTATTTGAAGAAAAGTAACATAGATATAGTATTTACCCTAAAGATACTTTTTTATTGTTTTGCAGAGTATTTTACTAATTTGGGAGCAGTTTGAAGATACTAATCACCACAGCTACCATTCACATCACAATTTAGCAAGTGGACTTCTTATTGGTTTAAGAGTTTGCCTGTCTCTGTCATTGGCCTGTGGTCTTTACCAGATTATCACAGTGGAGAGAAGTACACTTAAAAGGCAGTTTTATATCACCTTTGCCAAAGTAAGGATCACTTCTGGAAAACTAACCTTTGTAAATATTCTTGTGGCATGCTATTGACTGGACTATGCTTTTCCTGTGTGAGGAAGTTAATTGTTAAGTACTTGATTTGATTAAATGAATTGTATTCTTTCAGTATCTACTGTGTAGTTAAATCTGATGTGAAAAGCATTAAGTGTGGTTTTCCTTCTGTTGATTGATTGCAGAACAATCCATATTCAAGACGTAAAATATAGATGGAAACATGTAAACATAATTTCCCTAATTGTCTTATGTGTCTTCTGTAGTGACATACCAGAATAAATTATGTAAAATGCTGTTCTTCTCTTTCAGGGCTGCATCCTGTGGTTTCTGTGCCACCCAGGTCTTGCAACCATTTCTGTGCTATTTAGGGACTATCAAAGAGAGAAGGTATGTATGGGCAGGATAAAAACAATGGGATTTGAACAGAAATTCTGAATGGGAACTGTTCCTTCTGCTGGGTGTTCTTCCATTAACAAACTTGTGTTCCAAGATCTCTAACCTTTACATTCCCAAAGTAACCCACAGAGTTTTAGCCATGCTGCTGTCACTGATGCAAATGGGAGTCCTGGCTGAAGCCCTTTATTCTTTATAAAATATAAGGGTAATAGCAGGCGCCTCTGATTTCTTCCAGTGAACTAAAAGTAAAAAATGGCTCAAACTTTTGTCAGTTTGACAACTAAAAAGAAAACAACCACCACTACAACAACACCCTGGAGAGACTTCTAGGCTAATTCCTTTCTTTCTTTCTTTTTTTTCCCCTCCTTTTTAAAAAGCAAAAAACCTACTTTATAGGTGGCTATGGGGATAGGAAACCCAGAGCTGAAGTGTATTTGGATGAAAAGATGTTTTCCAAATGTATAATATGTTTTGTAAATTCTTAAATAGTGGAAAACAGATGGATTTATTTGGCTTTCTTGTTGCTTTAACATGCTGGGAGCTAGGGAGGTAGTGTGTGGAGCCTGCCATACTCAGAGAATACTATCATTCTCTGGTGGGTGAGTCCATCATTCTAGAACAGAGTTCTCTCATTCCTTACAGTTACCGTAATTCAGTGTCTGTACAAGTGTGCAAATATTTTCTGAGGATGACCCATTAATGTTCAGAACATATGAAGACAGAATGATATGCTACTAAAAATATTGATAAAAATAGATCCATCTGTAGTGTGGATGGGGCTCAGGCATTTTACTTCTGTGTCATCGAAGGGCTAGCTTCACAAAATGGAGTTAGACATAGCAATATCAGCATTGCTGTATAGAATTACTCATGCTGTCTCTCTGAGTGGAAGAGCTTGAGCTGGTGAGATTGAGAGAGAAATAACTAAGTGGTTAGGGCATTCATCTGGGTGGTGGTGGAGCTGGGTTCAAGTCCCTGCCCTGAGCTGGGTTCAAGTCCCTGCCCTGAACTGGGAAGAGGAAGGATTTTAACCTAAGCCTTCCACATCCTGAGTGAATGCTCTAAGCACTGGACTACAGCATGTAAGAGTGTGTGACAGTAGTGGCATTAGCCCCTTCACTAACCATCTTTGCATATTAGTCATACTCAGAGTTTACCAGGGTGGATCCTGTTGGGACCATAGGGATTGGGAGCACCTCTTGTGATCTCACCAAGGCTTTGGCATGAGGTAGGTTCCGAGTTACTCCATGGTGTCAGGATGTAAGCAGGCAGCTTTGTGTACTCCCCACTGGAAGAATGTAGGGGGCCTCATGGACTCTTAACAGTGGAAATGTAGGCACCTGTGGGATTAGTCAGCAGCTGAGCAATAGTGTTATGAATGCCCATGGCTCCTATATGTTCTGTTATGAATCTGTCTTGGTGGTAAACAAACAAAAACAAACTTTATGCCTGTGGAGCTGCAGTAATGGTCTACAGATCTGAGATTTCCAAGAGCAGACGCAGCAGACACAGGTAGAAAGGTTATGTGAGTTGTCCAAGGCTACACACTGAGCTAATGTCAATCCAGAATTATTGAAGAGTTCCTGGATCCCAGGCCCATGCTCAAATCCTTTGCAGCTACTGCAGTATCAGAAGTTGTTCAGTAAGCTTCATTGTACTGATAAAACAAAGTCACTGATTTATTTTGAAGAAAGAATAAATCTTACACTTTCTCTTTCCCCCACTTCCTTTTTGTCTTTAGGTCATTACCATAGGTGTTACTGTCTGCCAGTCTGTCTCCATGGTTATCCTCTATAGACTTTTTCTGTCTCATAGTCTATACTGGGAAGTGTCTTCTCTGTCATCAGTAACATTGCCACTGACTGTGGCATCTGGACATAAAAGTCGACATTACTTCTAAGATATGTTAGAAAAGACTACAGTGCAATCATGGTCCAAATACACATGTATTCATTAGGCCAGTGTGCTACATCAATTTCCTTGGAAAAACTGAAGCATAGAAACAGAGGACGTTACTAATCTTGGATCTGAACAAGTCTCTTAATTAGGTACATTCACTTAAAAAAAATGGTATGAAAATATTTAAAATCGGAGTCTTTGAATAGAGATTTGGTTTTGTGGCGTATGCATTGCTGTATGCTGTGACAACGAAGGAGCTCAAAGGACTCTATCTTTTCCCATTCAGAGCCACAGTGTTTCACGCCAAGAGCGTCCTCACTTTATATCAATATTAAGTTTGAAGGCCTAATAAAATTTAGTTCTTTTAAATGGCTATGAGTTCAAACAAGTCTGAAATAGGCCAATTATGAAATCTGTGAAAAACACTACACAAGTATTTGCTTTTCTTTTATGCTGTAAAGAAATTGCATTTTGTGCTTACATTTAAAAGACTTGAAAAAGAAAATTGCTCCAGGAAAGCAGTGTAAAATGTTTACAGCTAACTGTTCAGTAAGCTTTCTTTCATTATTTGCTCAAAAGGATAGCACTTTTTTTTGCCCTCAGTGTTGGTATTAGTTTGAATTTTAACTTGAGCAGCAGTGGGGGTTTTATCCATAATATTTTTTAGATAAATGTTACTAAAAATGTAACATAGGTGCAATGGGCAAAATGCTATTTGAGGCTTTAAAGAGGTGGCAACAGGAAGGTAAGAAAAACAGCAGGCTTGCTTTTTTAGAAAAGAATGTGTGATGTGGTACTAGAATTTTAATCCTGATATAATTCATTTCTCTTACATTGAGGATTCAATCATAATTAAGCCATATACACAGATTAAATTAACAGAAGCATTTCAAATAAATGTTGGTTTCAGTCATCAACTACTCATGAATTCCTGCCCAAGGATACTTAATCAGGATTAAATTTTCTATGAATAATTGAAAAACAAAATACTCACTGGATTTGTTATAATCCATGTTGGCACTGGGTTCTAAGTAGTTGCCATCTTCCATCCATTGTAATAAAGCCATACATCTTTGTGATGCCCTAGCATTCAGAATGCCAATGTAAATGTATACTTTATTGAACTGTCTATTTATTGAGTGTGATCAAATCTTTTGACAATTTTTTTCTGTATTATATGAGCATTCCTGTTAAATCATTGACTGAAACCTACTTGTTTGTACTTGATTTCGTATTTGTCAAATTATCTAAACCAATTATTGTCATATTTTGTTTCTTCACTTCATTGATTTTATTTACTGGCAAATATATTTAATTTTTAGAAGAAATTAAAATCCCTATTTTTAATGTGTGTTTTTGCAAAAAAAAAAAAAAAAATGAAAATAGATTTTAGTTTAAATATTTCCATGACTGTTTGTTTGTTTGCTTGCTTCAGTTGTAGACTTGTTGGAAACTAAAAGTATTCCCTTTTAGTTTAAAGGTAAGTGAAATATTTGCCTTTGACTACGGCAAAATGGCAACCTGACAAAGTCACTCATTAAATCATCTAGTTGCTAGTTCTTTTCTGTAATTCAGGTCAAGAATGGCAGGTTGAGGCTAGAAAGGATGAGATGTTATAATTTCACATGATCTTCAGAATGATTACAAGATTACTTATCACATTCCTCTGATAACCACATCAAAATGTTGTTGGTTAGAAATGGAAAACAGACATAAGAAGAAAGCATTCTGTTTTGGTGTAAGTCTCTAGTAATGGAGTAGGAGTAGTTCTGGGTTTCCTCTTGTACAAGAAAAACATGTATTTCACACATTAAAAATAAATACTGATTTTGGAACAGAGACAGGAAATATTATAGCTTATGACTTGGCATGAAAAGGTTTTTTAATTTAAGCAGAAAATCTATACACTCTTAAGGAGCATTCTGTGTTTTCATTATTCAGTGTTTTGTTACTTAATATAAATCAATCTGTGGCATGTGCCTGTTGCTATAAAGGTAAATTTCTTCACATCACATTATAAATACAATGAATACAGAATTGTAATTCAGAATTCATAGTTCATTTAACCATAAATATGCAGTGTGACTTTCTTTTCATCTTTCTGAACACATCCATTGGTCAGCAGATAACCTCATCCTGCTAGTTTGTGTCACACCAGATTATTTGAAAATATCAATTTAATCTGTTTTAATATAATTGTAGCAGTTATGTGTTACTTTACTGATAAGAAGCTGAGCCACATCAAGTAGCTTTTCCCCTGTCATCTAGCATCCAGCAACACTATGTATCAACTCATTAATGTATTTTTACATAATGTTTACATTTTTATGACTCATTTTCTGAGTTAATTCACTCCCGCAGCTATGAATAGCTTTGAAAACTGACCCTTCTATACACGTTGGTTAATGTATTATCACCTGACTATTTAGGGCCAGTTTTTCTCCTACACTGAGATTGACTTGGCACAGGAAGGGGCATCAGGGAGCAGGTTTCACCACACTGATTCTCAGGCTGCAGCTGCTGGGGCCTCAGCACTGTCATAAGTTAGAGCAGCCTGTGAGCAGTTCTAATTTATCCTAAAGAATTATACACTAGCTGAGAATATGCAGAGTGCAGCTGTACCTGGGTAGGGTTATCCGATGTCAGGCAGAAGGAGGACATGTCCTCCTTTTTACCTTCACATCCTCCAACCAGCAGGCATTTGAAAAATACATGCTTTTGTCTAGCTTTTTACTTTCAGGGGTTAAAGTATGCTGGAATGCCATGGAATATCTTGTTCTTAGGGGAAAGCATTCTAGGCCCCCCCCCTAAAAACAGAAGAATATTACATTAATACTACATTTTCTCCATGTGTCCTCCCATGTCCTCCTTTCCAGGCTTTGGTATCTGGTAACCCTATACCTGGGTCTTCCCCAACATTCTCCTGACACACCCAATATCCTGCTGTGGGGTTGGCATAGGAGTCAGCTTACTGGCTTTGTACCAACTGAAAATGAAATTCTGAAGCTCAGCGTCTCCCACAACTCTGATATGTATGGGCTGCTCCCCTCCTGTCTGCAGTTCAAAGCTGCAGCACGCACACCCATGCTAATTGTACCCCTTTCTCCAGCAGCAGGCCAGGGGCTGCTCACTCTGCTTCTGACTTCTTTGGCAGCCTTTTGTCTGGTTTGATGAGCACCAGTGAGCAGCCTTTCTTTATTCTCCCTCTTCTGCACTGGTTATTGAGTGGGATGCGTTCAGCCGCATGGTCCCAGTACTGCAGCACCTTCCTGCTAGACTCCTCAGCCCCCTCTCAGATGCAGCAAGGCTGTCACATGAACACTGAGCTAAAGTCAAATGCAGTTCTGTTTATGAAGCAGCTTTCCAGGCTCTTCAGAGCAATGGTTCTCAACCTTTTGTGAGTCATGTGAAACACTTAGCAGCATGTTGCAACTCTACAGGACACACTAGCCCACTCACCAGGCCAAATCCAGCCTTCTCCCTAGCTTTCTGTGACATGCTCACCAATAGGTGGTGACACACTGTTTCCTGACACAGGGACTGAGACTCCTGCTTCAGAGGGTGAATTGTGCCCTGCCTGTTCTGTCAGCCCACTTGTGCTACTACGACATAGGGCTCTGAGTCAGACAGGCATGTTGGGTCCCCTTCTCCCTGCCTTTGCTCTGAGAAGCCATGTCTCCAACAGAGAAAAGCCCTGTCTGGGTATGCAGAGCAGAAGGCAGTTCCAAGGAGAAGAAGGCTTCAGCAAGACAGCCCATGGGATAAGTCTTGGAGAACAATAGGTCTGAAAAGTTGAAACCCATCTGGGATTCTGCCCAAGTTCTAAAACAAATCTTATAGTCTCTGGGGAGAAAAACAGGCTTACACTCAGCCCTCAATCTCCTAGCTCAATTCAGAAAACTCCAGTGCTGAAACTCCCTCCCCCGGGTTAGGGGCAGAGGACACCAAGGGTATAGTCTACATAACCTCCTTATGATTCCACAGTATCCATCCTACACCCCATCGTAGCACAGATGTAAAAAGCAGCATGGATGGTAAAATGCTGCTTAGACAAGTAATGACATGTCTGGACTCTGGGAGTATGTATCCTACCTGGCTTCCTGCATGACTAAGCAGAACTGCCCCTGTTTACACGGCTATTTTTAGCAGGGCCGCAGGGCATTGCTGCAACCTTTTCCTGCTGCCTCCCTCAGCCAGAGCCTGTCACTGACACAGGTAGCTAATGGATGTAGCCTGCTTTTTGCTATGGTGTGTAGCTGTCCACATCCTGCATGCCTACCGTGCTGCCAATGATGTGCAGTGTAGACATAGCTTGAGGGAGACATCCAGTGGGGTTGAGAAATTGCATAAAGCAAGCTGGAGAAGATGAGGTCTTGGTAACAGGTTGGGGGTGGGGGGGGAGAACACCTGCAAAGCAGACCAAACAGGCTAAAACGGTTTGTGAAGAATTGAGATGGTCTCTGACCCAGAAAACTTAATCCTCTATGGAGGAAGGGGAGGTCTCAAATTCAGGAGCTGAGCAGGATATGAAGAAGAAAATGCAGCAGAAATTCCTCTCTTTGCCTCCCACCTCCCCCCTGAAATGTGCATAAAGGTTGCATCCACAATGCAGAGCCAGTGTGAGCAGGTGCTAGAGGACAAACATTAAGGCAAATACCTCCATTCTAAAGCCTTGCCTGAGCCAGTAATCGTGCTGCTCCCATCATTGGAAACTGTGATCAGAGAATAATGGAAAACATCTGGTAAGGGTAAATGCATAAGCAGGCATTTATGTAGATACTACAGGATATAAGAGCCAAAAAAAACCCCATTACAGATATACCAGAGGTCAATGCTGGAGTAGTGTCTCTAGCAGAAGATAGAGAAATTCTGCCTGAAGGGAGTGTCTTTCCCACTGATCCAGCTAAGAGAAAGAGGATAGCCACCCCTAGAAGAGACATTGTTGTCCACTCTTAGAGTATTCCAAGTACTGGAAATACCACAATGCCCTGCCTGGATGCACTTAAGGCCAGGATGGTCAGAGACCATCCTGAGTTCCTTCCAATCCATACTTGGTGTTCACTCAAATTATGTGCTCATTTAAAGTCATAAGATCTCTCTTCTCTGATGACAAAAATCAACAAAATAATGGCAGGAAGTGCAGCCAAAACAAAACTTCCATCTTCCCCTTCCCTCCCCACCCAGAGCTCTAGTGTGGGACTATAAGCTTAGCAACAACACTGCTCCCTTTGTCCATCCTTACAAAGCCACCAGAGGAAAGACCATAAAATGGGATTGGGTTGAAAATCCAGAGGTAAATCTGCCACTTCTAAGAGCATATAGTGATGACAAAAAAAAAAAATGTATCTGTGCCTAGACCTGAATCTAGAAGGCATAATTTTCCCCTTTTAGAAGAATGGTCTTAATCAAATGCAAAGAAATGGTTGAGAGTGTTGGCAAGTCATGGATACTCCCTCAAACTTCCCACTTAAACCTTTCTTCATCCAATCTCCCATATCAAATGTGAGCTGGTGCTGTATGAAATCATACATTTCCTAGAGAGAAGAGCAATAGAAAAGTTTCCCTCAGAAGAAAGATTTCTTAGACCTTTGTTTTCATCAATGCCCAGAAGCACATGGGTGGGTCAGTGCAGTCCTGGAGCTTACGCAACTCAACAAATGAATAATGAAAACAAGATTCCAGACAGTGGCCTTAGATTGGCCAATAGCACCCCTGCCTCAAGTGGACACCCTTGCTTTCCTTGAACTAGCAGATGTATATCTCCACACGTCCATATGACTGTACTACTACAGACTGCTGAGATTAGCATACAGCACAGACCACTATCTGCATTGAATGCTTTTATTCAGCATGATGGCTCCAGGCATCACAAGGGCTGGTAGTGATACTGGCCAGACTCACTTGTACTCACCAAATACTCACCTGTTACCTTTCCTAGACAATATCTTGATCAGAGCTCCAACCAAACAGCAAACACACTGTGCCAAAATCCATATGCTGGATCTACTTCAAGAATATGGATTTATGACAAATATCAAGAACAGCTCCATGACTCCCTACACAAAGGCTATGTGTACGCTAGCAATTAGTCTGGATTAAGGAGGCTTAATCCAGACTAATTTGGTCCCTGGCTATACTAGGCTTTGCCTGGTTCAAACTAAAACAATTTTGCTTATTACAATCTAGTTAGTTCAAACAGTAAGTTTGAACTAAGCACTTAGTTTGAACTAGCTGTGTTTTTTAGTTCAAACTAACTTTTAGTTTAAACTAGACACACTTTTTTGGTTCAAACTAAAAAGCCATGGTTAGTTTGAACTAACCCGCAGTTAGTTTGAACTAACCAAGAACTGCTTAGTTTGGACTAAGGAAGTCCAAACTAAGCTTCCTGGTGTAGACATAGCCACAGATACTTCACCTGGAAATGGAAATAAAATAGGACTGGAAGGGGGCTTGAGAGGTCTTCTAGTCCAGTTCCCTGCACTCAAGGCAGGACTAAGTATTATTCTAGACCAGGTGTGGCCAAACTGTGGCTCGGGAGCCACATGCAGCTCTTGAATGAAAAAATGTGGCTTTGCGGAAGAACTTCAGCAAATCAATTTAGTATGTAAAAGTATATGGCTATATGCCTCAGTATGGTTCTTGAAGGTGTAATAATCAACTTGTGTGGCTCATGAGTTCCATCCGTTTGGCCACCCCTGTTCTAGACCATCCCTAACAAATGTTCATCTAACCTGTTTTTAAAAATCTCCAATAATAAAGATTCCAAAACCTCTCTGTGTAATTTATTCCAGTACTTTACTACCCTGCCATTTAAGCCCATTACTTCTTTTCCTGTCCTAAAAGGTTACTGAAGTCAACAATATAAGTTCTTCTGCTTGCCTACTATCCACAAGGCCAGTTTCCCTATCAAAGAACATTATTAGGCTGGTTTGACATGACTGGTTCTTGACAAATTCAGCCTAACAATTACTTATCACTTTATTATCTTCCTAAGTGTTTGCAACTTGATTGCTTAATTATTTACTCCATTATCATTCCAAATATTGAAGTTAAGCTGACTGGTTTGTAATTCTCCAGGTTGTCCTTATTTTATAAATTGACACAATATTTTCCCTTTTTGAGTTCTCTGGAATCTTTTCCATGACTTTTCAAATATAATTGTTAATCACTCAGCTATCTTTTCAGTAAGGGCCTTGAGTATTCTAAGATGTATTTCATCAGGCAGGGCTGACATGAAGACACCTGACTTAAGTAATTTTTTACTTTTTCTTTCCCTATTTTTAGCCCCATCCTATCTTATTTTTCATGGCCATTCACTATGTTAGATGTCCACTTATTGTTAAACATTTTGGTGAAAATTGAGACAAAAAGTCCTTTAGCACTTATACCATTTTATGTTTTATTTTCTCCAGCCTCACTGAGTAATAAACCTACATTGTTCTTGGTCTTCCTCTTGTTTCTAATGTACTTATAGAATGTTTTCTTGTTACCCTTTATGTACCCTTCTACCCTTCTAGCTGGTTTAATCTGGTTTTGTGCCTTGCCCTTTCTTATTTTGTCCCTACATACTTGTGTGATTTGTTCATATTCATCCCTTGTAATTTGACATAGTTTCCATTTTTCTAGGACTTTTTGTTTGTTTGTTTGTTTGTTTGTTTGTTTGTCTGTCTTTTGAGCTTCAAATCATTGAAGATTTCCTGGTTAAGCCAAGGTGATCACTTGCCATACTTCCTATTTTCCTATGCCATGGGATAATTTGCCCTTGTGCTCTTAAACAATGTTTCTTTGAAAACTGCCAATCTTCTTGAATTGTTTTTCTTATTAGACTTGCTTCCCATGAAATCCTACCTACCAACTCCCTGAGCCTGCTAAAGTCTGCCTTCTTACAATCCATTGTGTTTATTGTACTATTTTCTTTCCTACCATTCCTTAGAAACATAAACTCTATCCTTTTCATCATCACTTTCACCTAACTGCATTCCACTTTCAAATTCTCAACCAGTTCCAATACCTTCTCCCCTAGGGGCTTTCTCCATCTTCTGAAATAAAAAAATTGTCTCCAATATATTCCAAACATTTGTAAGATAATTTGTATCCTGCCCTGTTATTTTCCCAAACATGGAGTACCCCACCACTGACAAGTCCTGTGCTTTGGATGATTTTTTTAGTTGTTTTTAAAAAGCTTCATCCACCTCTTCTTCCTGGTTTGGTGTCTGTAGTAGATCCTATCATGGTATTACCCTTGCATTTTAACCCTTTTGTCCTTACCAGAGCTTTCAACAAGTTTGTCTCCTATTTCCATCTCAGCCTCAGTCCAAGTTATACATAGTTATATATAAGACAACTCTTCATCCCTTCTTTCCTTGCCTGTCCTTCCTGAGCAAGCTGTACTCATTGGCTGTGTTCACACAGCACTCTTATTTCGAAACAACAGAGGTTGTTTCGAAATAAAAAATACCCTGTTCACATGATGCATCGTTGTTTCGAAACAATGGCACCCGTTGTTTCGAAACAACTTAAACCCCATGTGGGGATGAAACAATGTTGTTTCAAAATGATTGTTTCGCAACAATGCCGTTCAAACATGTTGTTTCGAAACAACAGTGACTTGTTTCGAAATAACTTGTTTTGAATTAACAAACTTAATTTGAATTAAGTTATTTCGAAATAAGGCATTATTTTGATACAAGTTGTTTTGACACAACTTGTATCGAAATAATGCCGGTGTGTGAACACAGCCATCCATACCAATATCCCAGGCACTTCAGTGTCCAAGTTCTACCTTGGACAAATTCCACACAATCCAGAACTTGATATTTTTGGGGGGAAAGTCTGCTGGGATGACTAGAGTTCAATTTCTGCAGCCACTGGGTCTCCTGGTAGGGTCATTGCCAGTGGTGGGAGGGTGTTGAAGGTGGCTGCCCATGGCACAGCCCCGGTTCTGCAGCCCAGAGGCTGGATTCTGTACTTCTGCCCCACCCCTGGACCAACTGGTTAGCCCCTGGGGGTGGGCTAGTGCAACTCCTCTCTGGGGGCAGTCCCAGCTGGCATACTGCATGGCTTCCAGTGCAGCCTTCCAGGACCCATGGCCCTAGAGGGCCACACTGGAACTGCACTGCACACAAGCCGGTGCTGCAGGGTTTGGGACAATTGCTGTGGCTGCCCACTCCAATGCACACCCCCCCCCCCAGCAATGGTCCTGTTTCCTGGTTGCATGTAAATGAATCATCCCATGAGCAAGCTCCCATATCAGGTTCCTCTAGTCCTTTCTCCTGAAAGAATGGAACCATTCACAAGCATGTATGCAACATCAGGTACTGTTCCAAACGTGTTTCTCAGCTCTCTCAGATTGTGGACAATTCCTCAGAACACCTGCAAGCGTCTTCCCATGTAAGTTGGCCTGTTCACTAATCTCAAGACAGCAAAGTGGCCAAAGTACTACACCAGGGAAACAGACCCCAAATCCCTGGGGACAGATGCTCTTTTGCACAGATGGTTACAAGGCCTGCTGTATGCATTCTCACTCTCTACACTTCTAGGAAAAGTGATCCAGAAGATAAAACAAAAAGAAGCAAAGGTGATAGTGTTAACTCAGCACTGTCCAAGGAGACACCAATTCTCTAATCTGATAGAACTGAAATTGGAACCGCCATTGCAGCTATGAATGACTATGTCTACACAGAAGGCTTAAGTCAACTTAAGCAACTCCAGGGCCACATTTGGAATTCATTAAGTTGACTTAAGCACTTGCTTAAGTCAACTTAATAACTCTCACCCTTCAAGTCAACTTTAAGGGTTAAGCGGACTTCATTAAGTCAATTTAACAAAATGTAACCATGAAAGCTGACTTAATAAAGTAAACTTAAGGCAGGAGAGGCTTTTAAATTGACTTTATAAAGTTAACTTAAACAAATGGAGGCTTTCTAAGTTGACTCAATAAAGTTGACTTTAAGTCAACCTTATTACGTCAACTTAACTGAGCCCTGTAGTGTAGACATAGCCATGAGACCTGACATCATTTACCGACATACATTCTTCCATCCAGGCCCAGAGCTTCCTACAACTGACAGCTGTCTAATGAGAGGGAAATATTAGCTGATCTAGGACAATATTCTGAAGTGATTGGAACTTTCCTCCAAGCAAGTTTCATCACTGAAGACCTACTCCTCCATCAGGACTAAGACTAGCTCATGCTATCAAGGACATAACAAAAAGTCCCTGGATTCTTAGTTATCTTAAATTTTGCTCAAGAATGCATAGACAAGGAACTTTAGTGTCTATTCAGAGGATCCTCTGGTTCCTTGACAGACAATCATGAGGTATGACAAGTTAAATATTATAGCAAAAAAGGGAATTTCAGAACTGTTACCATCTTTATGGGATCTCTGTCTCCCATCTTCCAGGAACACATCACACACACAGTCTTCTTCAGAATTTAGGGCACCATTTATTTTCACGTCTCTCAAAACTTGTTCCTAAAAGCACCATCAGCACCTGTAATCAAGTCCTTACTTTGTAAGTATTATGAGCATTCTTTTTGTCCCCCAGTCTTTTATTTTTTCTTGTTTCTTCTGCCTTCTTATTTCTCTTGTTTATTCTGCCTACCAGGTCTTCACTTACCCCATGTCCTTTCCTGCCTTCAGCATCATCCTGGCCTTCCAAAGTGCTATTCCTGCTCCCTAAGTGCTCACCTGCTATTTCTTCTTCAAGATATTTCTATTGCATGTAAAATCCTATATCCTCATGCTGCTTTACCTTCCTCTTATGTAGTCATTTATACCTCTGCAAAGTGGGTTGCCAATGCTAGCATTATGACTGGTTAACATTTCACACACATTTTGTACTCACCTGCACAAATGTAAATAACTACACAGTGCCCAAGCAGCGCTGACTCAGACTGTGTATATATATCTTAACTTTCTTTTTCATAGTCCACCTTACATGTTCTCAATGACAGAAGGAAAGCTAAATACATGCTTTAAAAGTATTTTAAAACTAAAACAAGGTGAGGCTATTCCCATGTGGCCAAATTGTATGCACAGTTATGCCTTGGCAGGTCCATATGTGGGACATGGTTATGTGCCAGCTACCAAAGAAATGCAAGTCAGTCTATATGCAGAATTTACCCTTCCCCGCACACACATGCACAGATTTTGAATTATTGGCCCATGAGTTGGAATACGTTTCCAATTTAAGGCCATTTTTACACACATCAATCACATCAAACAAAATGGTGGATGGCTTCATCAGCGAACATGTTTGAATAGTATTTTCTCACTTTGGATAAAGAACTCTGAAGAGTTTGTTTAGGTTGGTTAATGAATATTTTATTCTGAAGTAGAACAGCTCACTGGGAAAAGCTGTGTAAACATTCAGTCTCACGAAAGCATCCACCGTTTTGTTTGAGGTACTAACTAGGTCTGAAAGGATGCATGTGTGCATGGCAATAGCAGTAAATAGTTTTTTTCAAACAGTTCCTGACCACATGACCCTCTTTAAGACTATGGAATTATGAATTTCAGTACAAGGATTTAAAACATATATTAACATTAAGGTAGATCAATAGATACATAAACTTCTAATCTACCAACCATGAAATTTTTTTTCAGACTGAAATTTGCCATTCAAACATTATAGCATACAATAGAAAATAGTTTAAAAATGTTTTTCCCACTTATGTGAGAACCTTAAATTGAGTTTAAAAAGAAAAAATAATTTGGAAGCATACCAATTCAATTTGCATTTTGGCTCTTGTGTAACTCAAAATAGATTAGATTAAAAAATGAAAATTGGCAAGTGATTAGTCAATTACTTGATTTTACTGCTTATGGTATTCTGAAAAGAAAAATGAATAGATATGTTTTACTTTGAGAAATAGCTGATGCACATGTACTGTAATCACTTTTCAAAAACACCCATGGAAGACTTTCTACGGTACATATGACAGATATGCCAAAATAGTGCACAAAGCTCAAATATGTATTTATGTGATAGACTACAGTGCCTAACAAAGAACCAGTGTGGGTCAATGATTAACTTTTAATATGGGCAGATAAAACTGTGTTAAAGTAGTACAGAAGAACTGAATTTAATTTATAAAATGTAGGAAATTCAGAATAACAGCCTAAAATCAGTTTGAAAGGGGCAGCCGTGTTAGTCTAGTTCAGCAAATCAAGCAAGGAGTCTTGTGGCACTTTTAAAGACTAACAAATTTATTTATCACGTGAGCTTTCATAGGAAAAAATCCCAATCCATCTTCAAGCATCTGACAAAATGGGATTTTCTCCCACAAAACCTCATGCGATAGATAAATTTGTTAGTCTTTAAGTGCCACAGGACTCCTTGTTTGTTCTACAAGACTTCTTGTTTGTTTAGCCTAAAATCAGGACACAATTGTCCCTAAATAGGTTATTTGCATAGAGGTGTTAGCAAATGCAAGTCTGAACTGGTGAAGTTTACACTGTAAAGTCTTTAGGAGTTTGAGAGAGTGGATTTGAAGGGAATTAGTAGGGAGTTAAGCACCCAAAACACATGTATTCCTCAAGATGATAGGGTCTTAAAAAGACCCAAAATCGCATTCCTCCATAAGCCAGAGCCATCAACATTGTACTCCTGTGCCTCTTTACAGCCATCTGACCCTTGGCATCAAGGCTCCAATGCCTGCCTCTTGACTGCTACTCTTCAGAGGATAGGAGGCTTTTACTAAGTTCTATTTGGAACCAACCTAATATTGACAGGATCAAGCCTCTGTAGTAATGTTTTAAGCCATTGCTAGGCACTCCTGAGGTTTTTCTGAATGGGTGTAGTTGATGGTACTACATGTGGTCCTCAGATACAGAACCAGTTTTTTAATAACTACATATTTTAATTAGCCTTATTTAGGCCCCAGTTCTCCCCAACTGAAATCGAAGAGGGTTGGAGGAGAAATAACTTTTCTAATGAAACTCAGGAGTCCCAGAATCTGAAGTATGGTGGACAGATGTTAGAAATGATTAAATAGCTTTGTTTGCAATTAATAAAACATCAGGAAAATTTTTCACCAGAATTCTCTGTAGAAGAATGTTTTTAGGGTTAACATTTGAAACTGTGGAATTTCAGCAGGTTAATGATTATACTTCAGATAATGCTACTCAGATCCCCTGTAAGCCCTCCAAATAGAGTTTAAGAAAGACTTAGATGGTGCATATACCTTGTGCTGGTCCTCTGCACAGGGGTGAATATCACCCTTTGTTTCTAATACAGGTAACCATATTATCATTTATCGAGTGGACACCACAGAAATGTTTCTGTGAGAGAAAGGTGGTACAAGGAAACATAAAGGCAACTAGGAATCACATTATGCTGGAAGATAATTCTCTTCAGAAGTGCCTATCTTAATCCCTTTTTTCTTTGCCCTTTGCTCCCTTTGAAACAAAAACCACAATCCCAACCACTAAGTATCACCATCTTCATGACCTCCTCTACAAAGTCGTCAAGGAGTAGTGCAAGATGCTCCTCTTGCAGAGGGGACTAGGTCTCCCAACTTCACTGTGTTTCTAGTTCCTGCCCAGGGGGACAAGTCTCAGACCTGACCTCTGGCCCTCTGGCTATGTTTACACTTAGATTTGTTAAATTGATTTAACTGAAATTGAACTAAATACATTGAACTAATAATCATAAAATCAATTTAATTTAAATTGATTTAACGTGTCCACACCAGAAACCCAAATTGAACTAGTATGTCCATGCACAGGGCTTGCTATTTTGATTTAGGAGAGGGGCACCATGGGAGGTGTGGCAAGATGGCCCCCAAGAAGGGCCATGCCCCCATCCAGTATACAGGAAGAGGAGGGTACCCTGGGAAGAAGAAGATCAAAACCTGTTAAATTGAAATTACAGTTAAATCAAAATAATATGGCTACACTGTGTTATTTTTATGTAATGGTTTCAATATAGCCTTCATTTAGATGTTAAAGCAGGTTTTATTATTTCAAAATGACTGTTTCTTATTTCAAAATGCGGGTGCTACTCATTTCAAAATAAGGAAAGTTAGTGTAGACATGCACTACTTTAAATCAAATTAAGCATCATTATTTAGATTTAAAGTGTAAGTGTAGACATACCCTCTGTGTTGCAGGCCAGTTCAACATTGGCAGCAAAATTCAACAGCAGTCAACAGGAGTTATGCAAGCTACACAAAGTAGCTTGTATAATTCACATCAACTTCTTAACTCGCCTTCAGTGCAGCATCTTCACTGAGCAGTGCAGATGGGAAATGCATTCCCATCTGTGCAGTTCTATGCCACTTGAAAGTGTGGTTTTAGTAAGTCAGTCTGTAGATTCAGTTAGTGGGTCTTACCTGACCATTAAGTAGATCCAGAAAGATTGATCTGATGATGGTGAATTTGCCACTGTCAGTGTAGACATGGCCACAGTTTGTTATGTTGCTACTAGATGAATGACCTGGGCATTGAATCAGTCTGGAATTCATGTACATGTTTCTAGGACAATGTTTCTCCTATCCAACAGTGGCAGAAAACCTAAATATAAACAGATGATCAGAATTTTATATAAATGATGGAATTGCCAATGTAATTAACATTAGAGGAGATAACCTGTTTGATACATGGGAATTTTCTATTACTAAGCTTGTATCTTTTATTGAATGTTAGCTTCAATTTCTCATACCCAAATACTATTCTGAGCTTTAAAAGTTAGTCAAAATGTATTCCATTATTAGCTAGGTTGGTGTTTCCCAAACTAATTTGGCCATGGAACACTTTTGGGCTTGGAATATATTGATGGAACAAAACATGCTGGTTTTGTGGTTGGCGGGGGGGGGGTGTACCAAAAAAAACCTGCTGCACATATTGCTCAAAAGTTGATTTAAAAGAGTTTTTTGGGGGTGTATTTTATTTTACAAAGAACAACACATAATAAAGAGGGAAGAATGAAGGAAAATCATCTGAATGAACAACTGTCTTTCTAATAGAAGGACAGTTAGCAGCCCTATAATTAAGTATAAAAATTAAAAATTAAATAAAAACTCAAAACAGAACATCACTATACCAGTCGAAAGAAGGTTACGGGTCTTCTTGTGTACAAAAATAGGAAGGAAACTTTTGTTCAAAACAGGACTGTTCTTCCTTAGAGCTTAAAAAACATTTTTATAAAAAACAAATGTAAAACAACTTAGGCATGGAAAAATGTTTTTTTAATTTTGTATTTTTATAAATTTATTATGACAGAAAACTACTGGAAAATAAAAATAAGTAACATTGGACAGGCTTTTTAATGGGATAAGTGTTTTTCTGTCTTGTGATCACAAATTCCCTTTCCCTTTTTCCTTTTCCCTTTTTTCCCCTTTTTGCATCTTTCACCACAAATCACCTTTCCCCTTTCCATGCACATCAGCTCCTTTCCCTTCTCCCTCCCTCCCCTGTCTTTCTCTGCATGACAGTTCCTCTCCCTCCCCCACCCCAATCCCCGCTGCAGCGGCTCCTCAATGCCTGCCCTGGCTTGTACCACAGGGGCTCCCCATCCTACCTGAAAGGGGCTGACGCCAGCACCTGGACACAGCTCTCCAGCCAGGGCACTCCCTCTCGTGGCAGTGTGCAGGGCAGGAGATTTTAAAAGGCCCTGACGGGCGCTTTTTTTAATGGAACACCTACTCACATTTGGACCATACTTTGGGGAATAGTGACCTAAGTATTTTCAATTTACATGTTATGTCGTGAAAAAGTTAGGAATAATGAAAAGCATGAGATCAAGCTTATGAATTTCAAAGGTAAAAGTACAATATTGGTTCATGAACACCAAACTCACCAGGAAATTTTGCATTTCAACAGAGCACATGAGTCCTATATTATGCATCTGGATCTCTAATTTAACTTAAAGATGATTAAAACCAGAGGCAGACATATTCCTACTGACTATAGATTTGAGAAGATTTCAGTGCTTAAATTATTTCAGAAAGTTTCAGTTGCTATTTAAATTCCAAGACTGGATCCAAATTCTCAAGGAAAAACATATGAAAAACTGAAGTAACTCTGACCCTATTTGGCTAAAACACAATTCACAAATAGAAACATGGACAACACTGAGGTCCACCGTTTTCATTTCCTACATATATTTTTCCCCTATATCAATAGGGGTTGAGCTGGCACATCAAGAGCACTATATGGCCTTATACTTGCACCAAAGGAAAACAGATCAATGTGGTACATTTCTTCAGAGTGTCTGGTAAGGAAAAGAACCTCTACTGGCAAAGTACTGAAATATCTAATCATAACTTGGGTTCAGCATTCCTCCTCAACCTGATACACAATGTGATACAACAGTTTAATCTATGTGATTTTGGGATGGATGTATATGGGGCAAAAATCTGAGAGATCATGGGACACTTCATTTCGAGTGCCATATGCTGGAGGTCTCAAGTTGCCCATAGTGAACTATCATTGGAATTTCTTAACATTATAAATGAGAATTTTCTTACTCAAAAAATGTTGTAGGCAACACAGAGCAATTATTTATTAGAATTCTGTTCTACCAGATAAAGAAAAATTGATCACAGAAGTAAAAATTAATGCTAGCTTAGGTACAAATGATCATGACTTAATCACACGTATGATATGCAAGCAGAATAAAGTTCAAACCATAATATATATTCTTGGTGCCTTAACAGGGCCAATTTCACAGAGCTGGAAACAATTATGAGCCAAATCAACTGGGAAGAAGAATTTAATCAGAAAAATTGTGAATGATAATTTGGACTCATTTAATACCACCTTACCAGATGTCCAAAAACTACAAATGAGGAAGTAGACAAAACTGGTTAAAATGCTGACCTGGTTTAGAGGGGAAGTGAAAACAGGTATATGGAAAAAAAAATAATAACAAAAGGAAGAAGGGGGAATTTGATAGTAATAAATATAAATCAGAAGTTCGAAATTGTAGGAAATTGATAAGGGAACCTTATTTCCAGTTTAAATTTGTCTAGCTTCAACTTCTGCCGTTGGATCCTGTTATATCTTTCTCTGCTTGACTGAAGACACCGTTATCAAATATTTGATCTCTTGTGTAGGTACTTAAAGACTGTAATCAAGTCTTCTCTTAACCTTCCTTTTGTGAAGCTAAAGAGATTGAGCTCTTTGACTCTATCACTGATCATTTTTAGATAAAGATGGGGTGTTTTTTTAAAAGATGTGCTCTTGGAATTATTTTGAAGAAGGTCTATGGACCATGTTATACAAAAGGGCAAACTAGATGATCCCTTTTTCTGTGACTCTATGAATTAGATCTTTTCCTGGCCTTGGAGTCTCTTACTGTAATGTTATTCCCCAATAACAAAGTCATGGCCACACAAGTCCATATAAAACTTTTACATCCCACCTCTCCATCATGTATTGGCTACATACCACATACATTACAAAATGCTAATTTACTATGTTTAAGGTTTTTAGTTTATTTAGAATAGATTTTCTAGCTCAAATACTTTAGCTATGAATATAGATGTATAGGTCTCAGGAGTCATTAAAACTACTCTGAATGACCTGATCCAGTGGTTCTCAACCTTTTCCAGGTTGTGACATACTTGACAGCATATCATGAGTTTACAGAACAAACCAGCCCACCCACCCCAGGCTGAATCCAGCCATATCCCCGGCTCTCTGTGGCACGCTTACCATTGTGTGGTGACACAGTAATTTTTTCTGATACAGTGGTTGAGAACCACTGACCTAATATATATGTCAGGTATGGCCAAACTGCGGCTCAGGAGCCACATGCGGCTCTTGAATGAAAAAGTGTGGCTCACAGAAGAACGTCAGCAAATCAGTTTAGTAGATAAAAGTATATGGCTATATGCCTCAGTGCGGCTCTTGAAGGTTTAGTAATCAACTTGTGCAGCTCTTGAGTTCCATAAGTTTGGCCACCCCTGAATTATATATAAACTGTAAATGTCACAATTTAGAGTCCATTAAATTATGTCTCCATGACTGGATTACTGTTTGTCTCACTGGGACTCCTGGAATCTGTGGTATTTTTATGTAATGGAAAGCTGTGAGCCCAGGACTGAACTGCACCTTCTATTCCTCAGCTTTGGCAGATGTAATTTTGAGGGGATGGAAGAAGTTCCAGAATTTGGCAGGGAGGATGAATGAGGAGGAAACATTTCTGAGAAAAGATTGAAGAGTTTGTAATGGTGTTTGTTTGAAGACACTCATGGATCTAGAAAGTTCAAATATGAGTGAAGGTGGGAGTTGATGAATTAATGGGCAGAGTGGAGGTGAAGCAATCAGAAAGTTCATGATTAATTCATTTATTACATAGCTCTCAAAAGTCTCCTAAGGATGTCAGCCCCTCAGATATGCATACATATGTGTACACATATTCGTATGTGTGTGTGTAACTACACAGTCCCTACAAACATTTCTATTTGCAGTACTGTACTTCCAACCAGGAATGTGTGTTCTTGAACAGCAGTGCAAATTCCACTAGGGGGGATTGTTAAGCTATTTTGCATGGGGAAAAAAAAAAGATACGACTTAACTCTTGAAAATGACTGCAAGTTTTTATTATTTAAAATGGTCATTAGATAACTCTGAACAGGCACAGCATGCTGGAACTCTAATTCAGTCTTTGTAAGCAAACTCCTCTCTCTCCCAAATGCGATACAATGACTATACACAGGCATTTTAATTGTACACGGCTTAATGTAGCCTTTGAAGTAATAGTGCTTCCCCTGTACCTGCTTCAAGAGACAGTCGTTCTCAGAATACCACTGCATGCTCAACCTAGAAGCATTGTTCTGACCTTAATATTTTGACTCCAGCATGCGGACAAAGTTCATTCTCGGCTGTTATTACAGCAAACTTTGAAATCTTCAACCACATCTTTAAAATAAAGTAGTTGGTGGGGTGGAGTGAGATTTGAGCATTTTACAAGAATTATTACTGGGGTCGGGTGGGGGGAGGGAGGGAGTTGCAAGAAGAAACCAAAGCTGTGACATTTTATTCTTCTGACAGCAGCAGTTATACAAGATATGGATATTACTCACTGCTGTTTAAATGAACTGCTCCTAATAAGTGAAAGAATTCCTAAAACAAGTAGACTGTCTCACATCCCACATCTCTCTCCAGCATCAGGCACCAGTGTCAGTGCAGCCTGAGTACTTTGGCAAGGGCCATAACCGGAATAAATTCACAGTCATTTGTCACACGGGCATTTCCTCCCCTTCTCACACTCCGCAATTGTTTTAATACATTTGCACCTCTATTTCAATTGACTTAAGGGAACTTCAGTGCCCACTTCATTTGGTATCACAGCAAAATGAAATGAATCTGTGCCTAGTTTTAGGAAGAAAAGAGTAAAATAAAATGAGCCTCTAGAAAAATCCTGGATGACAGAATGTGTGTGGTGTTTATTTTTTTCCTGGCAAAGCAGAATGTCAAATACTGCCCTTTTATTTTTATTTTTTAAAGCATGCTAAAAGGAAAATTCTTCACAGAATCTTAAAGAACTTTTTGACACAACAGCTGCAAAATCTATTTTCTAAACAAAGATTTATACATATTTATATGAGCTTAATCCAGATTTTTTTTTTTAATAAATCATTCTCAGAACTGCAGAGGTAAACTATATGTAAATACCTCAAGTAATAGGCTTGTAGTGCAAATCACATCATTTTATCTTCAATTTTGCATTCGTTTTTCTGGCTTAAAGGTGCATCAGAGATATGCATTTTAGCATATTCAGAACACGGGGCGTGAAATTAAATGTTTGACAGAGTGAGAAAAATATACAGACTTTGGAGATGCCTTAAAAATAGTAATTTATGCAGATCTAGAGGAGTGAAATCATTTGCAATGGAGTGACCCTCTCTCCAGGAATTTTTTGCTCAGTGTTCTTCTCTAATCTCCTGCTGTATCTTCATTTTTCATTGAACTAGCCAGTTTTCTGCGAAGCAGTCTTGTAGATAAGGGAAGTGCTAAAAGAAGAAGAAAGAAGAAGCTCAGTGGGTCCGTTTCCATTGCACTTTTACCCAAGGCAATGGGCAGAATTTAACGGATTCCTTCCAACATATGTTTTTGCCAGATAAGTAAACAGTGTGTGTCGGAAATGAAAAAGCATTTGCAATTTAATGACATTACAGCTCTCAGCTTAGGCTGGCGTGCTGCGAGGCGAAAAGCAGAAAGAGAGAGGAGAGTAGAAAGAGAAAAAGAACAAAGTTCATCTTCCCTTTTGTGCATTTTTATCAAGGAAAATATTACTTCTTTCCCTCTCTTGTTCTCTTTTCTTTTTCTCTTTGCTTTTTTGTCTCACTCATTTACATTTTTCTTCTTTCCCTGTTTCTCTCTTCTGTTCACTTTTACCTTTTTCTTATACTGCCACTGAATCACCCCTTCCCCCTCCCCCCACCTCCCATCTCATTGTATGGAGTTATTCATCTATTTGGGCCATTCAGTTTTTACTTATAAGAAGCTGTTTATCCAACAATGTATCTTTTTTTCCTCCTTGGGTTGTACTCCTAGTGCTATAGCTCACAGTCAACAGGATTGCTGGGGGGATTATAATGTTTCATTTCAAAGCATTACAAATCTGCTCTCTTTCATTCAGTTCCTGCTCCTGCTTCTTCTGATACTTGTCATTTCATTTCAAATTCATTGCATTCTTTAGTTTTAGCTTCCCAAAAACCAAGCAGCCTGGCACTTAGACCCATTAACAGTCCTCCAGCTTTGCCTTGTGTTTGAACAGCTGGGAACTACCTTTGGTAATTGAAAGATTCCAAGTTGGCTCTTTTGGTGGGCCATCTACATTAAGTTTTAGTCCATGCTACAGTTTCCAAGGTGTCACTTGACATGGGACAATCCTTCTGGTGTGACAACAATATCTGCTGCTGCTTTGTCTCTTTAATTGAAAGGCTGCATTGCTGTATTTCTTTGTGTATTTACATGTGCATGTCTCTTCCTAATTCATCCCTACCATTGTGTTCTGATCCAAAATTCCATTAAAAATCTAGTCCGGTACCTGTATCAATACTGGAAAATGTTACAACCCACAACATTCATTGTAACCCTATTTCAAGTACACTTTTGTGGCCTGCCTCCTATCCTATGAATTTTCCTTTTGGATTCATTCATATATTGAAAAGACAAAGGCAAAGGCTGGACTAATCAATAAGGGCCATTCTGTGACTGCAGGACAGAGTTTCCCTGGAGCTCAAAGCACTGATGGGACAGTTTGGATTTCCCTAAGCACATCCAAAGATCAACAAATTAGCTCAGACTACTCAAAACCTTTCCTATGTTGTTTACACCATGTTCCTGTCTTGAAGGCTGTACAGCTACAAATTTTAATGTAGAACTATCCTTTTAAAAAAAAGTTTAATTTCGTGCCACAGATTTTAATACTAATTGTATTTCAAGAATGGCACACAAAATTCACTTTCTACACCCTAAGGTTAACCTGCAGGTTGGGTGTAATTGAAAGTATCTTTAGTCAGTTGCAAGTCCTATCCTAGAAGCACATATTAGAAAAGATGCTTAAAGAATATGTACTTGTCTAAAGACTTGTGCATGTTTTTACCATGAAATTACATCTTCCACATCTTCTAGATCCAGTACTTGGTAAGTAAAAAAGGAAATCTGTTTGGACATAAGAAGGTAAAGTAGCTAGAGGAGGTAGTTTAATCAACCAAGGATATATTTCAATGTTTTTTCTGGTCTTCAAGGCATTAGCACTTTAAATTCATTATGTCTGTTTGACAGATATATGCAGCCTTAAGGATCTAAAAATGAAATCCAAGGATAGCCTGCTAGAGGACATATATTGAAGTTAAGAGATTAAAATGGTCTAACCATTACAAACAGAATGAAACACCTCACATTTCTCTACCCTTGTAAGCATGAGTATTTTGCAGATGTTAAATACAGTCTGCTCTAATTATGTTTAAAAAAAAAAGCTGCTCAAGAGCTGCAGCTTCCTAACTTTTATATTGATGAAGTGGATATTAGAAAGAAAATATTAGCTGCCATGCAGTCTCAAGATGGGGAAGCTTTACATGGGGGATTTTCTCTATCAATAATTAACTAAAGAGGGTGCAGTCAAAGCAGACTTTTTACATACTGTAAAGACTCAAGAATCGTGCACTAATTTCTATAAGGCAATAACAAAAGAGCCAAATGCTAAAGTGAGTCTTTCTCTGTCTAACTGGGACATGGACGACTCTGTGTCATTAGAGCAATTTAGCAATGTTAATGATCTGTAATATTAATACATCATACTTGAGAATGGGAAAGAATTGTCATAATTAAATGCATTAAGCTACAATTAAAAAGTCATCTAAGCAGTTGTAAAGATACCAGTGACGATAAGGATGTTCATTACATTCCAAACCTCTCTGACCGTGTAACTTCCTCACAGGCAGGTTTAGTTACAGGCAGTCGCCCATACTCCAGCATCAGACATGTCAAAACAGCAGCCACACACGAAGGCAACGGCATATACTGTATAGCCTTATCAACCTTTTCCATCATCAGTTACAGTGTAGCACTTTCTGTAGGGGAAGTCTGTGCTAGGCAGCATTTTAGCATATCTACTTTAATTCCTCAGAGGGAAAAAAAGGACAAACCAGTGAAATACATGTGTCAGGACAGACTTTCATGAGATTAGGGTCATCTTTTCAAATCTCATTTCAAACCACACTGAAATATACCTTTTGATATTATTTTTAAATGGAAATACTATAGTATTTAAGCATACATCCAAGTTGCCTACCATCTGATGTTAGATAATCTCTTAATTCTTTTCCTTGACTATTTGAATTCTCATCTTAAAATGCACAGGACTGAAGTCAGACAACGTGTCAGACCTGAAGAGATAATGCAGACTATGCAGTGATATATCAGGACTGGGTTGCAAGACGAACAATGATTAAAAATCACCATACCCTTTATAAACAGAGAATAACACATATTCTGTGCCCAGAAGATTTTACTATCTGAAATAATCGCAACTATCGTTGTTTTCCAGTTTCACACACAGCAGGGAATCAAAGGCTCTAAAATCAAATTAACAGTAGAAAAAAATGATGGGCCCAATTCTTCACTGCCTTCGTGCCGTACAGGCTTTATACCTACGTGGAGAATGTAAAAACTGCTATCTAATCTGTGTTCTCCACTCATACTATTTACAGCTCTTCTGACCCAATTAGCAGAGAGAAAAGTTAGACAACACTGCTCATTAAATGTATAGGAAACTTTCCATTGACCTTAGTGGGAGTTGGTTTGTGCCCCAAAGGATTATGGTGCGATATGGAGCACAGTCCTGTGAAGCTGACTTTTTCTCACACTGGGTGTTCCTTTCCATTAATATTTGACTTACACACAACATGCCTCATAGAAAGAAAATTTAAAAACAAGACAACATTTTCAAAAGTGCCACAACTGCTTATGAGCCTAAAACCCCCAATTTCAAGAGGGATTTAGGAGTCTAGGCTTATGTGTCAATGAAATGTAGATTCCTGAGTGCCTAAAGTCTCTTTTGCAATGGCACTTATGAGGCTTTTTACCCTTGTTGTCCATTCCACATCTTACTTCAGGGGCAGTGGTTAAAGTATAATTTGGCAGGCCCCTGAACCCTCCTAAATTTCCAAGCCCCCTTCATGAATGTCCAGGCCCCTTTCATGCATGTCCAGGCCCCCTTCACCCACCCCAGCTACTGCCCCCCCAAATGGCTGCCCCCAACCCCAGCTACTGCCCCCAAACTCCTGCCCCCATCAGACCTCTTTCCCCATGTCCTCCTCAGCCCCCATCCCAATTCCCTAAACTCTCTGCTCCTATATTGCCCACTCCCACCCTCCTAACCCCCCACCCCCAGCTCATCCGTCTTCACTCCACATCCCTTCAGCCCCCCAAACCCCTCCACTTCTCCCCAGCCCACCATCCTGACCCCTTCTTACCACCCTCCTCCCCCATGCCGAGCTGCCCAAGGGGAAGCCGGAGCCCGCCCCACGCTAGCTCACCACTGCAGTCTGCAACCCACCAGTGGTGCGCAGACTCTCAGGGGCTAGTGCAGGGGAGAATCAGCCCTTCAGCCATGCCCCCTGCCTACTCTGAGCTGGAGCTGCCTGAGGCAAGCCAGGCCCCACACCACTCTCACTCACAGCGGCACACAGACTCCAAAGACCTGGGGCGGGGAATATTGCCCTTTACTCCCTGCTCCCTGCTGCTCCAGTCTGCGCTTTGAGGCTTCTGCCTCTAGCGCAGCCTGCGTATGTGCAGGGGAGCTGGCCGACATGCCTCCCTGTGCTCTCTGCTCTGCCGAAATGTACTGGAACTCAATGTTTCAGCTCAGTTTTCTTTTTTAGGGGCCCTGGAATGCCGGGCCCCTAAAAATAGTGGGCCCTGGATGCCATTCCAGCATGTTCCACCCTACTGTAACCCCTGTTCAGGCACCAAGGAAGTGTGGATCACAGGAATGCATGACCTCTTGTATTTGCCTATTAAAACAATAGTAGATCTAGTCATCTTAACACCTAACACAAACTCCAGCTATGAGTGTATGATGTGATATACTTTGGCAATAGATCTCTTTACTAAACTGATTATTTGGGGAGGTCTATTGATGTAACCTCAATAAAATGTATAATGCAGATAAATAATTTATTTGAATTCTGAAAACCGCCTTCAAGTTCCTCAGGCCTCCACATAACTAGAATGTCTCTTCACAAAATCTCGAGTGTATTTGAGGACCTTGTGAGGCTAACTGACGTTTCAGAGTTTTTTGAGATCAGAATGTCTTCTGCAATCTGGTTTCTCTGCACCACCAGAGTGGCACAAAGGGACTGCAAAGCCATGTGAAGATGCCTCTGCTGTGGGAGAGTCCCTAAATGGTGGAAAGCCAGCAAAGGACTTCCTATACCTCGCTTCCATAGATGGCATAATTTGAACTTGACCTGAGAAGCACTGTGCTCCAGCTGTTCTCAGCTGGTAGACTGATGCCTTAGGGGTTGTATAACTAGCTGGAGTACTTTAGACCAGCTCAGAGATTGCTCTAAATTATGAGAGGCTCAGAGCACATCTGCTGTTCCCCCAAAGTGTCCACAGCCAGGAAAACTAGCCTTTGATTTTACATCAACTGCTCAGCTACTTGAAATGCTTGTGAAAATGTTAATGCTTTAACAAAAAGGTTTTCTAATATTTTGCAAGTGTTAGATTGTGTTCGCAGTACCAGTAGGATCCTCTCTTGTCCAACCTCCAGTCCCCAGGCCAGAATCCAGCCCCCTAAGGGCTGTTATCTGGCTTGCAGAGCCACTACATGCACTTATACGGCCTAGGCAGGGGTAGGAATGTAAAAAAAAAAAAATTGTTCACTGGCCCCCAAGTGAAAAAAGCATTGCAGTCTGGCCCCTCATCCAGAAAGGCTAGACAAGATCATAGCAAGCCTTGTCAACATGTCCATTTTCATTGATTCCACTGGCATTAATACAGTACTAGTACAGATGGAAAGTTCAAGTATTGTACTCACTCAGTCCCCAGTCTTTAATTCTACAGTACTCCTGGTCTTTCTTTAAACAGCAACAGCCTAAATGAGTGAGATCTGAATAATAACTTCAGGATTGGTGTATAGTATGTACATTTAAAAGTCTATTTTTTCAGTAATTATTACTTAGAAATTTGCTGTTACAAAACAGGTGTATCACTGAGAATAAATGATATGCAGAAACTGTGATTAATCATGAAGAGCAAGTAAGGTTAAAAGGGCAATGCAATAACATATTTTGTTTATCCACAGCTATATTATGTTTTCTGTTTTATTCAGTGCTGTTTTTTTGGTTATTTGATTTTGGGGTTTTTTAAATATATTTTACGTTGAGGTTTAGGGCCTGGTCTATACTACAAAGTTAGGAAGACATAAGCCTCCTTGTGCTGACTCAGCAGTGCACATGTCTGCACTTAAATTTGTCTCCCACTGATGTAAGTGCTCATTATGCTGACATAGAAACACCAGTTTTCTGAGCAGTGTTGAATCATGGTCAACACATGGAGGTTGAGGTACCACGAGTGAAGACACTACATTATCTATGTGAACCCTAAGTTCTTCAGCAACTGTCCGACCATGCCCAGCCCTGACAGTTGTTATCTCAATTGCCCAGGCATCACATATCTTGGCAGGTCACTCTCCCATGCTTTAAAGCCCTTTTGGATTTTTTAAATGATTTTGACCATCTAACTTGGCAAGTGCACCTCCACCTGCTATCCACTGTTGTGTGCAACTGCCCAACTAACCATGCTGACTCCATGCTTTGGACAGTCTGCTGCCTGAAGTAATCAGGATCTATTGGATCTCCTGTGCCTGTGGGGAGAAGAAGCATATAGCACAGCTTCTGACCAGCCTAAGAAATATTGATATCTACAGGCAGATTGCTCAAAGGATACAGAGGAGAGAAGTTACGACAGGGTTTCGCAGCAATGCTCTGTGAAAAGCAAGGAACTGCAGGTGGTGTACCAGAAGTTCAGGGAGGCCAAAAATGGAGCTGGTGCCTATCTGTGGATGTCCTGCTTTTACAAAGGGCTGTATGCCATACTTGGTGTTGGTGGGGACCCCACCACCACCCTGCTTTCCACCACTGATATCACTCCAGAGCCAGATTCACAGGCCCCTGCTGTGAAGAGCATAGAGGAAAACATCTGATGAAGAGGAAGAGGAATGTGGGGGACAGGAGACTGCAGGGCATCCAGCTGTGCCCTGACCAAGGACCTACTTTTGACTCCACCATGGATGAGGGGAAGAAACCTGGGGTAAGTGTGTAAATAAGTTTCCCATTACAGTGACAGTGCCCGCAACTTAGTAGGATGCAGCTATCAACTTTTCAAAATAAATTATTCACCCTGGAAGATGTGAATACAAAAAGAAGGGGTGCAACAAAGACAGGCAGAGTTTGCTTTTCATTCCTCTCTAGAGTTAGGAAGGGGGCCATGTGGAACAGTTTGTTTATATGCACAGGGATGCCCCTTGAATCCTCCCTCCATTGA
Organism: Podocnemis expansa; assembly: GCA_007922195.1. Classification (NCBI taxonomy): domain Eukaryota; kingdom Metazoa; phylum Chordata; order Testudines; family Podocnemididae; genus Podocnemis; species Podocnemis expansa. The sequence continues at coordinate 12,805,510 of ML681993.1, read as the reverse complement.
CGTACCCAGCAATCCTCTGCTAAAGGCTTCTAGGCATGGCAGCCGTATTTCTTTAGTGGTAGGACACTTTCCCAGGCCAATCAGCAATAACTTTGGCAGGCACCACTGTCATTAACAGGTCATTGGCATGCAAGCCTGGGTGACTTCAGGACACCACCAGCAGCTTTGCTCTCTCTGCCTTTGTTACCCTCCAGAGTAAGATATCAGCTAAAACCACCACCACCTGCGGAAAATGGAGCCAGTACTCAGTGCCAGCAACCTGTACTCATAGTTTCGTGCAACAGAGCAATTTCCTTTTTCTTTCTCTCGGCTCTTATGAGCCATGGTCACCAGGGTTTGAGCTAAGTGTTGCACTGTGCACTATCATGCCAAAGCAGATGAGCCAATAAGCACAGAGACAACTGTGAATTTTAAGTTTCACTTTCTGTTCCTACTATCAGGGCCAGTCTTAGGGATTCTGAAATCAAGGGCAAAAGTCAAGGATGGGGCCCCATCTTTCACTTTTGCCTCCCAAGGCCCCAACTGGGGCCTCTTACCTCCCCCCGGCTGCCACTTCACCCTTGCAGCCTCCCCCTACCCTCTCTTCGGCCTCTCCATTGCTCCCCCACACCCCTGTAGCCTCCCCTCTGCTTCCCCTTCCCCTTGTGTCCTCCTCCTGGCCCCTGCGGCCTCTCCACATCCCCCACCACTTTCTCCAAGGCATCCCCCACAGGGTCAGTTCTTCCATAGAGATGAACTAGGTGATCACCCAGGGTGCCAAAAATTAGGAGGTGCCAAAGGCTGTGCTGGAGCTGCTCTGGTACCTGCAGGTGGCTGGATCCCCACACACAGCACCACTCCCTGGCTGGGGACAGACCCCCTCCCACTCCTTGCCTGTGGCTGGATCCCAGAGGCACTGCTCCCCACCCATGGCCGGATCTCGCTGCTGGCACAGGGGGGACACCAAAATCTCTGCTGGTCTAAGATGACAAAAAGCCTTGGGCTGGCCCTGCTCTCCCAGACCTCTGTAGCCTCCCTATCACCCCACCCCAACTATCTACTGCCTGCTGCTGCACACTCTGGCTCTCCATTGCTCCCCTAGCTGGTGCACATGTGGAACATGCACACAGCCAGGATACTTAAAGCGGTGGTACTTAAAGAAGTTGTAGTGTGGGGCACTTTTCCCCCAGGGGCAGGCCCTGGGCAGCTGCCCACACTGCCTACCTTCTAAGACCACCTATGCCTACTATCCTTACATTGGAGCCTCTGTGTATTTTATCTGTAGTTACAGGAGTTGTGGCCTTGAGAGGTGCTCCCCTTCACACCATCCTATCTGTTGCTATACTTCGTAGCAATGTGCTCTGTGACAACAACAGGGTTGTGTGTGCAGTCTCATGTTTCACTGCAGCTCAAGAACCCATAGCTACAAAGCCACCACCAGCTATGTCTTGCACAACAGAAGTCACAGTCCTGCACAGCAGGAGACAATCAGTAGCCCTAAACACTGGCATGGCAATGGCTCCTCACCATGTAGTTTCCTACTCCAAAATGACTTCCCAGTGACTGTCGGAATCGGTCTGGGATTGCAAAACTGCCCCAGTATGGCCACCACTCACTTCTGCCCATGTGGCTTTCAGCTTGGTGTGCCTATGTTGAATGTCTGGGGACAGCTAGCTGCACAGATCGAGGAATGGGACCATATGCATCTAAGAGTTCTGCAGCCACTACCCAACATCTCAAACCTGAATGATGATGCAATTCCACTGGTCAATGCTAGTTTCTTGGGGCTTGAAGTGGTGCTCCATGAGCAGCACCAATGGCCTTGAATTGCTTCACACTATGTCCTGCAGCAAACTGACCACCAGGGTTCCCCACTGTTCTTATTGAAACTCTACAAATACCAGAGCTTGGCACAGCCTGTGCTTGCAACTCTCATGACAATAATGCAGAGCTCTACATTTTCCGTGCTTCTGTCAGAGAAGCCAGACAGCAACAACTGCCTCATGGGGTTGTTGGAAATGGAAAACATGTACAAAAATTATGGGATACGGATGATATTCTGGCATTACGTTAAGGGAAGTTGACCCCTTCCCCCCAGCCGCACCTGCAGGAGTTGTTTCTGCCACACTATGCATTGTCAAAACAACCCAAAAAACAGTGTGCTGAACAGTTGCAGGTTGCACACTGGGATCCCATCCCAGGGTGCATCACACTGTGTACTGACCTATATTCCCTCTAAGCTGTGTGTGTGCGCGCGTGTGTGTCATGAGACCTCTGCACAACAAAATAAAGCGCACACAAAAAAATTCAATAGTGCTAATATTTTTATGCTACTTTAAGAAGGCGGTTTCAAGTAACATGTCTCAAATAAGGTCATGTCATTTATAAAAATCATTTCAATCACCATATCAAAATAAGATTTAGATATTATTTGCATCTTACATGCTTGCTTTGTTGCACTCACAGGTTTGACCACACTCACTGGAGAGTGCACAAAATTTGGACACAGGTTCTGAAAATTTGCATGAAAGAAATTTTTTGCACACACAGCTTACGAAAAATTAGAGGGAGCATTGGTACTGACAAAAGCATCCTGATGAGTATGTGCAGCGGTGATGCAAGAAGCCAAGTATGCACACACACACAAGCAATATACTAACGTCAGCATTTGTATGCTGACGTGACTTGCATGAGCAAAGCACTTTCATGTAGACATAGCCTCGGGTACTGACAACTTGGAATGGTAACAAGCTGTCAGTCAGAATGATGTTGTTTTATGTTGGGTATAGGTGTGAAATCATTAGCACCAGATTATAAAGATATAGGAGCATATTTGTTTATCTTACACTATTGAAAGATGCTTTGGCCTTTTGTAGGTGTTAATGGCTGTGCTCCACTGTTACAGGTACAGAGCTATTGGTATTTTTAGCTACAGTTATTTATATACTCTGGAACTAAGTGCTCCATTCTGGTTTATGCTCTGTTTTTGTTCAGGACCTTCAGACCCGTGTGCGAAGTCTTAATATATGTAAGTCACAGCAGCACTTACACTGGTGCCTCATAGGTCTTGTCTACCTGGAGGACCTGACTGTGATAGCTATTGTTGAATAGCTCTCCATGTTGTCATGCTTAAAGTCCACACAGATAGTTATTCCAGAATAGCTATTATGCTTTAAATGTATACCCTCCCTTATTCTGGAATAATTGTGCATGTGTTCAAGCCCTTAATATGCAAAGTTACTGAATTTAGGAGCACTGGTAAATGCTCCTGTACTATTACCTGGTGGGAATTTCCGCTAGGTAAGCAAGGCCTTGGTGTTCTAGATACTCAGGAAAAGAAGGCCGTGTTTATTTCAAAATTAAGTGAAATAAAAGTCAGAAGATTTTCTTAACTTGTTTACACCATCAGGTCTGTAGATAAGAAGCCAAATTTAAACTGCATACTTAGGCATACTGAGTCATGGACCACGTACGCCAGACAGGAGAGAAGACTCAACACTTTTCACCTGCGAAACATCCACCGCATCCTAGGCATATCCTGGCAAGACAGAGTGTCTAATGCTGAGGTCCTGTTTCATGCTGGCCTTCCTGGCATGGTCACTCTCCTCAGGCAGCGCAGGCTGAGATGGCTGGGACATGTCCATTGCATGGAGGATGGCCGCATCCCAAAAGACATTCTGTATGGAGAGCTGGCATTCGGGAGGAGATCCACTGGCCACCCCCAATTGCGTTACAAGGACGTCTGCAAGAGAGACATGAAAGCACTTGCCATTGATACTGAGTCCTGGGAGAACCTTGCAGCTGATCGCTTAAGGTGGAGAAGTATTCTAGCCCAACACCTCAAGACAGGGGAAGAAAAACTGATGAACATCACAACAGACAGGCGGGCATGTAGAAAGGAGCGCAACACATCCAATAGACCAGAGACCGCACATAGATGCAACCTTTGCAATAGAGACTGCCATTCTTGTATTGGTCTTTTCAGTCATAAACGACGCTGTTCCAACCAAGCAGATGATTAGTACATGTAGGATGCATCACTCATGGTCAATTTTGACCGACAGAGGCCATAGCTAACTTAGGCACTTCAAGTGTCTTTTTTCTTCAACTTTTGTTTTCAATTCCAAAGGAGGCATGGCATCCTGAGAGGGTGAAGAGGTCTGTCCATCAGTGGCGAATCCCAAGAGCTGCTCTCTGACTACCTCCCAGAGAAAAAAGAAAGCACAGGGAGAGTCAGATGGTGCAAGCTATTCCTTCAGGGGTGTGCCTTGAAGTTTCAAGGGGGTACCCTTTGGTAGGGCAGCTTTGTTTCTGAAAGAAGGAGAGCTGTGCATTGTGGGTGAAGCTTTAGTCTGAAAATAGAAAGCCTTCGTTTCTATAGGAAGGCTTTTGTTTTTTCAGGTTAGGGGAAGTTGCCATTTGTGGGAGGGGTGGGTGTCTCCTAGTCAGGGAGAGGGTCTCTTTGTGAGCATTAAAACCTCATAATGAGAGAGCTCCGCTTGGCAATGAGAGCCATGGAGGCTCAAAGCAAGGTAATTATTCTTTGTGGATGAGGCCATCAAGCCACCAAGTGGAAATGGAGAAGCTTTTGTGAGGGGCTTAGTGTTTCAAATTGGGGAAAGTGTTCCTGCTAGAAGAGTACTGGTGTCTCAAACTCCTTCTCTTCCTGTGAGGGTGAGGAAGGTAAAGAGTCTTAAATTCTGAGGAAGCTGCTTTTCTTGGCAGTAGAACAGGCCTCTAGCAGCCTTCATGTATGCTTCATAACATCATTATCATCATCATCATCATTATCATCATCATTATTAACAATACAGTAGTGCCAATCAATGTTCAATGGTATGCAGTTGAATTAAAAAAACATTCTCTGTCCTAGAGAGTTTACAATCGTAGTCTATGATGCGAGATAATAGGTGGATACAAAAGACAAACATGCTGAGGTAGGAGTAAAATTATCACATGTATTATAATAAGGAGCCGTCAAGAACAGTAGCTGCCGAGCCACTCATGAGCATTTTGTAGGCATTATAGCAGAGGTGAAGTTTAAGGAGAGATTTGAAGGAGGACAGTGTATTACTAACTCTACAAATAAACTGTTGTCTTTACAGAGAGCTACTCCCATGCATAAGTGACAGCATGGGAGGGCTGAGGGAAAACCCGTTAAGGGGAACTGAAAGCTGGCATCACTGGGAGAGAAAAGGAAGACGTTAATGGGTCAGTAGTATATTAGAGTTGGTGGCTAGGATTGGCTAAAATGTGAAGTGTCTTAAAAGTAAAAACAAGTATCTTGTGTTTGATGTGGTGGGAAAAAGGGAGTCAGTGGTAGAATGCAAAGTAGAAGGTGACATAATCAGGGATGATCCAAGGGGGTGATTTTAGCAGCACAAGCATGAATGGGTTTGAGGAAGTATGAGAAGGGGCTGGAAGAGAGTTTTGTCAGCTGGCAAAAGATGAAAGACCAGATCTTAGAGACTTTGAGTAGGAAGAACCAGTGAGTTATAGGCACAGCCTGGAAATGTAGGTGTAGAGAAAGGGATGAGTTAGAGATAATACCTAAACTACAGGTTTGAATGACTGGCTGACAGATAGATAGTTTTATCTATAGTGTTATTTAAAACATAGGAAGTTTTGTGTAAAGATTAAGAGCCACTTTGATTGTGTTGATTTTAAACTGAACTTTGGATGTCCACAAGGCAATGTCAGAAAGACAGGCCAAGTTTTTAGTCTGGACAAAAGGCATCTGGAGCAGAAAGATAGGATCTGGGAGTTGTCCCCATAAAAATGAGTAGTGAAGCCATGTTTTCAGCTATTACCAGCTGGTGATGGGCTATAAAGAAAGAGAAGAAGAGATCCCTGTAGGACTTTATAAAAGGGAGTAAGAAGGATGGAAGTGGAGGATCCACTGAATGAGTCACTGAAGGATTGATCTGTAAGTAAAAGGAAAAGAATCTGGAAAGGACAGGATCATAAAATTTCAAAAACCTTAGCTGGTGGTATTAAAAGCAAATGAAAGAATGAGGAGGATAGGGGAAAAGCCCAGGTCCTGAGACTGGGCCAGGAAGATGTCATTAGAAATTTTGGTGAAAGCAGTTTCAATGAAGTGTAGAGAGAGGGTGGAAGCAATGCTGGAAAAGGGTCTGGATGTACTGAAAGAAAAAGCCTCCAGGGAGCAGCTATAAATTGTGTGTGCAATGAATGAAGAGGTCAACAGGCATGAGAGATTGCATGGAACAACTTTGGGGGTCAAAGGTGGGGGTTTTATGATGGAGGAGACTAAAGCATACCTCTGTATCATTTCTGCTTCTAGTAGGACCTGCCAGCTGCCATCAGTACTCACTAATTTGCTGCCACTGCAGAGCTTTCTATAGGTCAGTGTCTATGTATCTAGGACATTTGTCTGCAAAGTGATATGGATATTTACTAAGGCAGACAGATGTGACCTAATGTAAGTTTGGCACTACTTCCATTGCAGCTGCTCATAAGTAAGTAATTTTTAATAGATGACTTTTAAAAAAATACGCTGTAAGTCTACAGCAAGGCAGCTCCACCAGGAATTTTAAAAGCTATTTTTAAAACACAGTGGCTTTTTTTCTGCTGAGAACAACTTCATCCTCAGACAGAAAAGTATTATTTGTATTGAAGCAGTGCCTAGGGATCAGGGATCAGGACTCCACTGTGCTAGACACTGTGCAAACACATAAGAAAAAGATGGTCCCTGCTCCAGAAAGCTTGTATTCTAATACCTATATACTTCGATGGCAGGAAACCTGCACTAACAGCTGAAACTGGAAGTGAAATAATAGTTTCTGTTCACTCTTGGGTCATTGAACGTATTTCATTCGTTTTAATAAAAATTATTTTTAAAAAGTTAAGACCAAAAAAGGAGGGGAGAGAAGAAAAAAACCTTTAAATATGTCTTCAATCGTTATGGTCATGAGTGATCTAATGCCAAAATGTTCCAGTTAGTATATCCGTGGGTCCAAAATAGCACAGACTAGAACCAAAGTTAGTCAGTCAGCCTGACTTTTTAAAAGTTCATGCTGCACAAATAAATAAAAGTATCTTTCTATTTTCCATTGGATAGTGTGAAAATACTTTTTTTTTCACTTTTGTTATGACTTATCCCTAAAGGTTGCACTGGTTGACAAAAGGTGCATAGACTACTCAAAATGCAACATTTTCTCTCATCTGAAAAATCTGATTTATTAAGTTTAAATAAATACTACATTTCTAGCTAATTTGTTAGGTATAAATAAATACTGATTTTTCATCAATCACATGCTTTCTTCAACCTTTCGGTTCTGTCAACAATAGGGAGCTGTTCGGTTACATTGTCTTTATATTTCTTTCACGCAACTGAGTTCTGGATGCACCATCAAGCATTCTGAGCTGTCATATTTTCAAAAGACTTTTATGACATTCCCTGGATGATTTGTAGTCCGTAAAATAATTGATTTATTGTAATAGCGCATATAGGCAATGGGTGAAGCTCTTGTCCCACTGAAGTCAATGGGAGTTTAATCATTGATTTGATGGATTTCTCCCAACATTTTTATCTGTGACCAGTATAGCCTTGGTGTAATTTCTTTGACATTACTTTAAAGTGTATCTGGTTCAGGAGATAATACTATTACATTTTTTTTTAAATAGACTATACCGACATAAGATTTTGAATAAATAAGTCGTGATGTAACAATGTTCCTTGATTTGAGAAAACACGTGAGAGTGAAAATTGCTTATATAGAATGTTTTGGTAAATATGAGTCAGCTATTCTATATTACATGTCTCTATATTTTGTATTACTAAACTACATGTAACCTATGAGAACAAAGGACACATATTATCCATGCCACTTGGTGAATATTCAGGTCATTCATAAAATATATGAGCTGTACATACCCTGCCATTTCATACACATATTATTTATTCTTCACAATATGCTAATCATAGTAGCTGTAATGGTCTGGTAAGGAAAAGACAACATTATATATATAGCGGTGATTAGAGCGTGTAGTGGTTAAGCGTGCTGTAGTGGTTAAAAGCGACGCCCTTTGATACAGGAAACGGGGGTTCAAATCCTGGTGGGTACCTGTCAACCTTCCCAGTAGGGGTCCATGGGCAAAAGACCCCCTAATGCCTCACTTGCCTATCTTGAATATGAGAGTGATATGAACTAGGAAAGTCATGCCGGCTCAGACGTCGCCCGGATTAACAAGGTCCGTGCCAGATGTTGGGGAACCAGGACAATCTGACGATAAGTGGGCTACTGGAACAAACCATACATGGATGAGACAAGAGAACTTGGAATTGATGGAATGTTACTACAACAGTAGACCTAATGAGAGGGGATATATGAAACGTATGAGGGAACTATGGATGGACAAAAGACCTACATCCATGCTAAGTGAGAAACAGCTAGTTACTCAATGCTTCGACATAGTAAAGAGGCAGCTGCTCTCACAACTTGAGATAGACCAACTCCACATTACATCCCGGACTCAAAAAGAAGACCCAGAAGAACAACTAGATGTGCAGCCAACACCTGAAGCTGGAACTTCACTACTACCCCTTCCATTACAGAGCACAGCAGCTGATAGGAAGCATAAGATCATGGATAAACTAGCTACAGTCAACCCTCGAGACCGATTACCAAGGCTCATTGGAGAAGTACCATCAGATAGTATGCTAGAAAATGCCAATAGAGCCCTAATGACAATTCCTACTACCACCATAACTCAAACCAATGAACTGGTATACGCTACAGCCTCTGTAATCCTGGAGATACTTGGCTACACGATCAAGAAGAACAGCAGTACATACCCCGCCCCTGGAAAATGAGGTTGGAGGATAAGATCAAGGCAACTCGGAGAGAAGTTAGTCAGCTGGTGGAACTACAGAAGGGTGTAGAAATTAAGGATAAGACTCAGCTACTGAAAAAATACAAGGGCCTGACTCCATCTGAAGCCCTAGAGACTGCTAAACAAAGGCTCACAGCACTGGCTACCAGGCTAAGGAGATACATTAGAGAAGCAGAGGCCAAAAAGATAAATGCCCTGTTCTCCAAAGAACCATCCAAGTTGTACTCCCAACTGCAGTGCAACAACACAATAACAGCAGAGCCACCAACAGCAGAAACTGAACAGTACTGGAAGACCATCTGGGAGAAAGAGAAGACTCATAACACCAGTGCAAAGTGGCTGCAGGACCTGAGAACAGACCACAGCAATCTCCCAGAACAGGAACCAGTCACCATCACAGTAGCCGACACCCAACAGCGGGTCAAGAACATGAAGAGCTGGACAGCACCTGGCCCGGACATGATCCACACCTACTGGCTAAAGAAACTAACAGCAGTGCATGAACGCCTAGCAGCACAGATGAACCAGCTGCTAGCAGCAGGCTCCCACCCAGACTGGCTAACACAAGGAAGGACAGTGCTGATCATGAAAGACCCCCAAAAGGGAACAGCACCATCCAACTACCGGCCAATAACCTGCCTCCCCACAACATGGAAAGTCCTATCAGGCATCATAGCCGCCAAGCTACAGGACCACGTGGGCCAGTACATGAGCACAGCTCAGAAGGGCATTGGGAACAACACCAGAGGCTCAAAACACCAGTTGCTCATAGACAGAGCAGTCACCCAAGACTCAAGGTCTAGACAGACCAATCTGAGCACAGCCTGGATTGACTACAGGAAAGCCTACGACTCAATGCCGCACACATGGATCTGTGAATGTCTGGCGCTATACAAAGTCAACAGGACACTAAGGACCTTCCTCAAGAACTCAATGGGACTGTGGAAGACAACACTGGAAGTCAACTCAAGACAGCTTGCACAAGTGGCCATCAAGTGCGGCATATACCAAGGTGATGCGCTGTCCCCGCTGCTGTTCTGCGTTGGCTTGAACCCCCTCAGTCAGATAATCACAAGGACTGGATATGGATACAAGTTCAAGAGCGGAACTACCATCAGCCACCTCCTCTACATGGATGACATCAAGCTGTATGCTAAGAATGAACGAGACATCGACTCGCTAATCCACCTGACACGGATCTACATTGAGGATATTGGGATGTCATTCGGACTGGAGAAGTGTGGCCGGATGGTAGTAAAGAGAGGGAAGGTAGTCAAGACTGATGGGGTGGAACTACCAACAGGCCACATAGCAGACATACAGACCAGCTACAAGTACCTTGGCATCCCACAGTCGCATGGGAACCACGATGAGGAGGCAAGGAAGACAGCAACATCCAAGTACCACCAAAGGATAAGACAGGTCCTGAAGAGCCAGCTCAACGGGAAGAACAAGATCCACGCCATCAACAGGTACGCCCTGCCAGTCATCAGATACCCTGCCGGTATAGTGAGCTGGCCAAAGGAGGACATGGAGGCTGCCAGTGTGAAGACCCGGAAGCTCCTCACAATGTACGGAGGTTTCCACCCCAAGTCCAACACCCAGAGACTGTACGCCAGCCGGAAAGAAGGCGGGCGGGGTTTGGTGAGTGTCAAAGCCACTGTCCTGGATGAAACCCAGAGCATCCAAGAATACATCAGTAAGATGGCATCCAAAGATGAGCTGCTGAGAGAATGCCTGAGGCAGCAGCAGACATGGGAGGAAGATCAAGCAGAAGAAGTGCCATGGCAAGACAAGACCCTGCATGGGATGTACCATTGACAGATAGCTGAGGTGGCTGACATTGGGAAATCCTACCAGTGGCTGGAAAGGGCTGGACTAAAAGACAGCACTGAGGCACTGATCATAGCAGCACAAGAACAGGCACTGAGCACCAGATCCGTTGAAGCAGGGGTCTACCACACTAGACAGGACCCAAGGTGCAGACTGTGCAGAGAGGCCTCAGAGACAGTCCAACACATAGTGGCAGGATGTAAGATGCAGGCAGGAACAGCATACACTGAACGGCATAATCAAGTAGCTGGCATTGTGTACAGGAACATCTGCACAGTGTATGGGCTAGACCCTCCCAAGACCAGAAGGGAGATTCCACAGAAGGTCGTGGAGAATAACAGGGCTAAGATTCTGTGGGACTTCCAGATCCAGACGGACAGGCAGGTACTGGCCAATCAACCAGACATCGTGGTAATAGACAAGGACCAGAAGACAGCGGTGGTGATAGATGTAGCAGTGCCAAGTGACAGCAACATCAAGAAGAAGGAGTATGAGAAGCTGGAGAAGTACCAGGGCCTGAAAGAGGAACTAGAGTGGATGTGGAAAGTGAAGGCCAAAGTGGTCCCGGTGGTGGTAGGAGCACTCGGGGCTGTGACTCCTAAGCTGGGAGAGTGGCTCCAACAGATCCCAGGAACAACATCAGAGCTCTCTGTCCAGAAGAGTGCAGTGCTAGGAACAGCTAAGATACTGCGCAGAACCCTCAAACTCCCAGGCCTCTGGCAGAGGACCCGAGGTTGAGGATGACACATACCACCCATAGGGGTGAGAGGGGAATTTTTTTTTTTAATATATATACATTACATGTCAGTCAGTACTGCTTCCATTAGAAGATATTGTGATGAGTCACAGACACAGGTCCAATGGTGGGAAAGTTTGGATAAACACCACAAAGTGTGAGGTATGGAAACTGTACAGACCCAGTGCAGCACATCTTGAGCCCTCAAAACTGCCATTTACTTCACTGGCTAGATATTGCAGAATTAGAGCCCCTTGAAATCAGTGGAAGGATTCCTACGAACAACAGTGAGGGTTGGATCAGAACCACAGCACCTAGCTTTGAAGGTCTTGAATCTAAAAACTGATCTGGAAAATCTAAGAACATAAAAGTTTCTCAAGTTAATGGGAGCTTTGTCACTGACTTTGGTGGGAGCAAGAGCAAGCCCAGTTAATTAGAAACACTGAGAATTTTCCTGAGAAAGTCAACAAAAGGTCCATAGATTTCAGGGAAACTTATATGGGCTATTCTTAAGCTCTTTAGTTTACATTGGCAGTGGTGTAGCAATGTGGAAGGGGAAGTGGGGGCCAAGCCCCTTGGATGTCAGACATCAGGGGAGTGCTAAATTGGAGGGGGGCTGCAAGGCATAGGATGATGTGGGGCATCTGAGGGAGCACAAATGTGGGCTTGGCTCTCAAGTGCTGGTGGGCACCATTTACCCTCACTGTGCCACTGTACAGGAGTAAACATACAGGCTTATTTATATTTATATATATTAGTGTACTACACCCCAACAGTGGGAAAAGAAAAAGGACAAATAGGAAATTTTAAGCAGGATGTTCCACTTGTGTTTGCTGCTCAGACATTCTGAGAACAGAAGGGCCCATCATGATTGCCAGGTCTGACCTCCTGAACCAGGAGTAGGAAACTCTTGGCACATATGCCAGCAGTGGCTCTCAAACCTATTTGGAATGGCACATGACACCACAGAAGTTGCTACTCCTGCCACTGAAAGCCAATGCAGGTGGCTTTTTGGGGGGACATGTAGGGCACAAGGGATCCTCACCAGGCCCATGCTCCAACATGCCATGTAAAGAAGCTATCTGGGGTGGCTCTTCTCCACAGTGTGCCATCACGAAAAGGAGCCATTCTGGGCAGCTTCTTTCTGTGGTATGCCTGGGGACTATTGTTCCCAGCCTTGCCACTCAGAGAAGCTGCTCCAAGTGACTTCTTTCCACGAGCCGCTCCTTTCAGCAGAATGCCTGGGAAGTGTTCCCTCCCCACCACTGCTGAATTTTTAGGTGGCCACTAGCACAGGCTGGGAGTCAGGGAGGAAGGGCTGGCACGGGGATCAGCAAAAGTTGCTAACCCCCGAACATTACTGCCCACAGAACCTCACCTGTAATAGAGCCCACTCCTATAATAGACCCATAATCTCTGGCTGAGATGCTAAAGTCCTTGGATCATGATTTAATATCCTCGATTTACAGAGAATCTGCCAGTTATATAGTTTAAGCCTGCAAAATCACCCTTGCCCCATGCTTCAGAGGATGGCAGAGAAAAAATCTCAGCATCTCTGCCAATCTGACCTGGGAGAAAAACACTTCCTGACCCCAAGTGTGGTGGTCAGTCAGACCCTAAGCATGTGGGCAAGACCCATCAGGCAGACAACTGGGAAACAATTCTCTGTAGTAATTCAGAGTCCTCCCCTTCTAGCTCCCCGTCCTCCTGTTGGGGCTATTTGCTGCTACCATTCACAAACGGGCTAAGTGCCATTGCAGCCAGTCCCATCTACATACTACCCCCAATTCATCAAGCTGCTGGCCAGCTGCTTTGCCTACGAGCTATTAGCAGCTATAAAAGGGATGGTTTGTATGAATTAGCTTTTTTAACTAAAGAAGTAAACCTAAGCTTAGCGTTAAAGATTTCGTTCAGCTGTGCTTAAAATGTTCTGCCCCTTGTCTAAAGAATGGCGTGGATGTCTCAGCGATGTTAATTGATTCCTGCTAAAGCTGATTCTCCTTTCAAATGTCTACAGATTTGACGCTTCTTACTCTTTGCTGGTTCATAATGTTGCTTCACCACCGAGTACGTGGCAATTTTAAACACTTGAAATACATGCTCAGAGACACGTTTCTTGCTGGGAACCCAAACTTTTCTCTCTTCCAAAATAGTCAAATGCGGATTATCTGATGGAAGCAATTGCTCCTCTGTGTGGCCAAGATGCCTGCGATCACCTTTCCCGGACACCATTTGTCAAGACGGTACACTGTGAGGTTTGCTGGGGGGTTGTCCTAGCCAGCACAGACATATTTCAGGCTCCTTATTTGAGTCTCTGGGTCGTCCTGGACAAACGCAGACTCTTGGCACTCAAACAAAGTCGTAGCTAATTTGATCTCTGCATCTGCTGCTTAGAAAATGCCTCTTAACAGAGTCAGTCTTAAGTCCTCAGTGGCAGGAGGTGATTCAAATTATTATAAAGTCGAAATGGTCACTGGGATCTCTTAGGTAAAGATCAGTAATTTAAGTCCAGGGTTGTGATTTCATGCTGTAAACAGCCTGAATGAAAGGCTGGTTTGATGACTTCTAATTTTATTGGCTCCTTCCTTTCTCGCCTTTCTTCCTCTTAGTCTCATTTCTCACCCTCCTGCTCCCCCAACCCATAAAAATATAAGTATTTATGCCCCTCCAACTTTACAGCTGATATATCTCATATTTCACTTCTGGCAGGTAAAGAAATCTTAATGAAAAGACCCAAAAGCATTCCTGGGAATTAACTAGAGGAATCTCTGCTATTTTGGGGGAACAGTCCTGAAATGTGTTAAAAATTGAACAATCTGGACTCCTCTTCTTCTCCGGATTCTTTTCTGCATTGATTGAACAGCCTCCTTTTGCTTCTGTGCGTGGTTAAGATTGATAGGAGCCTTTCGGAGTTGGTTTACTTTACCAAAGCTATTTGATCCTATTTAATAGCCTGCCGCCGTGGTACCCAATCTGCAACCGGCCACCAGCTCCGGGCCTTTTATCTGGTTATCGCCGGCGCCCACAGCCTCTGCCAGCAGGTGGAAAGCTCCACGCGGGGAAGACAAACAGCCGCGGGACAGGGAGGTTTGTCTGTCTGTCCGCCCCCGCCTTGGCTAAACTGGAGAGACGCGAAAAGACGCCGCCGCCCCGCGTTTGAATGGGACGAGGTGGGGTGTGAGAAGGAGGCGTGAGTGAGCCGGCGGCGCTGGAGCCTCCAAGCCCCCCAGCCCCTCTTTTGCCGAAAGGATCATGGGCTGGGCGGGGAAGGACAAACATCAACAAAACTCGGAGTGTGCTCAGAGGATCGCCTCGATCGGGGAGCTCCGGGCAAATCCAGCCCGCGGCACGGCACGGCACGGCACGGCTCGCCTCACCGGGGGCTTGGAGGCGAAGGGGGGCGGGAGCCACAGGGCGGGGCGACCCGTCCAGCTCTGCCGTGTAAGGCCCCGGCAGGCGGGTCTGCGCCTTTAGCCGCCCAAATCACAGGCGGCTCGCCTCCTCCCGCCGCCCCCCTGGGCCGCCTGCCTCCTGGGGCACAGCGCTGGGGCCCCGGCCTTCGCCCCTTTGCAGGGAAACCTGCTCCGCCCGACAGCCGCCCTCCCGGCCTGCGCTGGGAATGGAGCGGGGATTTCCCTAACCCCCTGATTTCCCAACACCCCCCAGTTGTCAGCCAGGAACAGTTATACCAGATTAGTGAGCACCCCTTACACCCCCTTGAATTCCCCAGCACCCCCCAGTTGTCAGCTGGTAACAGTATTATACCAAATTAGTGAGCATCCCCTACACCGCTTACACCCCCCCAATTTCCCATCAGC